>OU343225.1:84493087-84568024 GCA_910596185.1 Chrysanthemum makinoi | reverse complement strand
CTATATTTTGACTTTACCTAGTGTTTTGAATTGTTGGTATATAAATCGTTAAATTATATTATTACGGCCGTTTTTCTTAAAAATTATCTGATAATTATTTTATCCTCAAATTGCACAAGGAATGTATTTTTACAATTTTAATAATATCATTATACTCTATTTTAATCTATTAAAATTTTACTTGTATAAAAAGTTACCATTTACCTTACAAGTTAATAATATATACACATTTACTTACACATCTTTGACAAATTATACAAGTATATACATATAAAAAAAAAAAAAAACGAGATACATCCCAAAACCGGTCGTGAGGGGAGGTCTTTCATTAATTGGGTTGGTAAGAAAATTTTCTACATATCTACATATATACTCTATGTTACTTACTTCACACTTCATTTTCATTCACATCAATAATTCAAAAGTTAGTAAAGTTTCATTCTCTCTTGTTTCCTTCCTCTCCAAAACCGGCCACTACAAGGTGTTAGATGAAATCATCAAATTTTTTCCAAATCAAGTGTTAAACAATCTAGTATACACTCTTGTTTAGGTTTTGAAATAAAAACCTAGGGTGTTTAGGTTTAATCCTTGGTTCTAATCACCTCATCATATCACTTGTAAGCATCTCATATTTATTTTTCATCATACATATTCATTTCATACTCATCTCATCATTTTTGAGCAAAAACATGCAAGACTTGTGTTTGTTTATACATTTTTCCACTAATTTTAGAGTTATATATATATAAAAGTCATCCTATAATTATTCCCTTGGTATATGTTGGTCTTGATGATGTCTAGGAACCCATGACACCCTAAGAAGGTGTATGGTAGGATTAGAATAGTTTTGGAGTTGATTTGAAGGGATTGGAATAGGTTTAGTACGAGAAAAAACTATTTTCGACAAGTATATATAGTGGTCTGTCCTTATTTTGTTTTTCTGGAAAATCCGACAGTGAGCACAAATTTTTGGCCTTGATATTTAGAAAATATACTTTAAAACGAATCATTGGCGCTTGAACGGTTAAACGAGTTATAAAAGAAGTTATGAATTTTTCAAGTTTGGCAATGAAATATTCATTTTCTGAAAATTTCAACATACTATTTTTATTTTGTACGAGTCAAAAACGAGCCTTAAGCTTCATAAATTATTTCGACTTGTCAAAAATATATTAGTATACTATTATACGAAGCTAAGGACATATAATACATTAAAACGGATTTGAAACCACTAAGATATACACGCTTTCATAAACTTGCCGTAAGTATTATTTTTAGAAAAACTATATTATTTTTACGAGATAAGTGTTACGGTGACTAAAATCACCATATTTAACCTCTATTATCTTTATGTTGAGACCTTTATGACGAAAACTCTGAACCGAAACTTTTAGATATCGATACAAACTTTCCAAAACCGTCGAGTTCGTTCTCTAACGATCGACGTGCAGACCCTACGACTAGTTTTCCAAAGCCATTTTGTTAATTTCATGAAAATTCGACTACATTGTTTCTAACGAAAAGTGAAAATTTCACCATGAATCATTATAAAACCATTGTAGGATGACATTTTGACGTAATTACTTGTAAAGTGATTTTTGAGTGGTCAAGACGCCAAAGAGTATTTTTCAACGATAAGTATTATTTTCAAAACTCACAAATGGTATAAATATCATCCGAAGTGCGTGCATAACATTACATCATGACTTATTTCATATCATATCATTCATATAGGTCGGAGTTTCGAGATTCACGCCACATTTCGTGTAACCACTTTGTCGTCGCATCTATTCATCAAGTGAGTATTCACAACCACTTTTAAATGCTTTAAATTGTTTTGGGGTGGAATGCATGATTTATACTTGAACTAAACCATCTATGTTTTATGAACTTATTGAACATTTTATGCTAGTGAGTAATCACATCCCCTTTTTACCATTTTACTATATTTTGGGGCTGAGTGCATGAACCATACTTGAATTAAATTGATCCTTACAATTGTGAACTCTTTTGACTAGAACTTGTGAACTCGAATCAAATCCTTGAACTTAATTACGAAATTATGACTTATTTGAACTTATTGAATCGAACGTGTTATGACCTTGTCCTAAAGTCTCATGTTCGAGCATCACTATAAAGTCTCCCTTGTTCGAGCATCACTATAATTCTCGCATGTTGGAGTGGAGTGTTCACAATAATTCCTGCGCTTGTGGTGAGTGTTCACATAATTCTGCTTGCCCAATAGGTGGAGTGTTCTCATAATTCTGCCTAAATGGTGGAGTGTTCTCAATAATTCTCGCCTAGGTGGTGAGTGACAAGAGTCTCCCTTGTTGGAGCATGAGAATCTCCCAATGTTCGGAACATCCCTGAATTATTATATACTTGGTACTATATTGTGATCTATTTTGACCACTTGATACGCTATATTTTGTGGGTTGTCCATACACCGCAGTTGCAGGAGTTTTGTATAGGCGAACTTGGACCGAGTGGATATACAATGCCTTTGCTTTGGGAACTTATATATGACCGCTTACACTTGACTACTGACGCACTATATTTTTTGTGCAATGGTTGTTAATACACCTGAGGTTGCAAGTTTTGTATGGTGAACTTGGGCGAGTCGGATACACAATGCCTTTGCTTTGTGGACTATTTTCGTTATTGAAAGCTTTAAATATTTCTTCGAAGTTTCTTATTTTGCTAAACGTGTTTACTCACCAATATTTTCATAGTTGACCCGCTTTTCTCTCATCATTTGGTGATCGTTAGTAAAAGCTTTTCTATCAAGTCTTGCATAAAGTTTTCACTTGTAGAAGCACCCAGAATCGTATGTAATAAAACTCAATATTTTGGAATCTAAACTTTGTAATATATTTGCCGATGACGACTAAACTAGTATTGTAATGGTGTACTCTTGTTTTAAATATTAATGTTGGTATGTTATTATCTTGTGCTTATGTTCCTTGAATTTACACCTCGGTGTTTCGCCTCCGGCCGAGGTGTGACAAGCTGCTTTGATTTTGTGGTGGTTGTCTGCAAGTTGTGTTTATATTCAAAACGGAGATTGAACAAAGCGGGTTTTGATTTGGTGGGGTTTTTGAATTGTGAATTTTTTTGCTTGACATGATAAATATTGATGAAAAGTTGTTTGAATTGTGTTTAAAATTGTGTGTTTAGAAGCGTGTTTGAAGTTGATATTTATAATGTTGTAAAGTAGTAAAAAGTTTTTTTAACCCAACGTTCACAATTTTTGTCATTTTATAGAGTTACATTCATGAAATTTTCGGCGATTTTGCTAAGTTTCCTTCAACAATGGCGGTAGAGTATTCCTAATGGCCTAACCATGCAACCAGATGTTGATGAATCTGATTAGGCCTCGTTTGTGCATAGCCTAAAATCATTAAAGTTTTTGAAAGAGTATTTTGATCGCAATATCTTTTTATTTTTATTTTTATTTATTTACTCCATAAGTCATATTTATTATTATATTTTACATGGATGTCTCAAATGTTGTGAAACTTTCCATTTTTAGTAAGAGAATATGAGGGAATAATTACTATTTTGAGTGGTTAGAGTTATAGTGGTCCCACTTTTATTAATATTTGTGTTTGCACATGCCTCATGATAATTTTTGAGACGAGGAGGGAGTATTATTATTATTTTTTTAATATTTCTTGGGCAATGTTACTCTTGAAATGGAATTGAGTTTATCTTATTATATATATATACTATTTATTATGGTTGAGGGTGTATAAAAATACAATGTATAAATGGGTAGTTGTCAACATATGATTGGCTCCATACAAGTGATAGTACACAATATTTGTGGTTGAGGGGTGTATAAAAATACAATGTATAAATGGGTAGTTGTCAACATATGATTGGCTCCATACAAGTGATAGTACACAACTTTTTTGTTGGCGTACTATTTGCTTAAGTGTGTTTGGGAGTTCTTGTTCACGTGTTTAGGCAGGTTCATATCACGGTATACTTTTTGTTCCACCGCCTTAAACCATCTACACACCGATATCTTTTCCTTCCTCCTCTCCCACATACTCTTTTCATATCTTCCACACAACCATTAGTACCGTTTCCTTGTCATTTCTTGAATCTTCTTAATCCACCCCCTACACACCCCAAAACACAAACACAAAACACACACTTTACCACAAATGATCGGCTCAACAAGATCATGAAGAAGAAGAAGGGAATCCAAACTTCTTCCCACCATCTAAATCCCAAATCAATAAATTAGAGGTTCATCGGTTAGCTTTACCCCACATCTTTCTTGGATAGAAATTAAATTTTTTGCCTTTATGAATCTTTGTTCTTATGATTTTTAATTTGGGAAAAAAATAGATAGTGTATAAAAAGTAAACCTTTCATTTTGTTTACAGGTTCCATTTTGGAGTTTGCTTGAAAGGTTCGGTTTGGGGAGTCGTTGCAGTATGTAGGAGGTCACAAAATTAAAGGTACGTTTTGTTAAAAGATTTAGGGTGTTGTTGATATGTGTAAGTTTGAAGATGTTTAAAGTGTATAAGATTGAATAGAACATTAAAGTTTCAATCTTTTATGCTATTTTAAGTGAACTTAGTTGATAAAGATTTGTTTGAGCAATTTTGGGATTTTCATATATTGGCAGGTTATTTGAAAATTTTTAAGTTGTTATGATTTTATGGAATAAATTTGTTAATTTGTTTATGTTGCACATCACGTGTTTGATAAAATAGTTTAATGATAAAAGTGCGAGGTTTTCTTGTCAAAGTAAGACAATGTGGCGAGAGTTTATTGCCTTTAACGTTAAGGTAAAAAAACATATCATCTATAGAAGAATGTCAATGTTGTTTGTGACACTAATCAAAAGAATAATGGTATGATGGTGTTACTATAGTATGCTAAATTGATACGGAAAGCAGAGCCACAACCACTCGCAACATGGTTTGAAGCGATGGCGACTTTAACAATATTTTGTTACTGGCGGATTCTCGCATCGCATCATTGCAAGTTCAGTTATTATTTGAGGGTTGTCCAATATAAATTGAATAGTTGTGAAATGCTATAGTAGTAAAAATGTTGAGAAATGAGTTAGATTTTCTAATGGAGTGTTTGGACCTAAAATAGGCGCTTACAAATGTGCATGTTTAGTTTAATTTTAACAAAGATTTTCTTAGTCTTTGCCTTTTGGGTATAATGAAACCACTGTAATTTATTGAAAGAAAACGCTTACGATCTGTTGGTAGCTAACAACCGCTACCATTTGAAACTTAGGATATATGTACTTTGAAAAGAATATGAGCATTTTAGTCATGTCATTATCTATATTCGATTTTATCAAACAGGTTAAATATATGACTTGATTCTATATGCAAAATGTAGTATACATATTTAAATAACAAGCATCATGTTTAATATAGAAAATTAAAAAGGGATAATGTTAGTTAGGTTTACGAGATGAGATAAAGTGAAGGGATTTTGGAGAGTGCGTGCGGGATCATAATTTGTTACTTTAATTGTTTATTAGGATCATAATTTAAGTGGATTATACATGATTCTGAAAATGCTCATAATGTGTATGAAGTTTAATACGGTATAGGTGAATGGCATCATTTTAGTTTGATACGGGATGTTGGCTTACCTAATGTCATCCGTTTATATACATTAGGTTCTTGCAGTTGGAGGATGTTGTGTGGCAGAATGAAGAAAACAACTCGGAGTTTGTTAGTGTAATTGGTAAGAAAACTTTAAACTATTTTTTTTCATGTGATGATTTGAACCATTTACTATTGAATTATACCTACGGGGCTATATTTTCTCTTGCGTGCGGGTAAAAAAACTTGGCTAATAAGGCAACATGTGAAATGGGTTGAAACTCGGCAAAATGTGTTTTAGAATAAAGTTGTTACTGCTCAACCCATATAAAACTACCTATTTTACCCGTTACTCAATACTACTTAACAACAACAACAACAACAACAAACCCAATCCCGCCAAGGCAGGGTATGGGGAAGGTAAAATGTAGACAGATCCTACCCACTACACAGGGGTAAACCGTGTGTAGAGATATTATTTATGTGCTTTAAAATTTTCTACTTATCACGCTTTTACTAGCCGTTACTCAATACTACTTAATGCTCTTTTACTAGCCGTTGGAAGATATTATTTATGTGCTTTAAAATTTTCTAGAGCCCTACAAATGCATTAAAACTATTTTATATTTTTTCATTAAGAATTTGTTTGTCTATTTAGTTGGTGTCTTATTTGTTTGTACAACGGATTCAAAACATGTTTCGGAAGAAGTTGAAAACCAGACGCATGATTTGATATTTTGAACGTGATTCTGTTTAAAATTTTGAGTTTTAAAAAGAAGTTTCGTTTAAGTTTCAGGTTTCCATGGTACACAAAATCTTCATATTAAACCAAGCCTTCACTAATACAAGGTAAAAAGAAAAGGTGGCGACTTCTAATAATCATAACAACAGGTTATATTTTTTTCATCTCCTTAGTACTTTTAGCTCAATTACCACCTTTTTCAAGAGCTTATATTTTTCCCTACACAATTGCAGGTTACTGGACAGGCAATAAGTGAAAACAAACAGTGGCACTTGCCATTGCGATGGCTTTGCAATGAAACAACGATGGCGGCAGCAAATGCAGCTACCAAGCTTGGTAGGTTGGCCCACAATTTATATTGATATGATTTGTGTTTCTATGTATGATCATAGCATGGACATACTGCTTTTTGTGATCTTCTCACCGACATGTATTCATTTCCTTAGCGTTTGCGATTCTTACATTTTCTTGCAAAGATCACACTGACCATCACAATTGAACAACAATTTGTTGAACGATGAATTCAACATTGATTTGAGGCACAACAGAGGGAAAATAGGCAGGTTAGCTTTATTTGTTCTTTGTTGACAAGTTTGTGTGCACCAATAACTTTTTTTCTTCATCTCAGGGGTACATCAAAACTTATGGAAAAAAACATGTTCTTCTTATATAGATTTTAACATTGAGCCTGTACTAACTTTAAAAAATATCACTTCATAAGCTAACTTTTTGTGGCTTAGTCTAAAACTTTACGGCTTATATAAGTTTAAATAAGCCATAAACCGACTACATAAGCCGAAACAAACACCCCCCCGCATACAAATCTTAAATATATGACACCACCCGAGAGCTTACATAAAGACTTCATCTCGTGATTATTCAACAAGGAAACTCGGAAAAGTCTATAAGCTTACTAAAGCTTTATATGGCTTAAGGCAAGCACCTAGAGCTTGGAATGTGAAGCTTGATCAAACATTAAAGTCCTTAGACTTTAAGAAATGCAATCTCGAACAAGCAGTCTACACAAAGAGAAACAAGAACTCTACACTTATTGTTGGAGTTTATGTAGATGACTTGATTATCACGGGCACTCCAAGAAAAGAATTGGAAGCTTTTAAATCCCAGATGGAAGAAAAATTTGAAATGAGCAACTTAGGTTTGCTAGCATATTACCTTGGGATAGAAGTTACAGATGGAGGAGATTACAATCAAGCAAACAAGCTATATTAACAAGATCATAAAGGAGACAAGTATGACGGATAGTAATGATACGAAGATACCAATGGATCCGGGTACTAAGTTGGTCAAGGCGGAAGATGGAAACTCAGTTGCGCAACTTACTGAAGTTTAATTGGAAGTCTCGGTACTTACTACATACAAGACCAGATCTTAGTTTTTCAATCGGACTACTCGTGATTTATGCAAGACCGAGGATCATCACCTAAAGGCGATAAAGCAAGTAATCCGATATATCAAAGGAACACAAGAGCATGGCATAATTTACAAGAAAGAAGGCGCAAGATTACGGATTACAAATGATAGTTATGGAATCAACACTGATCAAGGAAAAGGAACTACTGGAATAGTATTTTACTTTGGAGAGTCACCTATTACTTGGTGTACTCGAAGCAACCAACAATGGCGCTATCATCATGTGAATCGAATTCATGGCGGCTCTTGCAGCATGTCAAGCCTTATGGTTGAAGAGATTACTTAGATGCTTGGAGATGAAGAAAAGAAGATAATCTGGAGGGTAGATAACATTTCAAAGAATAGCACTAGTCAAGAACCCGCTTTTCATGGAAGAAGTAAACACATCGACATTCGCTATCATTTCATTCGTTTGTGTAGAGAATGGGCATATCAATGTGGAACGTCGTGAGAGGAGAACTAAAGAGGATATTCTAACAAAGGCTCTACCAAGACTAAAGTTCACGACGATCGACAAATGCTCGAGTTCAAGATTTAACAAGAAGCAACGATCAAGATTAAGGAGGAGAATGTGACCCGATAATCTTTATTCATTGCTTATTATGTTTAGTATTTAAACGCCAAGGACCGCATACATGTTAAAACGAAAGTAAATAACTTCTTGGCGCTTATTTCGTAGAAACAAGAATGGTTGTGTTGGTTCAATACACCGATTCGAAACCTATAAATATGTAATGTATTACAACGTTTAGAATGTTAGAACAATAATACAATTTACTTATTCAAATCATTGCAACTTTATAATCGATCAGAGAAAGTTGGGACAACATCACTCAACATCATGCGCTTTCAGTGAAAGTGCACCGCAACCGTCCCTCCACAGAATAAAAGGAACGTGACAGTTAGAAATCAACAAAAGATCGATGAGCTAATTAGGAGAGCTTAAGGATGGAATTGAACCCATGCTTGCTGATCTGGCCTCGAAGGAGTCACATGTACATTTTATCTGTCATGACTCAATGCTTTCCTAAGGTTTTTGCTTAGATGATGAATTAATCAACTAACTACTTTATTGGGACTGTGTGAAAGACCCGGCAACTTCAAAAGTTGTTAAACACTTGTGTGATTGTTGTAGCCAAGAGAGGCTCAGTGATTAAAGTTCAGACTAGGGTTGACCTTTTGAAAGGTGAGTATCAAAGTTTAACAGTTGAGCTTGAGAGAGTGAGGCTAGAAGCAGCAGCCAACAGCCTATGATTTAAGAAGTATAAAACAAACGCGAGTCCAAGTTGCTTGTGATGGTAAGACCTTATTATTGGCGTCACCACTTGGGGTGGACAGATAAAGCTTGATTGACTTGTGACTTTATCATTATAGGATGGCACCAAACTCTTTGGTACTATTATAAACACTGAATTGTCTAAAACCATTTCTCCCATTCGATACCCATTTTGCAAGGAACTCTTAATGGCTAATCAAATACTAATAGATCAACTCTCCGAAGTATTGGAACCCTATGCAGTGCTAACTGCAAGAAATCCTTCTTCTTGAGAAACAAGATTCTATTTCGAGGAGCTCGAATATCGTGGTCATAGAATTCGATATTATGTAGTCGTATGAAATCACAGTCATTTTGTGTGCATAACTTGAATTCGTGCTCACAACCATAACTCCAATCTTCGAATTTACCATCTTATACCCATGTAAGCAATGCGCATTTCCTAAAATTCTTTGGAGAATAAGTATAGAAACTGTTTGGTCCACAAGTACCATGGATCCTGCAAGCATGAGACACCGCTTGCAATTGAATTTCCCATTTCATTCCATTTTCATGTCGAACCGTGTATAGTCTTGGATTACCATCTGTATCAATCTTCATTATTCTTTGAATCGTCCCATAATTAGCCGATAAAATTTGAAATCGTCTGCGACGATTGGTGACCATTAGCATCAAGGATTGCTATTTGTACATCATTATATTGATTTCTTCCAACATCGTATGATAGTAACATGGGATCGTGCCGATTATAGCGAAGATGTTTCGAGTATCATAAAGTAGTCGAAGAATACAATCATCATTCTTGGTCATTATGGTTTTCGGTTTCATTAGCATTGTGGTGAATTCCACAAGGTTACATGAACACTTTCATTTTGTTTCCGAGTTTTGTGTTTAAGATATTTTTCATTATTCTTTATTCATTTACGTCAAGTTAGATTTTGTCAATCAATATTATGAAGCGAACCCAGTTAATTAGCAAATAATATATTATTTAATGTTAATAATATATTACTCTGATAATTAGCAATATTATGAAGCAATATCATTATGCAATTTTATAGATGTTGTGAATATGCTCTGTTGATTCTGGAATACTAGGCTGATGAACCTGAGATTGAACAATCAGCTGACCTCTATGAAGACCTTATCAAATGTTGCATGGGAGATGCAATGAGCGAGGTGTATTATCATTGTTGTTATTCTTTTTCTTATAGCCTTATAGGTAATTAACTTCTAATCACATCTGGTACAGGCAACTGCTAGAGCATGCTCTGAGAATGTGAACTTGAGGCGATGTCAATTTGGAAGCTAAAAGAAAGGATGCAGAAAGACCAACATCTAACTGATATAGTGAATTATAGATATGTTTTTACACTCGATTGCTAAATAATATTGTCCTCATCAATTTTGCACTAGAATGTATTTTAAAGCTATGTTAATTGTATATTTAGCTAGTCAGGCAATATATAAACATGTTTCTTTTGTATGTACATCGATTTAAAAGGTCTCATAGTACGATACTATCAAGTATCAAGTACCTATGCTTCACTATATACGAGTCTGAGGGTTTCTAGGATTGCTCACTGTTAAATTTACATTGTCAAGCAACACCTTAATGTTTCAAAGACTATCCTAATCCATACAAGCCTTCAAAAGCCCAGCTTTCAGAGGTTCTCTAGGTAGACCAAAAAAGTGTTGTCATTATGAAAAAATAAAAAGAGCAACTCACTAGACCATGTTGAAGGTTTATGTATAAATGAGGAGGATCAGTTTAAAGAGGAGGCTTAGATTATTGATGTATGGATTAAATGACTCAGGTTCGAATCTTACCAAGGACATTTTTTAAAACTAATTAATCCGAAAGTAGGTAAGTAAAAACCCTTAATGTCAGCATGTGCATATATTTATAATCTGGAAGTATGCATATAAGAAACTGAAAATCTGCTGATAGTTCCATAGTTATTACTGAGGATGAAGACACTATAGGTTCAACATAGGGTATAAAAATGTTATTGATCAAGTAGTTCGTCTGGTAAGACTTAAGAATATTCAAGTGTCTAATTAACTCAACTGGGTTTATTTGTCATTGCAAACGGGATCATTTTTTTAGTTTCATTATCCGAGTGCGTGGATTATTCTATACTGCGATATAGCAATACCTCGACCTTATAATGCATATGTACATAAAGTGAGAATCTTCCTATATCTGTCGAGTTTGTTGATGCATGTGAATTAATTTGTATGGCTTTCATATATTTTTAATGCCTTTGTATAGGTGCCGGGGTCTTCTCGAAATGTCCAGTCATCCATCAATAAAAACATGGTCACGTTTTCACCTCCTACAGTTGATCTATCATCATAGAAAGTTGTATGTTGCATTGTGAAGGAATACAATAGCTAATGGTCTAAAAAGTAATACGTATCTATGAACAACAAAGGAAACCAACCATTATCTACTTATAATTCAAACAAATTGCAAGTCGATCAAGTGATGTAGTGAAATATATAGTATAATTAAAACAAATTGCAAGCTAAATTAAAGATTTAGGTTATAGTGAATTGTGCACTCATATGTGAACTGTACCAATAGTTGTTGGTAATACATATGTTGATCGGGTTTTTAATAATATGGCGACTCATTCCACCTTTTTAATACTTGTGAAGAAGCAAAATGACTACCATGAAAGATGTCAAGACATCAAAAAATACTTGGAGTCAATCAAGTTCTGCGCATGATATGAAAATGTGGAAATAAGGCTCGGCCACAAAGTGTGGGTTAGCCTGCCGCAAGCGACGTTGAGCCAAACACTATATAGCGATAGAAACACGTCTTCACTTAACTTATTAATGCAAAACTGCAAATATCAAAAAAATGAGAATTGGCAAGTACATTCACGCCTGACTTTGAAATTGCACTTTGTCATTTACAAAATATTACTCAAAAACAAATGAACGTTTGAGTCGTTAATTATTACAGCTTGATTACAATTGACAAAAAAAAAAAAAACTATTTCGCCTAACAAAGGAATGTTTGGTTAGCTTATTTAAAACGTGCCTATTAGTATGTCTGCTTATTTGTGATATTCATAAATCTGCTGGATGATCAAAGCTTTCTGAAATAGGTTGTCCTAATACATGGAGCCCAAGGTTAACTGTAACATCAATCCGTAAATAGCTATATTAGTATTCGCTTAAGATTAAGTAAAGTAGCAAACTATAATTTATGTTACAAACTTTCTCATTTCAACTAATCATATTCTCTTTTCTTTTCAATGTATTCACACAAGTGACAAAAACACAATATTAGACGAATAGTTAGTATGGGTACTGTTAGTTGATCATTAGTTATAGCTTAATTTATTTGGAATGGGCCAAGACTGTATAGTCATTACACCGTATAACTTCCCTCCACCTCCGAGACTCCTTTTTCAAGTGGCCTTCCACTTGGAGCCATTGAAGCCATTTTACATTTATAGGAGCATGATGTGTGAACTTGCACGATATTAATGGTCACTTTATGGGTAGACATAGAGCGTTTACTATATGACTTGAAGAACCTCGACAAGTACAAGGTATTACACCCGTTTCATTTAACTTTTAATTACTTTTTAATATATATTTGTTCAACTAAATCTTAAAAATAAAAACCAAAAATCAAAATACTTACCTGCTTTTATCCGTTTTATGGATTATGGTAACATCAATTATAGATCTTAACCATTTCATTTAACTTTTAATTATTTTTTAGTATATATATTTGTTCTATTAAATCCTAAAAATAAAAACTACAAGTCATACCCGTCTATCGGACGGGTTTTGACACTAGTATATATATATATATATATATAGTCCTCGGTTGAGAAAAGTGTAATTAGATAGAAAAGTGAGAAAAAAGTTACAGGGTAGATTTTGCAAACATCTCAAACTTCAGGATAAATTTTGAAAAAAAGGAAAACATATACGGTGTGGTAATCATCGATGCAAACACACGAGTTATTAGTTCAAACACATCCGATTCCTCTCATTCACCATCTCCATCGCCACCACCACCCATACGCCAACCAATCAACATCGCACCACAACGGTATCAATACCATTCTTCCACCACAACATCAAACCATCAGTTCTCAATCCTGTTTTTCTTTGAATTGATCTTCCTATTCATTTGTTTAACTTAATGTTTCTGGTTCGTATTATTGATTTAAACAGAATATAATTGTGTATAATTATCAATTTCAACAATTAGAATAAGTTTTTAATCAGGTAACTTTTAATTGTACATAATCTGTAAGTTTTTAACTATGATGTAATGATTTTTTAAGTTTTGTTGAAAGTTTATAATCATATAATCATGTTTTCTACAAGATTTGGAATAAATTTGATGAAAAATGTAAATAAAATGTGTTTATTAAAGTTGCACACCAGGTGTTTGATAAAATGTTTGAATAAGATTTTAAAGTCTGTGATGCACTAATTTTCAGTATCTGAGCTTAATATTGAATTACATGACATCTGAAGGTACATGTGTGTATATTTGCAGCATCATAATTACAAGTTAGGGCATCAAATTGTATTAGTGCATCTGTGTTTGTGGTTGCTGGAAATACTTCAGAATCTATTTATATGTTTAGTGCATTCTTGGAAATACTTGGGCATCTATTTGTATATTTAGTGCATCAATGGACATATTAGGGTATCAATAAGTATGATTACTGAATCATTGAACATCTTAGAGCATCTATGAGTATGATTGCATTAGTGAGTAAGATTAATGCATCATCAGACATATTAAGGTATTAGTGTGTATGTTTACTGCATCGTTGGTCATAGTAGGACATCCATTTGTATGTTTAGTACATCGCTGGAAATACTCCAGCATATACTTATATGTTTAGTGCATCCTTGAACATATTAATGCATCAGTGAGTATGATTAGTGAATTGTCAAAGATATTAAGGCATCGTGTATTTTACAGGTGTATTCGTTTGTATGTTTAGTGCATCGGTTGTCATAGTAGGGCATCCATTTGTATGTTTAGTGCGTCATTGGAAATACTTGAGCGTCTGTTTGTATGCTTGGTAGAATTCCTCTTGATGTGTCTGAATATGTTTTGAAAGAGTTTGGTAAATCTAGTGATGCGTCTGAATCTCTCTCTCTCTCTCTCTCTCTCTCTCTCTCTCTCTCTCTCTATTTTATAGGAAATTATATTGCTCTATATGTTTTTTAATCTTATTTAACGTGTAATAGGTCCATATAATGAGAGGTAAAGACTTAATTGAGAATAAAGGCTATGCTTTTGTGACCTTCAGGTTTCAAGAGTTGGTTGCTATTGTCGCTATTAAAGAGCTTAACAATAGAGAGTTAAAGGTATTGCAACAATTTTAAATCTTTATAAAGTTATAAAAAGTGGTGGGTTCTATAGCCTCCCAACAACTATATTGATATATGGATCTTATGGTCTTGGTGTGAGTTTCTGTTTATGTTACTTATCTTTTCATTTTTGGCTTTAGCAAGATTTTATTTGGCTCGAATTTTTCTTCAAAACTTGTGTAGGTATATAATTCAGTCGACATTGATGCTCTTTGTGTTGGCCCGTGGTTCGCCATTTTGATAGTGACTTATCATCTCATCTGTTTAATTCATTTATTGGCATACACTTAGAAAAGAAAACATGGAAATGCAACATTCTGATAACAATTATTACTTTATGTTATACAGGAGGATTTTTCATAGGTCTACACAACATGCTTGCAAATAATGTAGAGGTGTCAGGAATACAGTGTGTTAATGACGCAAAGGTTACATTGATGAGATTTAAATTTGAATGGATTTCAATCGACTTGCCTTATGCGCAACTTCAAGTTACAACTGTTCTTGAGGTATCTTGACATGTTATTTTCTTTTTAATTACGTTATTTAAAGGGAGTTGGATACTAAAACTATAATGCCTTCATTATAGTCTTTAACAATGGGCATTGGTGGACTCACGTCAAGATTGCCAAATGGTAATATCTTATTGCATCCGTGTTTATCGTTAGTGCATCAACATTATACGTTACAATTGTTTAATATTGCATAAGGATTATCCGACGATGTAGTAAACATTGGGGTGTTTGGCAATATAATAATTTCTATACAATTTTAGTGCATCTGTATTAGAAAAATAAGGCATCTGTATGAAATATTGCATGATGATTATTAAGCAGTGTTTGTCAATATACTAATTTGTGTACATTTTAAGGCATATGTATTGAAAAAATAAGGCATTTGTATGGAATATTACATAATGATTGTTCAACTCATAATGATTGTTCAACTAATTCAGGTTCTATTTAGAAATATACATTTGACATGTCCCTATCTACAACTTCCTGGAATGGATGAATTTGGTGTGAATGATTTTGTCGAGACGAGAATATGACATTTCTTCTTGGTTGAACGCTGATGATTTGTTACAAGGTGACGACTTTATAGGCATCGAAAGGTAAATGGTTTGAGGGCTTCTCCGGATGTTTTAGAAATTGCAAGAATTTGAAGATAGTCAATGCTTAGCTTGTAAAAATACTGTTTGACAGTTTTTTTTAGCTTACTCTATCTTAGGAGATGTTGTATTCTTATTGTAGCATCACTCATCAATGCAAAATGCATCTCTTGTATTCTGATTGGCAAGTTAAGTTTATAATAAGATTAATTCGTTCATAACATGACTACTTATTTATTTGTATGTTTATTGATATTTTTAGTTCAACTATATTTTTCGGTTGATATTTTTTACTCCTAATCGCACAAGAAATATATTCTTTTTAATATACAGCTTTATCCCTTCATCTCCATTACACTCAGTGCATTCTTTTATTATTTACATTAATGGATGTGTTCATTCTCATATATTACTTTAGTGCTTATGTTTGAGGCACTTTAGTGCATCTATTTGAGTAAATTTAGTGCATCCGTTTGATATAATTAGTTCATCCGTTTGTATCAAAAAAAAAAAAAAAAGAAAAGAAAGTGCAATAATTTTAGGTTCATGAAATTGAAGAAAAGCTGCTCCAAACAATGATAAGAAAAACACGGTTAACGACCAAGCAAAGATTCAAGTTGACGAGCCTTCAAAGAAAGACTTTACGGAGATACCACCTGTTACATCATCAACTGATAACAACATTTCAAAGCAATGAATGTGATAAAGAAACATATTTATATTAAAACCACAAATATAGAATATGGAACTTTATTATAATGAAATCTTGAATCTGAAGTCAATTTATATTTCTGAACACGATACTAATATATACAAGATCTATACAAATTTTATATCTTCTTTACTATAGGGAGTTTACAACACAAGATGTAAATGGTATTATTTACTTATCCTGTTACACTTATTCAAAACCAATTCCTTTGCGAGTTCAAAATTGGGGTAACTTTTATGTATGAACATTCCATGTTGTTCGGTAGTAGGTTATGCACTTTAGCATCCACTCTAGACACATCAAACATACAAGTAGAAGATCAAGAAACTATATGTATTTGTGAGAAACATTAAACAACGCATTTTCGTTTATTCACTTGGCAGTTGTAATCATGAGCGACAATATCTCCAAAGAAAAACAAACTTATGCATCTGTTTGATGAACTTAAGTGCATCTGTTTGATGAACTTAAGTGCATCAGTTTGAGTCACTTTAGTGCACCCATTTGGTCAAGTGAATGAATTTCAGACATAAATCAAACGAAGCTCTACCGAATGTGTCTTGATTTGACTTCGATACTCGGACAACAAATCGAAGTTTAGTGCTCGAATAGGCATTTAAAATATTTGCTAATCATCATAAAAAAAAGCAAATAAGGTACAACACAACTACCATAGTCCTTCTAGTGCTTTGTCGTACAAGTGAGGTAGATCCTCCATGGTAATTTGTCACTTGAGGAAGATTGGTGGAGATACTATTCACTTCCTCACTCAAGATCTGATTTAAAGAAGTGTGAATAGGAAGCCTATTTCAACTAAGTCAAGATCTGATTTAAATAAGTTGCTTAAAAAATGCCAAATTTGTCAAAGAACGCTATTCTATATCATGTGTCCTTATTTGACTTCTGCTACTCAGACAAACAAATTTTCCTCTTGAAACTTGTAACCTAACGTCGTAGCACATGGTATGATGACGTGGTGATACATACAATTGTCTTAGCGAGTGTGTTCATCTAAATTTAAAATTCTCTTGCCTAAATTAATTAGCATCCGTGTAACTAGAATATATTCACAAAAATTAGGGCATCACTATGTAAAATTAGTGCATCAGTTATAAAAATCCCATTCAGGCATTTTATCAAACATTTGGTGTCAGATCATATGTAAACATGTTTTCCATGTATTTATTTCTCAAATTCGTTTCAAAGTAGCTATTCTATACAATGAATGATGTCAATAAACTCTGAAAATCGTTACATCTATAAACAAAGATAGTGTTTAACGAATCAAATTGCATAAAAGTAAAAACCTAACTGAATATTAACAACAATTCATTCTGATAAAACAACAACAATCAATATATAAGCTTTATAATTGATTTTAAGTAGCAAAAATAACAAATCTATAATCAAGTTCAGTTACATACCTTAATTTGATCTTCGATTTGATAAAATATGATAAAATGATATTGAATATTATAACACGATTGAATCAATAACACGAAATCAGTTACATACCTTATTGAATCGATAACGATATGAATTTGTGATGAGATGATTTCGTGAATCTTCATGGTCGTGATTTCGTGAATCTGGAGAAAATAGTTCAGTGTCTTGATCTAGAGAAGAAGAAAAAAGAAAAATGAAAAAAATTAGGCATTAAATATGAAGGTGCTGAATTTATAAAACATTCCCTTAAAGAATGAATGAAAATACAATAAGGTCCCTATAGTTTGGTGTGAAAAGGGGGAGGGAAGGAGGGTGATCTAATGGTTGAGATCAACTCTCTTTCCACCAAGATCAACTTTTAAAAGAACTATATATATATATATATATATATATATATATATATATATATATATATATATATATATATATATATATATATATATATATATAGAGGAGGCATGCCACATAAAATGCCACTTGGCATCCCATAATGCCATGTCATATTTCCATGTCATCATTGTATTCATGTGACATTTTTTTAATGACATGTGGCAATTTTTTTAAATTTATGTTCAATTTTAATTTTTTTTATTTTAAATTTCGGTTTGTATTTGTATTTGTGGATTTTAAATTTTAATTATGTTTAATTAAAATAAAGACATATATTGGATTTGAACTTGGGTCATTCATAAGTTATCTAAACAACTTACCACTAGACTAAATTGTTTTTTGATTTATATGTTCCAAATCAATAAAAATAAAGACATGCTAAAAAATTATGCAGTTTGTATTTTAGCAGATATCGGATAAAGGTTTTGTGGAGTTTTAAGTTTTAAGCAAACAAAGATCTACAACTTATAACCCTAATATCACGTAAAAAAATCAGTTCATTCATAATATACTTTTTTTTCCAAACCCTAATTTCATCTTTTCCTCAGCCATCTTCTCTAATGATCGTGACTCTTAATTCTGTAGTCGATTTGGAATTTGTTTTAAGCTATTCATAATTCATTATGAGTATTAACAGCAATGTTGAAGACATGAATTACAATCTCCATATGAAGGTGTATGTAATTGTCTTTATTTTTTTGTCTAATTTTTTATTACAGGTTTATAGTTTTATGATGGTGATGATGATAATTTGGTCTCAAGATAATTATGTTTATATAATCATATATTGACGTTTATAATTTATGATGACGATGATTAATAGTATTTTTATGTGATGAATTTATTGTTGTATTTTGATCGTTAAGGCTAAATGTTCATGGGTATTCTATCTCCAAGATGTTATTGTTTGTTCTTAAGTTTTAAGAATCACGGCAGGTTGATATTAGTACTTTAAAGGATAAAAAAATCGATGATTGGCTTCCAATCACATCCTCAAGGAAAGTGAAAGGGTGGTGCTCTGCTTTTTACAATGTTACTGCCATGGTTAGAGCATGCATTCTTGGTCTCATGCCACTACTTAACTTGGATATTGGATGGTCAATTGCAGGAAAATATAAATTGTATAACCCATGAAATATTAAAAGATGGGAACAATATATTATCAACATCCATTTATGTCAATTGTTCTGATGTAGGTAACAAGGCTATGGAATCAAAGTTTTATCCTAAGGCAATTGAGATTTACATTGTTGCTATAGCACTTCGTGATGATAATGTTATTTATTACTTCAACAGGTGACTTATCTACTCAAGTAATTGGAACTCACGTCTTATATTTTAAACGTTTGTTACATTGTGTTGAATGGATACTTTTATAGGACAACTACTTATACCCAGACCTGCCATGAAGAGCATTCTACATTGCAACTATTTTTGTATTGGTGGTGTCCTTTCAGGTAAGAAATATAGATAGGGCTAAATATTAAATATATATCTTCTAATGAAGTTTGATCTTTGTAAGGTTAGTTAATCATGTGTTTATGTTAGATTGTTAATTTATTATGTGTAAAGAAAATATAAAATTTAAATCATTAAACCCTAATCTCATCAAAACAAGATCAATTTATTAATTGACTATTTAGGCAGCAACAGATTCTTCCACATGATGCTTTTGGGCAGCAATCAATTACATTTGTTGTTTTATGAGTTGCACGCGATATTGTTCTGTACCAAGTCCATCTTGAGTTGTCAATTTAGATGTGTACAAAATTATAGACGAAGACATAGAAAACTATAACGCGTATTGCTATAGTTTTTGGTTTATGCTCAGATGCGTAGATTTTTGCTATCTTACTATTTGCACATTATAGTTTAGACCATCTGTATCGTAGAATATGCCACTTTATGTATTTCCATTAACTTGAATGCTTGGATTGTAACAACATAGACGAGATTTCCAAGCTCTTTCCCAAGCTGTTGGGGCAGCCATCAGATTCCGTGAAGGCTTGAGTTTCACTACCTGAGTCTAAAGATTGGTGGCGTTCTATCTAGAGGACAGGCTCCTGGTGGGCACAATGTGATTTCTGGAATATTTGGTGATAAAATCATCAAATTCAATATGTTTATTCTACATTTGTGTTTTTGAGATGTAATATAATTGGTTTTTATTATTGATAAGCTTCGAACAGTTTCTAAGGTTTTACTTATATTTTGTGCTTTGGCTAGATTATAGACTATCGGCAGAAAAGGACCAAAGACAAACAATGTACGGGTTGAGGAGGACCTCTGGTGTTATGAAGGGTAAATATATGTTAGAGTTGATTGATGAATTTGTATATCCTCACAAAAATTAGGTGATTCTCAACAGTTCCACTCTTTTTTGTGATTTGGTACCTAGATTAAGAACATACATTATAGTTGGTAAATTGTGAATCATATGATTTTACCTCAGATTTTTACTCAAACTATTAGTGGTAATTATAATTTGCAGTGGAAGGGATAAGATTGAAACACCTGAGCATGTTTGTAACTTTTTAGTTTGCAATTCCCTGGTTAAAGCTTTAAGTTTGTAAAATGGGTCAACTTTTCTTGCAGTTTAAAGAAGCTCAAGAAACAGTGAAGAAGCTTGATTTAGATGGATTTGTGGTCATTGGTAGGGACGACTCGAATACAAATGCTTGCCTACTAGCTTAAAACTTTTTAGTATGTTATACCATGTCTGCCCCACCAATACAAGCTCGATTATATTATAAGCACTTTTATTAGAATTTTTATTCATGTTTTTGAATTTTTGAAGGGCTAACGACAAGAAAACTCAGGTTATTGGATGCCCAAAAATCAGGTTATTGAAAACTCAGGGCTAACGACTTGAAGTGCAAAGAAGTTCCAACAAGTTTTGGATTTGACACATACAAGGTATTAATCCTCTCAAATTATACTGCACCAAGTTGCTTTTAGTCAAATTACTATAATCTTAATATATTTAAGGTTTTCATTCAAAATTTTCTTATTATGTAGATATATTGAAATGATAGGAAATCTGATGGTCGATGCATGTTCCACTGGAAAGTGTTATCAATGTACGTTTGCATGTTTATGCCATTCTCTATTTTGTACATCCATCCTCTATTTTGCACATTCTTCATCTCTTTCAGATTAAGCAAACGAGACCAAAAATTAGATGTTTTATTTCTTCCCAAATTATGTAAAACGGAACCACAAGACCAAAGTTGGTAGGATGAAGGGAAGGTGCCCCATGTGTATGTTGAACTGGATTTCAAGGAGGTAAGAATTTTTCCAAACTGTCCATATCAGAAGCTGGTGTCCATTTTATCTAATCCTGAAGTTTTTAGATATCGTATATTCTTGGATTAACTTTAGAATTTGCAATTGATTTAGGTGACATGTAAAAAGGCAACCATTATTGAAACTTCGCTCAGTTAAGGGAAAAATGTGAATCGGCAATAATATGTCGAGTAATCTCTACCGTGTCATGGCTACGCCTTACTCCCGTTTATCATTTTCTTCAATTTACCATTGGCTATTACATTTTTTTTATTATTATTGCACTCTAATAATTAATAAGCTAAGTCCATACAATTCCTCGTGTATTATGAGGAAAACAAAGACAAAGTTTCTAATCTAAGAGAATGTGGATATGTGTTTCTTATTCAGGAAGATCCCCTAATTACCACATCAGTTATCCGTTGAACAACTGTTATGCGAAGGAGGTCTGGAATGAGTTTAGCATGAAAGATACAACTGTAAGTATTAGTTATTCATCCCTCTTTTTTTCTTCTCATCTATATAAACCTACATCCACGATTCTGGCGCATAAATATTTCATCACATATTTCATGTGTGTTGCAGAAGCAGAGAGCACATGTCTTATCGGTTGAAATTTATAAATATGGTTGATAAGGATCATAAGGTTGTTGAATTACCTGGAAGGTTTGCAGTTGACACCTTTAATAGATCTTGACAAATGGTATGGTCACATTCCTTCCACCTGCTTTCAAGTTTTGAGACTGTCTCCATTGCTAACTGTTTTGCTCCTTAAATTAGTTACATGTTGTTAGTATGTTAACAAAGACGAAACCAACCAGGTCAACGAGCCTGAATTCATGGAGTGCAAATTCTGTAAATTGACCAAGACGTATATCTTCTACATGACCATGGAGGCCATTGAACAATGGATACTTGGAGTGTATGAGACCAAAGTATACATTAGCATCAATCATTAGTTTCCATCAAAAATTATAAGTCATATCCCCGCCATCGGGCATCCTTATGATGCATGCGCCCATCGGTGGCCTTATATCCTTTCCAGCGGTTCATCTCCACCAGGTGTCAAGAAGCCTCTGCAGCAAATACAACACCGCAGAAGGATGTCGGTTTGGTGACAATGTCATTATGCCCATGGAGAATGGGAATTAGAAAGCCAACAGTCCCATCACACCATGAAGATCCATGGTCCATGGGCCCACCACCCGGAAATAGATTCAGTGGGGGCCACGAATGGGTTTTAATACACCACAAGAAATAGCTCCTGCGGGCTTTGGAGCCTCTGCAACAACCAAAATCAGCGTTAATGTTGCACTTGGTGGGCCAATCATTGGTAAAAATGGAATCAACTCTAAACAAATCTGTCGTATGACGGGTGTCAAGCTCTTAGTAAGAGACCATGAATCTGACCCGAATCTGAAAAACATTGAGCTAGAGGGTACATTTGACGAGATTAAAAGAGCGTCTGAGATGGTTCAACAGCTTATAGTAAACTTAACCGCAGCAGTTGGACCACATCAGCAACAAAAGTCGTTTGGGAAGCCTGGAGGTGGCTTTGGTCGGCCTGCTGGGAATTTCAAGACTAAGCTTTGTGAAAACTTTACTAAAGGGGTCGTGTACTTTCGGTGACAAGTGTCATTTTGCTCATGGAACTGAAGAGTTGCGTAGTTTAGGAGTTTGAGGTTCTGACACTTATCAAGATTTGATAAGAACATGTTTCGCAAATGTTGAGGATAGTCGTGACTTTGGAAGTCACTTGCTAATGAGATTTAAACTAGGTTCTTTCTATTTTTACCATTTCATTGTTAGAAATTTGTTATTAATCTCACTTGTTATTTTTTTTCTTTTTGAGTGAGAATCAGTTTCGCTATACCCAAGCACCAACAATTGATGATTACTTGAACATAAAAGCAATGCCAAACACTCCCAAAGTGATCGTGCCATATAATAAAACATCATGCATTTTTAATTAGAAATTTGTTTTGCAGGTAATAAGGCAAGTTGGTTAGGAATTTAGAGCCAGTTACTATAGTTGGAGAGACAACTGGTACATATCATGAACATGTTACATACTTACATGTATTAAAATAGGCAGATTGCATAATGGGTCATGTTCAGGTCGGGTAAAAATTTTGTGCAGGTCCTCTAGCTACTTTTACTAAGCTAAATATGTGTGCGATGAGGATCACAACGCGTATGCAAAAATATAAGTTATTGTCATCATAACTACCATATAAGTAATTAGATGATTATCAGACCTGAAATTTATGTACAATTCAAGAAATGAAAAAGTATTTGTGGGTTGGCATAACCCAACCCATCCGTTTTAAGAATCACATGTTCTTACCGGAACCTAATTTCACTAATTCCCGACCATGTTTCACCCGCCCTTTGGACATGTTACCCAACCTATTCGACCCGCCCATTTTTCTACCTTTAGGTACTAGATTCTCCCAAGTATTAAAAATAAATTTTGGTCTGTTTTGGCTCTTAAAAGTCAATCATTTTACTTTTAGTAATAGATCCCTATGATGGAGAATCATGTAGTGACCAAAGCTTTTTATATGTGCAGATGCATTCAACCAGAAGACATTGGGTACTTGAAGCTACTTCAAAGTTTGAGACGTAAAGATACAAGCAGAATGCCATGTATGAGTAATTACCAAACAACAAACCACCCATCAGTTCATGTTTCACACAAGCTACATCGGCTGGAAATAGTATGCCACCGTACCTTTACATTTATATTATCAAGTTTATGTTATAGATATAATTTTATATTTTTCATATTTAACAGGTCAAGTATTCTGAAAGTCGCTGGCCCAAGGATTTTTCTTGCTGACCAGAGAGATCTTTTATGGCATTCAAATACGACCATTGTCATATGCTTACCGTTTGTTCACAGGAAAGTGTTAGTCTTACTAACATACTGCATTTCTATAAATATTTGATTTCTATAAAGTGTTTCTCCATACACCATCAACAAAGTGATGAAACCTATAATTATCCCTCATAATGATCTACCTCTTTTCGACTACAGATATATACTTAATCGCTGAATGACAGTCTCCACATACTCTTAAGTTCTTAATGATGCGCAAAGGCGTTGAACTGGCTGACGTCTGATCAATCCAAAAGCTAAAGCAAGTTTTTCACTGTGTCCACACAGGACCATTTCTTTCTCAGATTCTTCCATGTTTTGCAATACGAATTTAGTGTCAGGAACATAGCCCTTTTCTTTTATCTTTGAATACAAACTGTCCATTTTTGCCGAAACTTGATCCATAAATGAATCTGAAGTATCACCAACGATAAAGCTATAAACTTTCCTACCAACTTCAATCCAACTACAGCCAGGAGATTTTGTGACGCCTCTCTATTTCATTAAACACCTTATTCTAGCTGCATCTTCCCATCTCCCTAAGGTTGAATAAATATTCGCCAATAGTATATAATTACCGAGACTTCGGGTTCAAGTTCAAAGAGGTATTTTGCAGCGTGTTCTGCCATTTCAATATTCAAATGGATTCTACTCGCACCCAATAACGACCCCCAAATAGCATCATTAGGTTCAAAATGCATCCTTTCTATGAACTCTAACGTATCTGATAAATTACCAGAACGTGCAATTAACGATCTACCATACAAGCATATTGCTCCATATCTGGCTCTATGTCGTATTCTTGTCTCATCATATTAAAGTAACTCCGACCTTCATCTGTTAGTCCCGAGTGACTACATCTGAGAAGATTTGTGAAAGTAACATGATTTGGTTTTAGTCCCTCTTGAGCCGTCATGCCCCAAATAAGTTGAGCATCCTTACCAAAACAGTGCATTCCATACGCTGCTATCATCACATTCCATGACACAACGTCTCTTCGTTGAACTACCAACAACTCAAACACCTGTCGACTTTTATTAATGGAACCACATTTCCCATACATGTCAATAAGGGCATTGTACAAATTTACTTGAGTCAAGTCCATGTCTGATTATATCGATGAATCTCTTCCTTGACGTAAAGGCAGCTTTGAACACACGGTGAGAGTGGAAATCATGGTGACTGAATCGGGTTGAACATTGCTTAATTTCATTTCTCTTAAAAATATAAGCGCACCAACCCAAACCCACTTTTACCACTAGCAGCAATAATTGAATTCCAAATTACTACGTCTTTAGTTGGGAGCCCATCAAAGACAGCATAAGAAGCTTCTAGATCATCACATCCAGAATACATAGCTATGAGAGCACTCCCAACACCAGTTCCCATCTCAACTTCATTCTGAATGGCATAATTGTGAATCTCTTTTCCCAATCACAAATTCTTCGTTTGTTTGTGCAAAGTAGCCAATACTCCAGAAATAGTGGTTGTGTTGGGAGAAATGGTTCATACAAAGATGAAAGACGTAGCTAATGCATCAATAAATGCCACATGAATCGCTTTGATAACTCGGAATCCACAAAAGAAACATGTAGTTATTATTACAATACCTTTATGGATGCAGAACGAGCAGGTAAGGAATATGGATCTAAATTTCTAGAGATACAATTTAATGACAAATAATCGTTACTATTTTAAAATAGGATGGTGGTCTCATTGTCATCTTTTCTAGGTAAACCTATGATGATCCTTGAAAAATATATCATATGCAAAGTCGCGAAGGAAAATAGAAGTGTCGTTGTTTAGCTTAATCAATAACTTTTAGTTGACCCGAAGGCGTATTGGTCCACTTTACAAGGTCACTACCAATAAAACCGATATCTATGCATGTTTTTACTTCATACATTAGCAAATGTCCCTCATGCACTTACGATTTAGTATTATTGTTTAGCATTTTCTTATTATTAATTACTTTTGTAACCAGGCATACGGATAAAATGCATGTGGGTCACCCAACCAATTTTGGCCCGTTACTCAAGTCGACCAATTTGCAACCTTTGATGAATATCTATATGAAAAAAATCCTATGGGTAAAGAATCATAGCCCCGTTATCAATATCTAGCATCTAGAGGATCCTAAACGGTTCCATGTTGAATTTGTTCGCCGACTATGAAGAGGCTCAAACAATAGTAGTTACTCAATGTGAATCAAATGGGCAACATCAGTGTTTATAAAAGCCGAGCTATTGAGCCCTTCAGTACGCAAAGAACTTTTTAAAAGCGAAGAAGAAGATACTACGGCGACAAGTAGCAAAATAATGAAACAACAGAATAGAAAGTACACATTACCGATACTCCATCTACATATAACTCTCGTGTAATAGACAAAAGTGTAGGAAATAGTAAAAAATTCAAACACTTTCTGTAGATACGGTCATTTGGCAAAGCATATTGCCGACTTTGCAAATTTGAAGAACATCATGTTTACTTTCAAGATAGTTATGACACATAAACACTTTTTAAGTGTTTATAACTGCTTTATTTGTGTAGAATATTATTTGTGTAGAATATTATCAGATGGAACATTTATTTGTGTTCCTTTTTAATGTTTATAACTATCTTGATTATTTCTCATAGCAAGTAGAAAAAAACCTCATAAATTTTTTAATAAAGCTTTCATGTTTTTTCTCATGTATATAATGAAGTGATGGAAGTAGTCTAACAAGCGTGTAAAATCGTTATTGGTATTGTGACTGTGCTCATGAAAAGTCTTCTTCAATTAAAACGTACGACATGGCAGAGAACAAAGAAGCAATTGCTAGCAGCATTTCTTGCTATTGCGGATAATAATGGAAACAATCACTATCTTTATGCTCCATCTAGAGCAAAACTCGCTCTCAGTCAACAAATATTAAGGTTTTTGATATAACCCTTCGATTCACAACTATATTTTCATGCTCTCTTTGTTTTTTATACTTATATGTAATATGTGTTGTGTACGTTTTACTATCAGCTCTCCTTTAGCACCAGTTGGTCTTTCAATGCAAGAGGAGACAAAACCACAAAATAAAAAGGTTGTCGCAGATGATTAAAATGTTGACCCACTGGGAACGAAGAAGGATCATAAGTTAGTTAATTCTAAAAATGAAACGTCCAGAGTGTTGTAATGTGAGCTACAAGAATGAAGTTGTTGTTGTCGTCGTCTAATCTATATTATTAGTATTTTCCCATAAACATTTGTATGTTGAACATATGTATTTATTTGTTTCTGTGATTGCGCTCATATTCGATCGATACTTATCAGAATATACTTTTTCTTAAAACACCGTCAAATTTTCGACAAGCTTTGTGCACTCCCTCAGTATACGCATTTAACCTTATTACTGATATTTGAACTTTATATATAGGCTTGTGATTGTTGATCGATAAGTATGTTATTAGAAAATGGTTGGTTGTGATAACTAAGGGTGTGTGTGTGTGTGAGCTTATACAGAGAGCTTAAGAGATTATGTAAATTTAAAAAAGCTTGTGGGCTTGTGGATTATTAGCTTATTAGCATGTGGCTTATTAGATAATGAGAATTGCATTGATCCATTTCTTACTGATATTGAAAATAAATTCAATCGCGAAGGTAAGCAAGTCAAATCAGTCAAACAAGACAAGATGGGTCGAAAAGAAGGGAAAAATAAAGAATACAGTTCACCAATGAGAGTCTGGCGTCTTAAAACTTGGGGTGGCATTGGTACCCAACGTACGAAATTTGAAAGTAAAATGCTCAAACCAACTATATTGAAGCATGGATGGAAGTTAGTACTGAAACACCACCAGAAAATAGCAGCTTTGACCCGATAAAAGAACTCATGGATCAAATTCCTCGAAACATCAGGTACTACTCTTGATTAGTACTATTTTTTATCTAATCTCTCCCTCATTCAAACTGATGTATGGAAGATTCTGTGCCAAAATGGGTGGGTTTTTATAATGGGTTAAAACGTGTTTGGACTGAAACGATCTAAGTTAGAAGGGTTGACCCATTATCATTTTTTGTCCATTTATATATAGATAGTTGATGTCTTGGATATGACTAAAAATCTATGTTATTGTGATAATATACTAATTATTAAAAGTAAAATGATTTGTGTTAAATGAGTAGGGTACGGCGGATGTCTTTAGAACTCATACCATTTTGCAGGATCATGATCTTCCCATGAACGCTTGACATGTCGTGTAATGTTTCTTTGATCTATTATTTAAAACTAGAAGGGTACCCGCGCAGCGGCGTAGGTACGATAACTATTTTGTGGCGAGCAAATGTTTTTATTTTAAACTTCCTTATTATAAAGTAGTAGATAAATGTTTTTCAAAAGTAGATAGTCTAAATTATTAATAGTGTAAATGGTAAACATTTTTATTTTTCAAATTTTAGCATTAAATTGGTGGGTTAACTATAGTGAGCTTTTCTTATAAACAATTCCATTAAAATGTATCATTATTGAAGGTCGGTTACATATGGTTTTAATGAGACTTAAATTTTCAGATTTTACATTCATTTTTTACTTTTCCTTTTATAGTAATGTTTTTGGTCTTAAAATTTTAAGACTTCCTTTAATAGAAAGTCCCAAATGTTTTATAATGTAGTATAGATTATGCATTCGTGTAATTAAATAACAGCAACTCTTATGTTTCCATAAACTATCTATCTCATGCAGAGTGTTATGATTTCACATGTATATTTTCTATATATTCATTATTAACTAATCTATCTTTATTCCAGATATGAGTTCAGGGGAAGGAAGCATCAAACCACTACACATTTGTAATGATCAGTTGTATTATCATGACCACGAAAAGCGTATTGCAAAAAGCTGTTGTCCACCATTTGTGGATGAATCGAAACCTATCTATGAAGTAATAGAATGGATAGAATCAGGGGTACGTTTAGAAATTACTAATTTTAAGGCTTAAAACTTTAATAATGATTAGTTACTTGGATATTCAAATTACCTGTGTACCCTCCATCATATCTTCTCTTTTGCTTATGTTACTCTTACCAAGATGTCCTGTATATATCTATATATAATAGTTACATGATTATGTGATGTGGGTATTGCTTAAAAGCTGTTGAAATTGATTTACTCTAAGCTGCTTTTAGTGTTATTTCAGAAATGGTGTCAAACTCGATAAAATGTGTCTTTTCGTCTCATAAAAGTTGACATAATGTACGTATGAGTGCTCAAAGGTTATTACAAAGAGACTAGAACTTAAGGGTACCATTTTAGAAACCAAGTGTGCAAATGAGAATATTTACCCTGTCCAAAACTAAAGGTGACGTGTTGCCATCTGTTACAAGTTCAACCACTGGACCCACAGTCATCATCTTCATGAGGGTTCGAGCCAGAATACAAAGAGTAAGTGGTAACTAGAATGATAAGGGAGATTAGTGAATAACAAGTAAAGGTAGAGGTTGCCATGTGAAAGCTGTGATCAAGTATAGAAGGTGAATGATTTTTGTTTTAAGCGGTTGTGGATGAGATGTTTCTGAATGGTGAAAGATGTGTGTATCTTTACCGAAAGATTAAGGATGCAACAAATGGTGTGGTTGATAACATGAAGTAGGTGTCATAATAAGGGTTACTATACTAAACTTGTGCCATTACATTCTAAACAACTACTAAAAGGTGACCTTCACAAATAATAAAATCCTAAAACCACTCTGATCCTTTTGCCCATGCCAACTATAAAAACATCGCTAAAATGGATGGGGACTCAAATGTTCAAAATATAGGAGCTTCAATGGCATTAGGTACGCACTATTAAGTTATCAGTTCCATTCTTGAATGATTGCACAGTTATCAGTTATTCCAAACATAATACATCAGATGGTTGTTGTTGTTTATCGTGCTAATATTACTTGGTTAGCTGCTGATCCTATATATCTCTATCTCTATCCTAATATGTTTGAGAAGGATTTTTTGGAATCTCTTTTGTATTACCGTTCAGTTTTGAGGATTTCTCAGGGGAACCAAAGGCGACAATTCATAAATATGAATTATCCAAAAAGGGGTCATCAAATAAGGTGCTTTCATGTTTCGTTATAACTGAATATTAGATTTTCATTTTTTATTGAACCATTGTGTTAAATGCGCAAGTTATAGAATACATTAATATCGAGTGCTATTTTAGGGAAACGACCAAAATTACTTATAAAGGTGTTTGGATTAATATTTTAGTTAGCCTATATTTGGGGCTTATGGATTAGTGAAAATGTTTGGTTTTAATCATATTGGTATTAGAAGAAAAAAAGTAGACTAATGGCAACAAAATAGTATTTTTTGCAATGTGTTAGTTACCTAAGGCATGACTACTTTATATTGAATTAATTTATAGGAAGTCGTTTGTATTTTCATGTATAGCTCTTTTTTATAATAGTTTAATTATTTAGAGAATACATTATAGAAAGAAATCATTTTACCAAAAATTCTTTTGTAGTTTTCTCTCATCAGCTATGTTATCACTTGTCAGAATTTAAACAAACACGGTGTAAGGCTCTGATTGTTGTTAACTAGAGACATTAGTGATGTATTAACGTGTGTCTGATCCTTCACATAGTCCTCTTGTTTCATCACTTTCTTAGCATCCATACCTTTCATCTTCAAAGGTTTTACAGGTTGAGTAGGGAACTTAATGTAAAAGACTCGAGAATATATTATAACAGTTCTATTTGACATTCTTCAAATATTTAGGTGCAAATATAAGATATATAATACATTTATTGGGTATATAAGACATCATTTTTATCTAAAATGATGATGTTAGAGCTTTTGTTTTTGCAATTTTGAGTTCCTTGAATTCCCGTGGCAAGACCTATATCACCTAATATGTACGGGTGATCATCAGTTACTACAACCTGAATAAGGAAAAGCTTGAAAGTTAAATGCATACACATATGTGGTTTTTTTAGCTAGGTATGAGCGTTCCTTGTGTGCATGGGACTGAAGATTCACAACACAAAAGAAGCTCAAACATATCGCAAAGTCAAGATCTGGGTAAGCGTATTTTAATACAAATTCTATTATAGTTTATTTACAAAATGTGGCAATTTTGACCCATTTATAAGTGGGTGGATTCGGGTTTTGCATGATTTCTACCAAGTAATGGGAGATTGTTTTTTAGCTTAAGCGGGAATGGATCACATGGGTTAAAAGTTTCCGGAATTGTGTTTATCGCCTATAACATCACAAATCATTTAAAATTTGGATATTTTTAATCTTCTTTTGGCAATCTGTAATCATATTAGACTTTACTCCATCCATAACACTTGTAGTTGTAGGTGTTTGTTTACATATTTTGATTGAAAGTATTTATCTTTTTTCATATGGTGGATCGTTTTTACAGGTTCTCTGTCTAGCGATAGTTTTATGATGATACAAAGTCCTTACCTCTAGAGGACGGTGTTGATGGCCCAGAAATACCTTTCCTGGATTCAGACGGCGGAGACAGGAAGTTCAAGAGACACAAGGTATCTACACTTCTATACCAGTAGTATGTAAAGGAGGATATCCCCCCTATAATGATTCTGTTGGTATTTAGATACAAAATGGGTTCATTTAAAGCTTTTAATGTCTTAACAAAGAAGGCATTAGGAATGAATACAATTTAAATGATAAGCTAATTTTTTCAGTTTAGAGACTCATAATTACCACCCGTACTTCTCATTCTATGATATTTACATATACATATGTTCGGTGCTATTCTTTAAGGCTTCACAAAGACCACACCTATTACCGAATGGAGAAGTGTGTTACATTCGTTGTTCTCGATAAGAACCTAAGTAGAAGGTCTATTTTGGCATGTCCTCATTATACTGGGAATCAGTTTTCAAGTTGAGGTAAGTTTCTTCCTTCAGAAGCATGTTTCTTTTTTGAAACAATCATATTATGCCCACCCGATAGAAATTGTGATAAAAAGAATATTCTATGTCATAAAGATGCCAATATATTAAAATAACCAGAATCATAGAGTTATGTTGCAAGTTATTTCATGTAGGCTTTGAAGAATTGTTATGGTAACATCAATTATACTTATTAACCGTTTAATTTAACTTTCAACAACTTTTAATTATATATTTATTCTACTAAATCCTTTTTAGTATATATTTGATTCACAAAATCATAAAAATATAAACCTAAAGTCATACCGTCCGCCATTGAGGAGTTTTGTACAACTAATCATATATATATATAATATATATATATATATATATATAGGAAGGGTTATTTTCAGAACCATAAAAGGTTAGAACTGCTTGAACCACCATCAACCAATCAGATTTTTTTGGCTATTTATTTTTATTATTTAATTCAAAAGGGTATAAGAGTAAAATTATATTCTTTATTTTCTTTTTGATTTTTTTTTTAAAAAAAATGTTTTTTAGTTCCTAAATTTTAGGATTTTTTTTTTTTTTTTTTTTTTGAAATATTTTCTTTTTCGAGCATGTATGATTTCAAAAGGTAAGGTGCATATGTATTTTTTTTCTTCATATAATGTAAATTTACATATATTTTTAATGTACAGTTGCTTAAACTTCTAATGTGTTTTGGTCACAAATAATACACAAGTGCATGGAATGGCAACGAAATATTTTAAATATGCGTATACAAATCAAAACAAATACATTATACACAAAATCTGAAATCATGTATATACAATTCAAATACAAAATTCAAAAAGTAAAGAACGAATACAAGTTTCGTTGATATAGAGGTGTATACTAATCTTTAACACAATCAGATTTGGTGTTGCCGTATATGCACATGTATTTTCCCTCATTAGACAATCTCGATTTCTTTGTATGTATATGTGCATTTAAGTTCATCCGTTTGCCCTTATGTATGCGTACTCAAGTTAGTTTATGTGCACATGTATCTACTCCATGCACTTGTGTTTTTACTCTTTATATCTTTATTATAACTATCTTCTCGCTAGATAGTATAGTATTTAGCATAACTACATGTCGCTCTTCATATTGTCGAGGCGCGTACGTAACCACGAATAATTAATAAATGAATTATCCAATCATAACAATTAACAAAACACACTTGCACAATCATTTCCTATATCAAATGATGAAAACGGATTTAATCATAACAAGTAGTGTTACAGATCATAATCTAAAAGAACACATATGCACACTTACTCGTAAGTTATTCTTGGTAAATAAACTAGTTATCATCTTATAAGACAATATGAACTATTCAACTAACAAACACATGCATAATTTGGTTTTTATATTCCAAAATACAATAGCAACTCATGTAACACATGTGCAAACTAAGAAACATTTCATAATGTCAACTAAACAACCCTAGTTTCGACACCAATAAGACAACAAATAAACAACCCTGTTTTGACAGCAACCAAACGCCCATAACAAAAAGGTGTTTTTAAAAACCTACGTATTTTTAAAAACATAGGTATTCTTGAGCATTCACAAACTTAAAGCATAGGCTTACTATATCTATGAATTAAAATTTATGTATGAATTGCCAACGTAGGCTCACGATACATAGCAACACAAAATACATCTTTTAGTGCATCCAATCAAACAATATTAAAATAAAAAAATAAGAAAACCAAAACATTTATTAGTTAAACAGAAAAGACTTTACCTTTTAGATTCATTGAAATTGGATCCGATTGTCCATGTTGATGATCATGTGTTTATCGGCAATATTTATTATTGCTACTTGGTCAAAATTATCCGTTTATCGCGATCCAATATTCAACATATGTAATGGCGTCTGTTTCGAACAAGCGTAATGTTCCAAATCTATATCTAAAAGCCAAGAAGAAACATATTGTACTGAATCAATTATAAAGGAACCGTGGCTTAATTTCTATAACCGCTCGTTGAGTAACCGTGATATATTACAAAAATAAAAATAACCTATCTTCTTCAACCTTAGATCAATTCTTCATTTTATCGGTATATAGTATTTTCATATACTTAATTTTGTAGTGTAGACCTTTTTTATTGAAGTTACATATAAAAAAGAAATTAAAAAAAAGCCAATTTTCAGAGCAAGGACGCCTGAAAAATGTGACGAAATTTGCATTGAAGGTAGGCTAAATCAAAACTATCCGTAACAAAATAATTCATACATGTAATCAGAATAATTGTCATAACAAAAAGAGTTGTTAAATTGATACAAATAAATGTAAAATAGTTCATACCTTTAATCAGAGAACCTTAAACAATATTAAATAATGAATAGAAACTTGCAATTGTGATTTGGGATAAAGAGAGAGTAATGAATGGATATGGAGTGGTTTCTGGAACCAAAAAGAATGAGAAGATGAATAGTCAAATATTCAATTGAATAATTTTAAATAAATAATCAAATAAAGGCTATGATTGGTTTTCGAGTTCTCGACCTTTTACAGTTAGAAAATAGACTTACACTATATATATATATATATATATATATATATATATATATATAATATATATATATATATATATATATATATATATATATATATATATATATATAGTGAAACTTTATTTTCAGAACCTACTTTAACTGCGAGAACTGCGAGAACCACTTTTAAACCATTAGATTATTTGATCAATGGTTATAGTTAATTGTGTCATCAATGTAATTAACCAAAAGATTGGACCATTATTTGTAAATCTAAAAGGGTACTATTGGAATTTCATCTAACCCTCTTCTAAACCGTCCCACTAGATCTAAGCATTTCATTTTTTTATCACTTTCTTCCTCTTCCCAAACCCTAGCCGCACCCACCCACTTATCCCTATAACCTGAATATTTTATTTTTGTTAATGCAAGTTTGATGGGTCCATCATTGTATAGTTTTTAGTTTGGCTATATTATGATGTTGACAAAAGAGTATCTTGCCTCCAAGCACATCGAAGAAACCAACTGACCGTGAAGGATAGTATTTGCTTATCACCACCACTACCTTTTGTGAGTAAGCGATCATTGGCATACATCAAGGTAATGATTTGTTTAAGTTTATGTTAAGATCTCTAACTTTTCATTTTGATAAATATATGAGATCGGTTATTATTGATTCATTTGAAAGTAGTATAATTGATTTGATTTAATTTATTTGAGGTCATACATTAGTAAAATAACATAATGCTTAACTCTTTTCTTTTTAATATTAATTACAGATCATTGGTAGCCATGTGATCTTGCATAATGTATTTTTTCTTGTCTTCTTGTAATTTGTAGATTTGGATCCACGATGTGATGTTTCTTATTCGTTGTTGGTTAATTTTCTTAAGGAATCAAAGTTAAAGAAAATCGTTGAGTGATGATCGTTGTGGTAAACTAAAAAACGATCCAAAGTTAAGAAATAGTTGAGTGATGATCTGTTTGAGTTGCTAAAAAAGCGTTATTTATGAACTCTGATGTTGATATGTGGTTGTTGTGGGTTTGGTTTAAAAAACATATATGTTTTGTGTTTCGATTATAAAACATATATGTTTTGGAAAGATACATATATGTTTACGTATAAAACATATGTGTTTTGTGTTTTGGATTATAAAACATATATGTTTTGTGTTTATGATTAAAAAACATGCTTATATCATTAGTTTAATCTACATAAGATTGTGCATATGCGTATGGTGGTTGTTGTGATTAATTTTCATTTCTTATTTGTTTTATGGTTTAATTGTTTTGGAGTGCATGCTTGTTTCAGATTGATTGATGAAGGTGATGATATCATTTAAGGCAGTGAACACTATATACATGAAGATAATTTGCGACTTTTGGAGATATATGATTATTGCATTTGTTTTTGTATTTATGATCAAGTGAAATGTAACATTTAATTATAATCTTGTTTCTTTTATAATGATTTATGTTTTTTAATTTGTGACATACTTTCAAAAAATAATGATCATGTAAAATATTGGTAGGTTGATAAAAAAAAATGTTAGCTAAAACATGTATGCACTTTAACTATTTGTGAAAAAACATGTATGCATTTTGACTATTTGAAAAAAACAAAAACATGGCACTCTTTTTGATTTCAAAAAAAATGATTGGTATAAAAAAGCATGTATGCACTATGACTATTTGAAACATGTTGGCATAAAAATTTAAAAAAAATAACAAAAAATAAAAATAAATAAATCCGAATTTTAAATTTTTAAAACGAGAATTTAAAAACAAAAATAATATAAAATGTCTTTTACTATTATGCCCTTTTGAATTAAATAAAAATAACAAAATGCTATGGAGCATTAAATGGTGTACATTGTGTATTATTAGTTGTAAAAAGATGGTTCTCGCCGGTTCTCATTGCTTAAAGTGGGTTAGAAAATAAAGAATGCCTATATATATATATATATAGTAACATCAATTATAGTTGTAAATTATTTAATTAGCTTTTAATTACTTTTTAGTATATATTTGTTCTACTAAAAACCTAAAAAATAAAAATCACAAGTCATACCATCCATCAGGATGGGTTTGACACTAGTATATATATGTATATATATATATATATATATATATATATATATATATATATATATATATATATATATACACACACACACACACTAGATGAGTACCCGTGCATAGCAACGGGATTTTATAGCGACAAATCGTTTAGTGATAAAAAAAAGTTTATGGCTTATAAACGAAAAATAATAAAACCCGGTTCGGCCCGGGTGGTTCAACCGGTTGAACCGTTCCGGTCGAAAAACGGGTCTATTTAACGAGTCAACCCGATGGGTTGGATCGAAAACGGTCAAATTAAGCCGGGTCACTGGCCGGGTTTGGAAGTGTCCCGGTCGGTTTTGAAAGGCAAAGCGCACTAAAGCGCAAAAGGGCTTATGAAACCTGGGCGAGAATCAAGGCGGCTTTATGAATGAGGCTGATAAGTGAATAAAATTTTAAAAGTTTGCTTCGGACGGTTTATGTATTAATGATGACTTAAATAACACTAAAATACTTAATTCATCGAAACTAATATCAAATTCAAACCCAAAATATTAACCAATGTATCAAGATGATGACATGGCGACATTCATTATCTCATGCTCGAAAATGAAGGAGAGGTGTGTATGCATAGACATTTGAATTGAAGGATAGAACTCACGAAATTCAATTTAGTTAGTTTTAGGTTAGGTTTCACTAACATGGGAGGTCGATGAAAGTTAAATTTGAAAAAAGGGTTCAAAACTTGTCACCTCTTGGAGCGCCTTATGAAGCCCTAAATCGCATTGCGCCTTTTCTGAGCCTTATGCATGTGTAGAGCCTCGATCCGGCCTAGAGCTTGAGCCTTGAAGGCGCCTTAGGCGACTTTTTAAAACTATGCCGGGTTGACCGGTTTTGTATTAATAGTTTCCTTTTGAAATATATGTTTTCAACATTTCTTTTTTAGTTAAACTTTTCACTTTTTACTTTTTGGTTTTCCTTTATATATATATATATAGTATAGCGAGGATACCGGCAAGTTTCGACGGCGGGTACCACGTGACTATTAACAGATAATAGATCTCGATGAGTCCTAATTCCACCGGTTTTGTATCGGTTTTACGAGTCCTCTCGATCGTTTTGAGATGGATTTTATTGGTTAGCGAACAATTAGCCACACCGGTTCTGGTTGAGCCCTTTGTCCGGTCGGTTTTCAAACTATATACCATCAACTTGTTAGCTTGTATGAAGCTTTGTGTGTTTTATCAATTTGTATAATGTGTATAATAACATGTACTTTTCATTTTAGGGTGTTTTAAAAATAACTTTAATTAGTTTGTTTAATTATTTTATATTCGGCTTATGTGTGTAGCTTGTTTAAATTGTATATTGAAAATTTCATTGTACCTTATAATAAGAGGTGTTTTAATTGGTTGTTTTTAATTTGATATATATGCTTTTAATTGGTTGTACAATGTGATTAAGTTATTATACATTTAAGTAATGTGGTGTTTAATAAAGTATTAATTACATATACACTCTACATTTGACTTTCAAGATTTCACTTTTTAAGGTTTGACCATACACTCTTTTTATGTAATTGTGTGTTATATATATATATATATATATATATATATATAGAATCTAGATCAAATAAGAAAATTTTAAGTTTTAAAAAAGAGAACCTAATCAAAATTTGACATGTCAATTAAGAGTTTCCAAAAAATGTAAAATAACTTAAATACTTAAAAGGGTAGTTATGTAATTTACGTTGTCCCATTTTATACACAAAACCTAATATCCTCTCGTTCACTCATTTTCCCCATTATACAACATCAGAAAATCCTTTAAAACCCTTAATAACCATCACTCAGTCACTAGCTCGCCTCTACCCAATTGAAACACGCCGGAAAACCATTCCCGCCGTTAAAATACTCCATCCAATGGGTTTCTAAACGGACTTCGCCGTCTCCTTAACCATCGCCAAGCCTCACCTTTGGAGCCTTAGTTGTCGTCCACGCCACCGAAACCCCCAGCCACTTGCCATATCTTTATACAAACCAATTTGGATTATTCGTTTAAAAGGGTTTTTAGATATGGTTATTTTGTTTGGCGGCAGCGATATCGAACACAAGTCTGATGGCAGAGGCGACTCGATCTCACAGCGCCTGCAAATTTAACGTGATACATGTCACCCCGCATATTAAGGGGATTAACCTTATTCATTCTGTCGGGTATAGAATTATATGCCGTATATTAATCCATATATGTTTTGTCAAAGTAAGTTTGGCATGACTCAGCCTATTATTAGTTTTTCTCCTCAGGCCCAGTTGTCTACATCAACCCAACATCATATTACACCTTTTGTAAACCAGGCTCCACAGGCTCATTTTGCGGCTGCCCAACAACAAGCACCACTGGCCCTGATCACAGCGGCCCAACAACAGGTTTAGCCCACAATGCAACAACCTATTTTTAGCACTCAGTTTGCACAACCAGGAGGTGTCCCTTTTATGCCAAGCAACTTTTCTTATCTGGTTCCAAGTGTTTTTCAGTCGCAGGCCACCATGCTCCCTCAAGCTTTTCAGACGATGACACATCCTGATCCCTCTTGGAACATGGACACCAGGGCTTCATCTCATTTAGCTGACAACACATGTATCCTGACTTCTATTTGTAATTCTAACATTTATCCGTCTGTGTATGTGGGAAGCATCACATCTATACGGTCACACATACTGGACATAGCTTATTGTACACTTCTTCTAAACCATTACACCTAAATCAAATACTTGTCACCCCGGACATAATTAAAAATTTAATTTCTGTTCGTCCAATTTACCGTGATAATGACGTTTTCGTTGAGTTTTACGCATGGTTTTTCTGTGAAGGATTACTTGGCGGAACTTACCCTCCGTTGTGATATGCGGGCGATCTTTACCGGTTATGCAACATCATCCACGCATTCTCCTTTTGCTTTGCTTTGATTCATCACCCTACGTGAGCACGGCCTCGGGCATCTCGGTGAAGATGTGGCGATCGTTTGAGTCTAATAATTTCATTTCATGTAATAAATCAAAGTTGTCCGCTTTGTGTCACGCTTGTGAATTAGGAAAAAAAATAAAGCTTCCCATTTATACTTCGGAATCGGAGGTTGCATCTATTTTTGAAATAGTCCACTCGGATTTATGGACATCTCCTATTCCGAGTGAAAGTGGTATTAAATATTATGCTATATTTTTGGATCATTTCTCGCATTTTGTTTGGGTTTATCCGTTGCATAAAAAGTCTGACTTGTATGATAATTTTATTGTTTTTCGTGCTTATGTCAACAAACAATTTGGTGTAGATATAAAGGCTTTACAATGTGATCATGGGGTTGAATATGACAATACCCGCTTTCATGATTTATTTCACAAAACCAGCATTCAATTTAGGTTTTCGTGCCCGCACACCTCACCACAAAATGGCAAGTCTGAACGCATGTTACGCACTATCAACAACCTAATACGAACTTTGCTCTTTCAAGCTAGCATACCTCCCTCCTATTGGGTGGAAGCACTTAACATTGCTGCTTATCTCTTAAACATCCTTCCATCCACTGCCATCCAAAACGAGGTCCTATTTACTAAAATTTATAACCGTTCCCCATCTTTATAGGCAATTTACGTTATTATTAAGTTGCCTCAAATTTATCCATATCTTAATGTTTCCCATCAACTTCTAACCATGATCCACTTCTTGTGTCTCGTCATGTTCTTTTGATGAGATGTATTTCCTTTGCATCACTACACAATTACACATCTACATTGGTTTTTTGGATTCTGACACACTATACCATTACCCATTCGCCCTTTTACGTAGGCAATGAGACACCCATAACGATCCGCCACATCGACCCAACAAAAAACGTCTAATGAGCCCATAATACAACCTACTACGCCACCCCCTACACAACCTATACCCACTCCTCAGCCCGATCCTCAAACATCACTGCTCATTACATCACCCACTACTCAACCCATCCCGTAGCCTAATAACACCAACACTCATCCTATGGTCACACGTGCTAAAGCTGACATTTCTAAACCTCTTGAGCGTATGAATTGTCATGTTACTACTGTGTCTCCACTTCCGCGTTCTCATATTCATGCTCTTCGTGATCCTTAGTGGAAGCAAGCTATGTTAGATGAATATCATGCTTTAATTACTAACGGAACGTGGGTTCTTGTGCCCCCACCAGCTAATGTGAATATTGTTCGTTCTATGTGGCTTTTCAGGCATAAGTTTCATGCAGATGGTTCTTTAAGCAGGTATAAGGCGCGACTTGTTGCAAATGGTCGCAGTCAGCAGCAGGGGATTGATTGTGATGAGGCCTTTAGTCCCGTGGTCAAACCAGCTACTATTCGTACTGTACTCAGTCTTGCAGTGTCTCGTGATTGGCCTATTCATCAGCTTGACGTGAAGAATGCTTTTCTTCATGGTCACTTATCGGAGACAGTCTATATGCATCAGCCGCCTGGGTTTGTAGATCCTGCTCACCCAGATTATGTTTGTCATTTGCAGCGATCGTTGTATGGGCATAAGCAAGCCCCATGAGCTTGGTTTCAGCGGTTTGCTGGATTTATTACTCGCATTGGTTTTCAGCATAGCAAAAATGATGCATCGCTTTTTGTGTTTCATCGTGGATTTGACCGGACCCCTACTTGTACTATATGTGGATGACATTATATTGACTACTTCTTCTGATGCATTTTTACAGCGTGTTATTACTGCTCTTCATGGTGAGTTTGCAATGACGGATCTTGGCTCTCTTAATTATTTTCTTGGTGTTTCTGCTACTCGGTCAGCATCTGGTATGTTCTTATCGCAATCTAAATTTGCTGAAGAAATTCTTGAGAGAGCTCATATGCAGAAATGTAATCCGTGCCGCACTCTCGTAGATACGGAGTCCAAGCTTGGACCTGATGGTACACCAATTGATGATCCCACCTTATATCGGAGCTTAGCTGGTGCCCTTCAGTATCTTACCTTTACGCGCCCATATATTTCCTACGCGGTTCAACAGATTTGTCAATATATGCATGACCCTCGTGATACACATTTTCATGCTTTGAAGCGTATATTACGCTATATTCGTGGTACTCTTGATCATGGTCTTCAGTTGCATGTCTCTTCTACTGCTCAGCTTGTTGCCTACACGGATGCGGATTGGGCGGGTTGTCCGGTCACTCGCCGGTCTACTTCTGGTTATTGTGTTTTTCTTGGTGATAATTTGCTATCGTGGTGTGCTAAACGACAGGTGACGGTTATCTCGGTCCAGTGCTGAGGCTGAGTATCGTGGTGTTGCTAATGTGGTGGCTGAGACAGCTTGGATTCGCAATCTACTGCGCGAGCTTCATCACCCTTTATCTACTGCTACCATTGTCTATTGTGATAATGTTAGCGCTGTGTATTTGTCTACCAACCCAGTTAAACATCAGTGTACTAAACACATTGAGATCGATATTCATTTTGTCAGAGACTATTCTGCTTCTGGTCAGGTTCATGTGCTTCATGTTCCGTCCCGGTTGCAGTATGCGGATATTTTTACTAAGGGTCTCCCAAATGCCTTGTTTCTTGAGTTTCACTCCAGCTTGAACGTTCGAAGACCTCCCGTTCCAACGGCGGGGGAGTATTAGTTTACATTGTAATTGATTGGCTAGTTGCATTAATGGGCCTAGCCCAATGCTTAAAGCGTGTTTTCCCTAGCTACTCTTTGTATATATTCGTTGATGCTTAATGAATCATTAAGGGGATTAACCTAATTCTAAAAAGAACGCTAGTCGTTATCGTGTGTTTGATGATGCTACTATGGAAGATGTTAGTACATGGAATGTATTGGTTTTGGGTTATATAGATTTGTGTTTACGTTTGATATGATGCCCGAGGTAAATGTTAATTCTTGGAAATATTGATAAAGGTAAATGTTAATTCTTGGAAATATTGATAAAGCACGATCATATAAAAATCTCTTTATTACTAGAAAAGTGATTAATATGATTAAATAAGATTCTTATATAAAAAAGATTCTTGGAAATATTGATAAAGCACGATCATATAAGATTCTTATAGACAGTTTGTGAAGAAATCTCTTTATTACTAGAAAAGTGATTAATATGATTAAATAAGATTCTTATATAAATAAGATTCTTGGAAATATTGATAAAGCATGATCATATAAGATTCTTATAGACAGTTTGCGTATGAGATCTGATGTATTAGCAGGTTTACAGTTTGTTTAACCGATGGGGTTCTTGTTTTAATGTCGAGACAAAAGTTCAATGCAGAATAATAATTATCTAAAGATCAAAATATATGATTCTGACCTTTCATTATTATTTCATCCAACAGCAGAGATCTCATCATCCCATCATTTTAAATTAAATGAAAGGATAGTTTTGTAAATTAACTGCACCCTCATTTATTCATACCCGCTCATTCACTCACTCACTATCTCCCTTCTCTCTCCCTCTCTCTCTCACTCACCAAACATTATCTTTACAGACACTTCATAACCATCAATATTAACCACATACTCAAACGAACCAACATAATAAGATCTCCATCGTGAACCCGACGGTTCTCTCCGGTTACTTATACTTCCAATCTCAATCCTATAACTATTACTCCTACTATTTTCGCTTCCCGTACCAGTAGCGCGTGATGTTACTTAGATCAGTCACGTGATGTGACATGTGCTCGTTGTTTAGGCTTACATTAACAGAAATGACGTCGGTTGATGTGCGGTTAAGTCTTGAGCTTCAAGAAAACATCTCCTACACTGCCTTATGTATAGCAATTAGCAATGAAGATGTTGAAACGGCAAACATATTGTTGCAAAAAACAAGGCCCTTATCGAAAGAGCAAAATAATGGTGGAGCTTCTCTATGAAAATTTTCAAAGCTTGGAAGGTGATCTTTTGACACCTGAGAGCCGAAGCTTGGCATGTGTGGAGATTGATTATTTATTGTTTAATACTTGTTTATTATAAACCATTTATATAATTTTTTCCTATCATATATTATTTTATATTTCCTCAATTAGTGAAATACACTTTGGTTCTTGCGGTAAATTATATCTTACTTTTCTTTTCTTATCATTGTTATAATAACGAGGTTTTACTCAACCCCGTGCGATGCACCAATTGTGTCTAATATTTCATAGCTAAATGGCTTTTACGATTGTGGTGTTACAATATGGAAGCCAAATCACAAGTGATTTACCCAAAATCACACGTGATTTACCCAAAATCACATGTAATTTACCTAAAATCATATGTGATTTTACCTCAAAATAATTTTTAAGGTGAATCACATGTGATTCATACACGAATCACATGTGATTTACACACAAATCACATGTGATTTATATATGAATCACAACAAAAAAACAGAATCACATGCTACCAACTATATAAAGAACTTTCCACTACAAGTTTATGGACAAATCACATGTGATTTTCTAGTATAACACTGAGAGATCACTTAAAAAGGCATGCTACTAACAACATTTATATGTGACTAACTGCATGTCTTGCTTAAAAAAGTTGAAGAAAAGCATAAGCCGAAGGGTGAGTCTAAGCCTATTCAGAGAAAAAGAAATAAGTTATTAGATTGACGAAGATTCTGAAAGTAGGTTATGTTTTTGTGATTTTCACATGTGATTCTTTTTGGATCACTTGTGATTTTTTGGTGGATCAATTGTGATTTTTTAAAAGTAACAAATCACATGTGATTTTTTTACGGATCACGTGTAATTTGTCTGGACGGAAATTTTGAATAAAAAGTTCGTCGAAAGTATATAAAAGTGCATATCTATAGAAAGATGATTTTTTTCTCGTCGCGATGGTGTATTTTTTGTAGCTTAAAGATTTACCGTTTGCAAGATATGTTGTTTTTTAAAAAAAGGGTGAAAAGTGGGTTTTTATATAATTACATTTTTACCCTTCCTTTGTTAATTTTTGCTTTCATCTTATCCATTGGATGAAAAGAAAATGGATGGTTGAGATCTTATAGTTTGTTCTTTAGATTATATTTGTTTTCTATTGATCTCACCTCTCAATGCTGTAAATTATGTCGTCGTCAAATCCATTACCACTCCTCAAATTTGTTGTTATCCTCCTTTGTGGTTTATCAATTGTTTATGCATGGATAGAATTCGTGTAATTAGGTATGTTGTGCATCAATAAGTTGTAACTTGTGTATCATGAGTTGTTTAAAAGACATGAATAGTGATTTTGCAGTAAATTATTTTCTTATAATATGATTTGTGTCAATGTATTAAATGATGCGATAAAATATTCAATGTATCAATGTATTAGTTGGTCGTGTTAAAAGATTACATCTATCAATGTGTCTGTTGTTTAAAAAAAAATTATTTAGCATCATCTACCAACTGTTTATTAAAAAAATTGATGTATCAACATATCAATTGGTCGTGTTAAGAAATTACATGTATCAATGTATCTGTTGTTAAAAAAATTAATTAGCATCATGTATCAATTGTTGTTAAAAATTTGTGTCATTAAAATTTTTGACTCACTAAATTAGTTGGTGAAAAGAAAACACACAAACATTAATGGTAAAAAAAGTGTACTAATATACCGTTGAAACTCTATTTAATTACTATAATGACACTCATTTAATGCTAATCACATCTAACACCAATTAATAGATACAATGGTCTAGATTAGTTCTTATTTTTATAACTTTAAAAAATCTCTCACATTAACCCTCTCCTATATATATATATATATATATATATATAAGCCATTATTCTTCTTTTTAAAGAAAAGTTGATGTAGCATGCATAGCATTGCATAGATCTTAGGAGTTTAACATTTAAGGTAACACTAAACATGATGAAAAATAAAAATAGTAGTTAAATAAGAAAAGATGAATTAATTTCATGTTTGAATAATAAATGCAAACTAATAATAGTATGCATAATGTATTTAATTCATGTAATAAAAAAAGAATCAATTAAGCAGACTTTAATGTTTGAATAATAAATGCAAACTAATAATATTATGCATAATATATTTAATTCATGTAATAAAAAAAGAATCAATTAAGTAAACTTTAATTATTCATATGAAATGCATTCATTATATAATATTTCTTTAAATTATATATTTTGTTTTATTTTATTTTAGTTTATATCATAATAATAACAAAATACAATTCTCATTTTGTTGAAATTTAGCCTACTTATGACATATCTTCTAACACTTTGATATTTTGGAAGATGTAACACACATCGACAATGTTGAAATTTACCACTATTCACGTTGTTGTTTGTAGTTTATTTTATATCGGTTAGCATGGAGGTGAAACAAAATACCATTAAAATTGAACCTATGAGCATTAATTTATTAATTTATTTCATTTAGCGTAGAGGTGAAACAAAAAACCATCAAAATTAGAATTTAAGTTGAACCTTTGGGTATTGATATAATTTTATTTCAATGACCATAGAGGCAAAACAAAATATCTTGGATGTTGGAATTTAATATTGAAACTATGAGCATTGATTTTTTTTTTTGGAAGGCATTAGCATTAAAAGTAGTCTAATATATTTAATATTATTATGCATGATATATTTAATTCATGTAAAAGAAAAAGAATCAATTAAATAGAATTTAATTATTCATATGAAATGCATCTATTATATAACATTCGTTTTCGGATAGCTTTTATTAGTTAGACGAACCGGTGGCGACACCGGTTCCTGGTTGAAACATTTGGTCCGGTCCGGTTTTCAAAACTAGATATACCATCAACTTGTTAGCTTGTATGAAGCTTTGTGTATTTTATTAATTTGTATAATGTGTATAATAACATGTACTTTTCATTTTATGGTGTTTTAAAAATAATATTAATTAGTGTGTTTAACTATTTTATATTTTGGATTATGTTGTAGCTTGTTTAAATTGTATATTGTGAAAATTTTATTGTACTTTTTAATAAGGGGTGTTTTAATTGGTTGTTTTTAATTTGTTACATATGCTTTTATTTGATTGTACAATGTGAATAAATTATTGTATTTTTAAGTAATGAAGTATTTTAACAAGAGTATTAATTATACTATGCATTTATGACCATACACTCATTATATATAGTATAGATATACACTCATTATATATAGTATAGATATAGATAAACCCAAAAAATATTTGAGTGTCAATTGTACTAGTACTACTAAAAGATTTTGATGGGTCTGATAATTAAAAAAAAATCAAATCTTGATGGCACCCATAAAAATTTTGATGCTAAAGATTCTTTTATGGGTCTGATAAAAAAAATTAAATCTTGATTATGTGCAAAAAACTGCTGGTGTAAATGGTACTAAAAGTTTAGGTTTTGAGGGGTTAGAAAAAAATCAAATCTTGATGGTGATACTAGAGTTAATGGATTGGGTATGAAAGGTATAATAAGTGAAAGGGGTACACACAATTGAAGGTGAAAATGTTCATATATAAAAGGTTATATAAATTGGAGGTGGAAGCCTCATGATTGTGATATTCCAAGGTGCATTTCTTTATTGATTATTGTATATTCAAGTCTAAATATTTAGGGTTGAAAATATAGTTCAGGAGTAGCGTAAAAAAAGTGTGATTCTGGGTTATGTGATTAGTCGGTGTCGTTTTAGGTGTATATCGTGAAATAATGGTGTAAATAATTTGCTAAACACTGATTATGTAAGTGCAACAACTTCATTTAAAACACAATGGCAAACACTCTCTAAACGGGGATGCATTTTCATTTGTGCTAATGAAAAGAGCTTGTAAAGTATGGTTGTGATTTTAAATACGTTGGGTTGGTATATGCAGGTTCAATTCAACAAACATGCTGGAACTGATAAGAGGCAAAAGGCTAGTGTTTGTAGGTGATTCGATAAATAGGAATCAATGGGAATCCATGCTATGTTTGTTAATGACTGCCTTTAAAGATCCAAGGCGGGTATACGAGACACACAGCCGGCGTATCACCAAAGACAAGGGAAACTACTCTTTCAAATTTCTGGTAAAATTTTATAATAGTTTGATAATCATCGTAAATGTTGCTGAGTTTATCATGTGATTTTGTATGATTTTTGTATGTCAGGATTATAAGTGCACGGTTGAATACTATGTATCCCATTTCTTGGTTCATGAGGGCATATTGATACTGTCGATAGGGTTTCATCAAGATGGAGAGGAGCTGATGTTCTGATTTTTAACACCGCTCATTGGTGGAACCATTACAAAACTAAATCCGGGTGAGTTCACAATATCTTAAACCTAATAATAGCTGTTTGTTCACGTAAATGCAAGTATATATGCACATTTGAAGCAATTTTGGCATATAACACGTATAAATGACAGTCTTATAAAAAGAATCAAACACAATACTCAAATCATGATAATATATAGATATTTTGTCGTTACATGCGTTAAAGAAAGATTTTAAACACAAACTAAAGTTTACTCAACAACACAGAACTTTAATTCACAGCTTTCGTGAAACGAAAACGTCAAAATAGTAAGTTCATTAATGCTTTTATCCAAAATTAAGTATATGATGATGTTTAGATATCGTTTTCAGTGGAAACAATGTACTCCATCATTCACACGTATATCTGAAATACATTCTTTTTTCGAAAGGCATACACTCTTCTTTGAGTAACTATCTATATGTCGTTTCGACTTCCATATCTAGCGTCTTCGACCTTTGCTTCCATTAAAGCTAATTCTTCACGAAATTCTGTTCCAGCTATTATTAATCACACATAAGATTTAACCTTGATCGAGTTTCTGAGTTGAGGAATCCACTCGCGTAGTAATCGTTCCAACCCCTATATGGATGTGAAGTGTACATTCCATCTTTCCCTTGTTCAGCAAATTAACTAGTATCTTAAATACGATTACTTTGTGATTCCATCATAGATTCTGTCACTCAAATTGTCTCTATGCACACTACGAAACCAAAAGTAATTTCCCTTATTATTATATTTATTCTAATTTGATTTCCGAATAGACGATTTCATCCTGGAGTTAATTTTATCAAAACACCTGAATCTTTGTGTTGCTGGTGCATCATACCTTGCAGCCCTGTATTGTTGAACTTTACGTTTTGCGTTTATGATCTAGGATGGCATAGGTTCCTTCAGTACATGAAATGTATCATGTATAGTGTATACCCTTTAGTTAATATTAAATAAGAAGTGATGCGTAAGAAATCTCTTTTTTTTTTCTTTTTTTATATATATATTTAAAATCGACATAAACATGCCCAGAACTTTAACATCCATGAAATTGCATATGAAATGTTTGTTTAATCATCGAAACACCTTTATACGCCTTCCATTTCAAGCATAATGTTTTTTAAACTCTAATATAAATAGCTAGTTTTTGGTCAAAACGATCCACACTATATTCTATATACATGGTTGTGATAACCTTCTAAACCTGTCGACTCTCATGTAGTCGTGTGTGATTTTGTGGTTCCTCCAACACATGTATCTACACATTTCAATTATAAACACGTTTTGATTTCTAAATTCTCGAAGAACCGAGCTTTCTAAACTATAAAATTCTAGCTTCTTTTCACAAGTAACTATAGAACACACATAAACACAACTATAGTCATTTTTTATAATTACTAAAAAGGAACGTGAAATACAACTTGAAGGTAATAAATAAAGGGATGTTTGGTTTGAAAATATATATGGGGGTGGAGGAATAACATGCTCTATCCATGAAACATGTTTGGTTAGTGGTTTTGATTTTTAAAATGGGTATCAAACCTAAGCATCTACCCAAAAAGTTTGATGCGTTCATATCCATTCTCATTCAAATGCCCATCTCATATGTCTATCTATAGGTATATCAGACATTATGTGTGATTGTAGTTCAATTATCTTAGATACAACTTCATGTTTACAATTCATAACCTGATTGGATGGTACATCGTTAACCTTAATTACTTTTAAAAAAATGATTGGTGTGCCTAAAACTTGTGACTAAAATAATGTCTAAGAGTATGATTGCAACACATGACAAATTGAAAGGTTGAGATTAAGAGAGATAAAATGACCATTGTGTCATATGTGTCATGGCTCTTGCTATTAAAGGTTAAGGGCTAGTCGAAGCTCAACAAAGGTTAAAGGCTAGTTGAAGCTCAAACCTGAACATGAACATATCCCAAATAGCCATATTAACATTGGGTTAGGTCATGTGACCGGTTACTTTCCCTTGCACATCGTTTATTAGGTAAAAGCTTAAAGCCTGATTAAGGAAGGTTCCGACAAAAACCGGACCGGGCCGAAAACCGATTTGGCCAAAAAAACAAGAGACCGAGGACCAGACACCGGTCGAAGTTGATCCGGTCCGGTCCAGTTTGTCTATCTGGCCGGTCCAACAAAGCAAAATGGTTAGTTTAATGTAACATCGAACCGGACCGAGGAACAGATAAAAAGGGTGGACAGAAGATTGGATCAAAATATGTTTGGTCTGATCCGGTTGGGCCGGTTTCTCGGTTCGTCTTGGTCCGTGGTCTATTATGCTTGGCTCTACGTTAAAGAATCAACGGGTTTTTGGCCTAGGGTATCTATGTGTTTCATCAAATAAAGATTATAGGTTCAAACATCTACTGAGACATTAGAGCATAGGGTGTCATCACTCAAACTAAACCTTAACGCAGTGTCACGTCAGCGCCACATCAGTTTTAACATCTTAACCATAACTCGAAAAAAACACCCCTTATCATAACTCAACCTTAACTCAACATTTTTGGCCCTACTTTTATCATTAAAAAAAAAAAAAAAAAAAAAAAAAAAAAAAAAAAAAAAAAAAAAAAAAAAAAACTGAGTTAAAGCTTAACTGACCACACGGTGTGGAAGTTAAAGCTTAACTCACCCAAAAAAAAATACCACCTTTAACGCACGTTAAAGCTTTAACGTGGAGATTTAACGTGGCTTTAACGCAGGGGGCTGGTGTAGTTAACGTGGGTTTAACGCGAAAAAGTAAAAGTTTCACTCACTTTAAATTTTAACACACCCTGTTCTCTTATATACATTATAAAGTGTATAATTTACATGTTAGTCTTTGTATCTTAGAACATTATGTTGTGCTTAGTAACATTCTTGTAATTTTGGGTGAAGTTACTGGTAAAAGCAAGGATCAAGCCTAACGAATTAACATACACAAACAATGCTTTACAGATCGCCAAATTTTATGAACCGAAACAATCAGCAATGGAGACCTAGTCTCCTTTTTCATTTGGTTTTAGTTTTTAAAAACTACTCGCGATAACTTATGGAACACATATACAACGAAATAATAACACTTATTAAAAACAATGTAACAACAAAAGACAACGAATTAGCATGTGAACAAGTACTAGTATTTAAGCTAATGTGATGCTCATATCATTACTAATGTCATAATAGAAGAAAATGCTAAAACAAAAAGGAGGTGTTCCCATAGGTCTCATAGTAAACACAGAAAGACAACATTGAGTTATACAAACTGTATACTATGCGGAAACCATATTACCTGACCCAGCAATTACGACAGACATCTGGTTCACACTCACGTCCAGCATTGTTGGCCTTTGCATTGTTGGCTTTTGCATTGAGACTTAGTACAGTGACACCCCATCTACTGGTTCCTACAGCTTTTCGGGCATCTAAAATATCATATTATGTATATATGTATCACTGATAAGAAATAGATTTAATTACTTAAATAGACCAAAAGAAAGTTGATTTTCAGCCTATAGACTTCACGGACTTTTTTTTACCAATAGTGGATTCGAGCAAAATTACAGTGAAGTCGAGCAAAAAATTAAAGTGAAGTCGAGAAAAAAAAAAGTCGAGCAATGAAGCAGTTTATAGTTGAATTTTTTTTCCAAACATAGACCACGGTCTGTATAGTGGATAAAAAATTTATCTTAGTCTATTTAAGTCATTGGCCCAAAGAAATATACGCGCCATTATAATGTATATTTGCTAATTAAGTTATATACCCGCAATACTTCTCACAACAGTTGGAACTCTTTAAGCAAGGGCAGTCCTTTCGCAACCAGACTTGCAGTCACATGGGGTATATTGCTTGTTGGCCCGGTTCTTGTTGCTACTTCCTCTCGATGTTGGTCGACGTGCAACAGACTTTCCAGAATCTTTTTGTCTCTTGGCTTTATTTTTTTGCTTAACAGATGATTGTGGCTCCTAACACCACATAGACACATAGCAACAAAACGCAATTATTTAAGAATTATTAACGCAAGATGGTAACCTAGTGACAATAGAACAAATATTCGATGAGATGCCATACCAGTAAGTGCAGGTAAGACTGATTGCTACATGGTGTCTCGTTTTCTGGATTGACGATAGAGGGTACTCGTTCAGCCTATTGGTCATGCAAGTAAAAATACATAAACGCAAGCTATATAAAACTCCACTATAAAAACATAACGATCTTGAAAACATGAATGCTTACAGGAGTAATTACATGTTGCCTAATTATGTGGCGACGACAATTAAATGACTGTCAAGTAAGAAGAGTAATTAGCTCACGTTAACCAAATCTAACAAGAATGAAATGCGAAAACTTGTGTGCATATATACCAAACACTGTCGGCAAAAGAGATCATCAATTGAATCTGTTTCACCAGTAGGAACAGTTACATCCTCATTTACCATTTCTTCATTTTCTGTCTTAATAATGGTAAATGCCTCCTGCATGAAAGAACAAATACAACTGTATTATAGATTTTATAGAAAAAAAGAGTTAAAAGTAGAAGTCGACTACGGAACATTTAGTCTTTGATTAAGATATCGGACATAGGAGCAACTTCATTACATGGATTTCGGATGTAGTTCCACCAATGAACCTTGTCAAGAGTTGAATTACGTCCTAGGTTGGTTCATACTCTTGGCTAATTACGAACCTACGATACTCAAAGGTTGTCATAAAGATAATATGTTATTAGACTGATATTAACTATAAACTTCTAACATAAGTGTAGACTATGAAGGTGCTTGGCGTTTCTTATCTGCTAAAATTAATTAATGTAAGAATAAGTAAATAAGCAGTTTCATCCAAACAGTCACAACTGTTTGTCACTTTCAAATGAGCAGATAAGCACTTAAGCAAACCCAATGATAGGCACACTTAGGATCAATGAAGATCGATAAATGTGTTTTACAAGAACTTGGACAATCAAGGAGAGAAAAGATTATCGAAAGCTTCAATGTATTATCAATGGTGGGTTTGTTACAAGTTGGTTACAATGAGAGAGAGATTCAAGAGAGAAATTGTATTTCACAAAAGCTACTAATGAAATGAATGATACAAGTATTTAAAGGAAGCATTTAGGCGGGAGAGTTGGTTAAGCCAAAAGGAGATCTTGTCACGTGCACCTCACGTGTGTTTAGACACACCTGCGCCTCACGTGCCATTTTGGCTTATCCAACTTCTCAGCTTATTCACTAACAGCTCTTATCAATCCTTCCTTCTTCAAATCATTCTTGTCCTCAAGAATGTGAATCAAAAGCTGGAAACTTGGCATACAATTCTTCCAAATTTTCCCAGGTGGCATCCTCTGGTGTTCCATTAGTCCACTGAACCAACCCATACACCACAGCAACATTCCTTTTCTTAACCATTTTTCTTTCTAAAATTGACATAGGCTGCACTGCTATTAACCCCTCTTGATTACAGCTAGGGAGGTCAATGACTTGTGTTGCCTGAGGACTTCCTTTGCAAAGTTTCAACTGAGATACATGGAAGACATTGTGGATTTGGCTATGATCAGGTAACTCCAACCTATATGCCACTTGCCCAATCTTACCAATGACCTTAAAAGGTCCAAAGTACTTTGGAGAGAATTTGTTTTGCCTTCCTTGCCTAATGGATACCTGCCTGTGAGGCTGCAGCTTCAAAAAGACCATGTCACCCACCTCAAGCATCCTATCACTTCTTCCTTTATCTGCTTGTTGCTTCATCCTGTTTTGTGCTCTTTCCAAATGAAACTTAAGCAATTGAATAGCCTGTTCTCTAGCTGCTAGAGTCCTATCCACTGCATCAACCTTGCTAAGACCCCCTATGTATGGAACATGTACTGGTGGTGCTTGTCCATATACAGCCTCAAAGGGAGAAGTTTGGATGGAAGTGTGAAAGTTGGAGTTATACCACAATTCAGCCAAAGATAGCCATTTTGCCCATTCTTTAGGTCTGTCCCCTGTCATACATCTTAAGTAACATTCCAAACATCTATTCACCACCTCTGTTTGACCATCAGTTTGTGGGTGGTATGAGGTGGACATTAACAACTTAACTTGCAAAAGTTTGAATAATTCTTTCCAAAAGCTGCTCAAGAAAACCTTATCCCTGTCTGATACAATGGTAGTAGGCAACCCATGTAACTTGAAACGTATCCAAAACAATTGAGCTACTTGAGCTGCTGTGAAAGGGTGAGCTAGAGCCATGAAATGAGCATACTTAGTGAGTCTATCAACTACCACAAAGATCACATTACTACCATTAGATCTTGGTAATCCTTCAATGAAATCCATAGAAATACTTTCCCAAATCTTTTGAGGAATGGGCAGAGGTTGTAGCAGACCAGGATAGGCTGCTAAGTCTGGTTTGTACCTCTGACAAGTGACACATTCTTTGACATATTGCTTCACTTCTTTTCTTAAACCTTTCCAATATAAGACTGAGCATATTTTGTGGGTAGTAGCCTTGACCCCAGAGTGACCACCAATAGCTCCACCATGAAAATGAGCAAGCAACTCTACTCTTAACTCCTTATCTTGACCAACCACTAATTTGTTCTTTCTTAGTAACTGACCATTAGCCCAAACATAATGTTTCTTACTTGTATTTCCAGCCTGCAATTGCTCAATGATAGATTTGAGTTTCACATCTGTACCCCAGCTTGTAATTATCTTATTAGCCAATGCAGTTGTCATAGTAACTACTGTGGTTTGCATCAATGTCCTAACTTCTTGTACTCTTGACAAAGCATCAGCAGCTGCATTGTCAACTCCTTTCTTATATTTGACTTCATAGTCAAAGCCCATTAATTTGGGTAGCCATTTCATTTGTGCTGGAGTAGAAATCCTCTGGTCTAACAGATACTTCAAACTGTAATGATCTGTTTTAATAACAAAATGCCTATCCAACAAATATCCTCTCCACTTTTCCAAAGCCAACATCACAGCCAAAAATTCTTTTTCATAGGTAGAGAGTTGTTGGTGTTTTGGAGCCAAACTCTTACTCAAATAGGCAATAGGATGGCCATTTTGTTGAAGTACTGCTCCAATTCCAATACCTGATGCATCTGTTTCTACCTCAAAAGGTTGCTCAAAATCTGGAAGAGCTAACACTGGAGCTTGGATCATAGCTTTCTTCAAGGCTTCAAAGGCTGTCAAAGTTTCATTAGACCATTTAAAAGCATTTTTCTTCAAGAGTTGTGTCAATGGTCTGCTAATGGTAGCAAAATCTTTGATGAACTTTCTATAATAACCAGTAAGACCAAGAAATCCCCTCAACTGCTTAAGATTTGGTAGGTCTGGCCAATTTTGCATAGCAATTATCTTGGTTGGGTCAGTAGCCACTCCTTTAGCAGACAACACATGTCCTAAATACTCAACATGGTTTGTACCAAATACACACTTTGATTGTTTAGCATACAACTGATTTTGCCTCATAGTTTCAAGTATCACAGTCAAGTGTTTTACATGATCATCAACATTCTTTGAGTAGACCAGAATATCGTCAAAGAATACCAATGTAAACTTCCTCAAGTAAGCCTTAAATACATCATTCATCAATGCTTGAAAAGTGGAAGGTGCATTGGTTAGTCCAAAAGGCATTACCAGGAATTCATAGTGTCCTTCATGGGTCTTAAAAGCAGTCTTTGCTATATCATCCTCATTCATTCTAATCTGATGGTAGCCTGATCTCAGATCCAACTTGGAAAACACTGCAGATCCATGTAACTCATCAATAAGCTCATCAATCACTGGAATAGGAAATTTGTCCTTCACTGTATGCTTATTGAGTTGTCTATAATCTACACACATTCTCCAACTATTATCCTTCTTCTTAACCATCACAATTGGTGAAGCAAATGGGCTTTGGCTTTGCTTAATCACACCTGATTCTAACAATTCCTTCACCATAGCTTCTATGGCATCTTTTTGCACAGGAGGATGCCTATAGGGTCTAGTATTGACTGGTTGTGTGTTTGGAAGAAGTGGTATTCTGTGATCAAATGCTCTTTTTGGAGGTAATTCTTTTGGTACAGCAAAAACATCAGCATACTTATCAATTACTTGTTTCCCTGAAGTTCATGAAGGTTCACTTCCTTATTGCCTTCTTCCACTCCCATAGATTTGAGTTCTATTCCAGTGTTTGGGTATACACACATCATAGAGATTTCTGCTTGTGATGTGCCTTCCAACCTTTGCAATGCTTCTTTCCCTCATCCATTGAATTGTAGCCTTATGAGTTCCCCTCAATGCCACCTTATTGCCTTTGTACACAAACTGCATTCTCAATTCCTTGAAGTCACACATGATTTGACCTAAAGTAGAAAGCCATTGAATACCCAATACCATATCACACCCTCCCAAAGGTAACAACATTACATCAGATACAAAAGTTTGCCCTTTCAATTTCCAAGTAAACCCTTTACATTCACTCACACTAAGCAGCTTCCTCCCACCAGCCACAGTACGATACTTGCCAAGGGACAAGTCTTTCTTATGTGACACCCCATTTTCTTAGCCACATTAATGTCTAAAAAATTATGTGTAGACCCTGAATCAACCAATATGTGCAATTCATGTTTATTTCCAAACAATCCAACTACTCTTAAAGTCTGGTATGAACTTTCCCCATTCAATGCATTCAGAGAGATATGTGGTTGGACTTCATCAGTTTGCAATTCATCTAAATCATCCTTGGCATCTTCAAACTCTTCCTCCAATTCCTCATTCTCAGCCAACACAACCAAACTAAACAATTGCCCCTCACACTTATGTCCTGGCACAAATTTTTTATCACAATAGAAACAGAGGTTTTTAGCCCTCTTTTCCTCATACTCTTTTTGTGTCAACTGTTTCCTAGGCTGAATACTGTTTTGCCTATTGTTCCAGTTCCTATTAGCACTTGGCAATGCTAACAATGGTTTAGCCACTTGATTAACAGGACCAAATCTGTTGCTAGTCATATTGGTCTGTAATCTGTTCTTCTTTTTAATAGCATTCAAAGTAGCTTCTTGATAGTTAGTAAGCGAATAAGCATCAGCTAATGTTTTGGGCTTAAACATCCTTACAGCCATTTCCAATTCAGTAGGCAATCCACCCAAATAGAAGCTAATAGCATGTTCTTCACTTATTTCCACTCTACTTAACAGATTATCAAACACATCTTGGTAATCTCTAGCATTTGACTCATACTTCACATTTTTAAGTTCAGACATTGGATCATCATACACTGTACCAAATCTTTGAATAATAGCATCTCTATACACAGTCCATAACACCAATTCACCATGCAGTCTAATGAATTGTCTATGCCACAATATGCCTTATAAAAAGATGCACAGAAACGAGTCTAACCTTTTGATCATCAGGTATGTTATCAATTGCAAAGAACTGTTCACATCTAAACATCCACCCTCTTACATCATCCCCTGAAAACTTAGGAAACTCCACTTTAGTCATCCTACTGTACTGGTTTTGACTTGGTCCCCGATTCACCAACTGATTCTGACTCATCATCTGGAGTTGACTCATCATCTGCTCCATTGTTTGTCTGAACCCATTCAATGCTTCGTCCACATATCTTCTTGTGTTATCATCATTGTTTTCCCCACTACCAGTACCAGTTGTTCTTGTTGATGGTGCCATTGTTTTGTGATGTTTCTTGAATTATGAAGGAATCTTGAATAACAGAATTTGGCGGGAAAACTCAACAGAATCTTGAATTATGAATCTTGAATCTGTTGCAATGAGACTTCACCAGGAAAAGTCTCTGATACCAATTGATAGGCACACTTAGGATCAATGAAGATCGATAAATGTGTTTTACAAGAACTTGGACAATCAAGGAGAGAAAAGATTATCGAAAGCTTCAATGTATTATCAATGGTGGGTTTGTTACAAGTTGGTTACAATGAGAGAGAGAGATTCAAGAGAGAAATTGTATTTCACAAAAGCTACTAATGAAATGAATGATACAAGTATTTAAAGGAAGCATTTAGGCGGGAGAGTTGGTTAAGCCAAAAGGAGATCTTGTCACGTGCACCTCACGTGTGTTTAGACACACCTGCGCCTCACGTGCCATTTTGGCTTATCCAACTTCTCAGCTTATTCACTAACAGCTCTTATCACCCAAACACCCTGTATAATAGTTAAAGTTTTAACTACTATCACAAGGGTTTTATCGTCATAATGGCCGGATAGGAAATAAGCACAATGAAACACGAAAATAATCAGTGAGCAACAATGTAAAAAGGAGAGGATGTGTGAACTATCAAAGAATTAATAATATAAATATTATATCAGCTAAATAATGCAAGTGAATTTATTTGACCTTATCATTCATTTTTCATCCTCGCTGAATTGATGTTTTTGTTCGTCTGGTTGATCCTCAGCAGTTAGTTTGTTACTATACCGTACACAACCGAATTTCAGAAACTATAACACTTATTATCAGCAGGTACAATAAGGTAATGAAAGTCACATATACTAAAAGGACTAATAATATGTGAAAAGAGAAAACGAAGAAACACCTGTTCGAAGGGACCCAAGTAGTAGACTGAGGTATTTTCTCACTAACGGCAGCTTGGCAGTTGGATATATAGTTACTTCTGGAATGTCGGGGCTATCAAGGTCAAATGTTAGTTGAGGTTTTAGTACAGCTAGGGGATTGTTCATCCTATAAGAAAGCATATCGCCTGAGTTGCTTTTGCGCTTGGATTGCAGCTTGGAAAACTCCTTGATTCTCAACATGTGTTTCAAATAAGAAATGCCTCCTAACTTGCATTTGTTTTCCGCGGCTTTTTCCTGTATAATATGATATAAGGCTGCTTATAATTTTATACGACATAAATCTAATGATGTTTAGATATGATCACACTATTTGATACTTAAAATCGATGGATCGATCGACTTACGTTAACATAGGTAGCTCTTTCTGCTTCGATTTGTCTTTTCAGTTCTTGGAGCTTTTTTGTCAATGATGCTATATGATCCACCTTCTTTTTCCCCTTCAAGTTATGTTAATGTCCACAAAAGAAGATAATTATTTACATGGCATGTTATGAAACAAAACAACCAAGTTTTATTCCATTGTTTCATAACATGCCATGTAAATAATTATCTTCTTTTGTGGACATTAACATAACTTGAAGGGAAAAAAGAAGGTGGATCATTTAGCATCACTGACAAAAAAGATCCGAGAACTGAAAAGAGAAAATCGAGCAAAAAGAGCTGCCTATGTTAAAATAAGTCGATCGATCCATCATTTTTAAGTATCAAATAGTGTGAACATATCTAAAATTATTTACATTTATGTCTTATAAAATTGAAAGTAGCCATATATCATATTATACAGAAAAAAGCGGAAAACAAATGCAGCTAGGAGGTATTTGACATACATGTTGAGAATCAAGGAGTCTTCCAAACTGCAATCCAAGCGCAAAAGCAACTCAGGCGATATGCTTTCTTATAGGATGAAAAGTCCCCTAGCCATACTAAAACCTCAACTAACATTCGACCTTGGTAGCCCCGACATTCAGAAAGTAACTATATATCAACTGCCAAGCTTCCGTTAGTTGAGAAAATACCTCAATCTACTACTTGGGTCCCTTCGGATAGGTGTTTCTTCGTTTTCTCTTTTCACATATTATTAGTCCTTTTAGTATATGTGACTTTCATTACCTTATTGTACCTGCCAATAATAAGTGTTATAGTTACTAAAATTCGGTTGTGCATGGTATAGTAACAAGCTAACAGCTGAGGATCAACAAGACGGACATAAACATCAATTCAGCGAGGATGAAAAACGAATGATAAGGTCAAATGAATTCACTTGCATTATTTAGCTGATATAATATTATTATTATTAAGTCTTTGATAGTTCACAGATCTTCTCCTTTTTACATTGTTGCTCACTGATTATTTTCGTGTTTCATTGTGCTTATTTCCTATCCGGCCATTATGACGATAAAACCTTGTGATAGTAGTTAAAACTTTAAGTATTATAGAGGATGTTTGGGATTGCTTAAGTGCTTATCTGCTTATTTTAAAGTGATAAACAGTTGTGACTGTTTGGATGAAACCGCTTATTTACTTATTCTTAGACTAATTACTTTTAGCAGATAAGAAACGGCAAGCACCTCCATAGTCTACACTTATGTTAGAAGTTTTATAGTTAATATCAGTCTAATATCATATTATCTTTATGACAACCTTTGAGTATCGTAGGTTCGTAATTAGCCAAGAGTATGAACCAACCGAGGACGTAATTCAACTCTTGACAAGGTTCATCAGTGGAACTACATCTGAAATCCATGTAATGAAGTTGCTCCTATGTCCGATATCTTAATCACAGACTAAATTTTCCGTAGTCAACTTCTACTTTTAACTACTTTTTTTCTATAAAATCTATAATACAGTTGTATTTCTTCTTTCATGCAGGAGACATTTACCATTATTAAGACACAAAATGAAGAAATGGTAAACGAGGATGTAACTGTTCCTACTGGTGAAACAGATTCAATTGATGATCTATTTTACTGACAGTGTTTGGTATATATGCACACAAGTTTTCACATTTCATTCTTATTAGATTTGGTTAACGTGAGCTAATTACTCTTCTTATTTGACAATCATTTAATTGTCGTCCCCACATAACTAGGCAACCTGTTCTTACTCCTGTAAGCATTCGTGTTATCCCGATCGTTATGTTTTTATAGTGGAGTTTTATATAGCTTGCATTTATGTATTTTTACTTGCTGACCAATAGGCTGAACGAGCACCCTCTATCGTCAATCCAGAAAATGAGACACCATGTAGCAATCGCTCTTACCTGCACTTACTGGTATGGCATCTCATCGGATGTTTGTTCTATTGTCACTAGACACCATCTTGCGTTAATAATTCTTAAATATTTGCATTTTGTTGCTATGTGTCTACGTGGTGTTAGGAGCCACAATCATCTGTTCAGCAAAAGAATAAAGCCAAGAGACAAAAACAGTTTGGAAAGTCTGTTGCACGTCGACCAACATCGAGAGGAAGTACTAACAAGAACCGGGCCAACAAGCAATATCCCCCATGTGATTACAAGTCTGGTTGCGGAAAGGACTGCCCTTGCTTAAAGAGTTCCAACTGCTGTGAGAAGTATTGCGGGTATATAACTTAATTAGCAAATGTACATTATAATGGCTCGTGTATTTCTTTGGGCCAATGACTTAAATAGACTAAGATATATTTTTTATCCACTGCACAGACCGTGGTCTATGTTTGGAAAAAAAATTCAACTATAAACTGCTTGATTGCTCAACTTCACTTTTATTTTTTGCTCGACTTCACTGTAATTTAGCTCGAATCCACTATTGGGAAAAAAGTCCGTGAAGTCTGTAGGCTGAAAATCAACTTTCTTTTGGTCTATTTAAGTAATTAAATGTATTTCTTTTCGTTGATACATGTATACATAATATGATATTTTAGGTGCCCGGAAAGCCGTAGGAACCGCTATACGGGGTGTCACTGTACTAAGTCTCAATGCAAAGGCCAACAATGCCCATGCCGTGTTGCTGAACGTGACCCAGATGTCTGTCGTAATTGTTGGGTCAGGTAATATGGTTTCCGCATAGTATACAGTTTGTATAACTTAATGTTCTCTTTCTGTGTTTACAATGAGACCTATGGGAACACCTCCTTTTTGTTTTAGCATTTTCTTCTATTATGACATTAGTAATGATATGACATTACTAATTTGTTGTCTTTTGTTGTTACATTGTTTTTAATAAGTGTTATTATTTCGTTGTATGTGTTCCATAAGTTATTGCGAGTAGTTTTGACCAACCTAAAACCAAATGAAGAAGGAGACTAGGTCTCCATTGCTGATTCTTTCGGTTCATAAAATATAGTGAAACACCTTTATACGCCTTCCATTTCAAGCATAATGTTTTTTAAACTCTAATATAAATAGCTTGTTTTTGGTCATAACGATCCACACTATATTCTATATACATGGTTGTGATAACCTTTCTAACCTATCGACTCTCATGTAGTCGTGTGTGATTTTGTGGTTCCTCCAACACATGTATCTACACATTTCAATTATAGACACGTTTTGATTTCTAAATTCTCGAAGAACCGAGCTTTCTAAACTATAAAATTCTAGCTTCTTTTCACAAGTAACTATAGAACACACATAAACACAACTATAGTCATTTTTTATAATTACTAAAAAGGAACGTGAAATACAACTTGAAGGTAATAAATAAAGGGATGTTTAGTTTGAAAATACATATGGGGGTGGAGGAATAACATTCTATCCACGAAACATGTTTGGTTAGTGGTTTTGATTTTTAAAATGGGTATCAAACCTAAGCATCTACCAAAAAGTTTGATGCGTTTACATAACCATTCTCATTCAAATGCCCATCTCATATATCTATCTATAGGTACATCAGACATTATGTGTGATTGTAGTTCAATTATCTTAGATACAACTTCATGTTTACTATTCATAACCTGAGTGGATGGTACATCGTTAACCTTAATTACTTTTAGAAAAATGATTGGTGTGCCTAAAACTTGTGACTAAAATAATGTCTAAGAGTATAATTGCAACACATGAAAATTGAAAGGTTGAGATTAAGAGAGATAAAATGACCATTGTGTCATATGTGTCATCGCTCTTGCTATTAAAGGTTAAGGGCTAGTCGAAGCTCGAACATGAACATGAACATGAACATGTCCCAAATGGCCATATTAACATTGGGTTAGGTCATGTGACCGGTTACTTTCCCCTGCACATCTTTTATTAGGTAAAAGCGTAAAGCCTGATTAAGGAAGGTTCCGACCAAAACCGGACCGGGCCGAAAACCGATTTGGCAAAAAAAACAAGAGACCGAGGACCAGACACCGGTCCAAGTTGGTCCGGTACGGTCCAGTTTGTCTATCATTTGGTGGTCCAACAAAGCAAAATGGTTAGTTTAATATAACATCGAACCGGACCGAGGAACAGATAAAAAGGGTGGACAGAAGATCGGATCAAAATGTGTTTGGTCTGATCCGGTTGGGCCGGTTTCTCGGTTCGTCTTGGTCTGTGGTCTATTATGCTTGGCAGTTGGCTCTACGTTAAAGAATCAACGGGTTTTTGGCCTATGGTATCGATATGTTTCATCAAATAAAGATTATAGGTTCAAATATTTATCGAGACATTAGAGCATAGGGTGTCATCACTCAAGTTAAACCTTAACTCACGTCAGCGCCACATCAGTTTTAGCATCTTAACCATAACTCGAAAAAAACATCCCTTATCATAACTCAACCTTAACTCAACATTTTGGGCCCTACTTTTAAAAAAATTAAAAAAAAAAAAAAAAAAAAAAAAAACTGAGTTAAAACTTAACTCACCACACGGTGTGGAAGTTAAAGCTTAACTCAAAAAAAAGATCACCTTTAACGCACGTTAAAGCTTTAACGTGGCTTTGACACAGGGGCGGTGTAGTTAACGTCTGTTTAACGCGAAAAAGTAAAAGTTTCACTCACTTTAAATGTTAACACACCATGTTCTCTTATATACATTATAAAGTGAATAATTTACATGTTAGTCTTTGTATCTTAGAACATTATGTTGTGCTTAGTAACATTCTTGTAATTTTAGGTGAAGTTCCTGGTAAAAGCAAGGATCAAGCCTAACGAATTAACATACACAAACAATGCTCTACAGATCGCCAAATTTTATGAACCGAAACAATCGGCAATGGAGACCTAGTCTCCTTTTTCATTTGGTTTAATTTTTAAAAACTACTAGCGATAACTTATGGAACACATATACAACGAAATAATAACACTTATTAAAAACGATGTAACAACAAAAGACAACGAATTAGCATGTGAACAAGTACTAGTATTTAAGCTAATGTGATGCTCATATCATTACTAATGTCATAATAGAAGAAAATGCTAAAACAAAAAGGAGGTGTTCCCATAGGTCTCATAGTAAACACAGAAAGACAACATTGAGTTATACAAATTGTATACTATGCGGAAACCATATTACCTGACCCAACAATTACGACAGACATCTGGTTCACACTCACGTCCAGCATTGTTGGCCTTTGCATTGAGACTTAGTACAGTGACACCACCCCATCTACTGGTTCCTACAGCTTTTCGGGCACCTAAAATATCATATTATGTATATATGTATCACTGAAAAGAAATAGATTTAATTACTTAAATGGACCAAAAGAAAGTTGATTTTCAGCCTATAGACTTCACGGACTTTTTTTTCCCAATAGTGGATTCGAGCAAAATTACAGTGAAGTCGAGCAAAAAATTAAAGTGAAGTCGAGAAAAAAAAATAAGTCGAGCAATCAAGCAGTTTATAGTTGAATTTTTTTTCCAAACATAGACCACGGTCTGTGTAGTGGATAAAAAAATTATCTTAGTCTATTTAAGTCATTGGCCCAAAGAAATATACGCGCCATTATAATGTACATTTGCTAATTAAGTTATATACCCGCAATACTTCTCACAGCAGTTGGAACTCTTTAAGCTAGGGCGGTCCTTTCCGCAACCAGACTTGTAGTCACATGGGGTATATTGGTTGTTGGCCCGGTTCTTGTTGGTACTTCCTCTCGATGTTGGTCGACGTGCAACAGACTTTCCGGAATGTTTTTGTCTCTTGGCTTTTTTCTTTTGCTTAAGAGATGATTGTGGCTCCTAACACCACATAGACACATAGCAACAAAATGCAATTATTTAAGAATTATTAACGCAAGATGGTCATCTAGAGACAATGGAACAAACATCCGATGAGATGCCATACCAGTAAGTGCAGGTAAGACTGATTGCTACATGGTGTCTTATTTTCTGGATTGACGATAGAGGGTGCTCGTTCAGCCTATTGATCATGCAAGTAAAAATACATAAATGCAAGCTATATAAAACTCCACTATAAAAACATAACGATCTTGATAACACGAATGCTTACAGGAGTAATTACATGTTGCCTAATTATGTGACGACGACAATTAAATGACTGTCAAGTAAGAAGAGTAATTAGCTCACGTTAACCAAATCTAACAAGAATGAAATGCGAAAACTTGTGTGCATATATACCAAACACTGTCGGCAAAAGAGATCATCAATTGAATCTGTTTCACCAGTAGGAACAGTTACATCCTCATTTACCATTTCTTCATTTTCTGTCTTAATAATGGTAAATGCCTCCTGCATGAAAGAACAAATACAACTGTATTATAGATTTTATAGAAAAAAAAGAGTTAAAAGTAGAAGTTGACTACGGAAAATTTAGTCTGTGATTAAGATATAGGACATAGGAGCAACTTCATTACATGGATTTCGGATGTAGTTCCACCAAGAACCTTGTCAAGAGTTGAATTACGTCCTCGGTTGGTTCATACTCTTGGCTAATTACGAACCTACGATACTCAAAGGTTGTCATAAAGATAATATGTTATGAGATTGATATTAACTATAAAACTTCTAACATAAGTGTAGACTATGGAGGTGCTTGTCGTTTCTTATCTGCTAAAAGTAATTAATGTAAGAATAAGTAAATAAGCAGTTTCATCCAAACAGTCACAACTGTTTATCACTTTCAAATGAGCAGATAAGCACTTAAGCAAACCCAAACACCCTCACTACTACACAAAAGCTTATATAGAACACCTTAAATAGAGTGGTTTTCCTAAAACCTGATCTAACTAAGTGAAAAGAGGGGGGAAGTTTACAAATAGATCGGTTATTAAGATAAAACCCGTTCTAACTAAGTTTAAATATAAATAGATCGGACTTTATATATCAACTGATCTATTTACACGCCACATTCTCCGAGAAGCGCTAGCTGTCATCACAACTACTCTTAAATAGATCGGTTTTTTCTAAATAACTGATCTATTTATGAACTATTCCAACGGCTCCCTGCCAGCAGACAAGGTATACTATACAAAGTTTATTTGGTCTCAATTCTCATCAACACAACTCAAAACCCACAATAAATACTCAAAAAAAAACTCAATAAATGCTAAAAGAACACACTTAATATTTCAAAAATTCTCATTTTCAAGTGTTTATATTGTCTCAATTTCAAAGGTACTTAATGTTATAACTATTTTTACTATTTATTTCTTTCATTTTATAACACAAAAATAATTTATGAGTAATTTGTGTTTATTTGAAGCTTTGTTTGTTAACTTTGATGGTTTGTTTATATATAGGCTTCTTTGAAGAATTTTCTATGAGTCACGTTGATACCTAGCTAATATTGACTCGTTGAAGTAAGGTACTTAAGTAAACTTCTAAGCTAACCACATATTAACATATTTTATGGTAGCATTTAAGCATTTAGTATAGATTCACTTAGATTCATATCCCCTTAGTTTAATACCCGTCCGAAATTAACCTAATAGAGGTTAATTTCGGATAGTCCCCATTTGGGACTGCTTTTTAAATATTTTATCTCATTTAGGATGTGATTACGTATTATGAGATTGAGCATTATTTGCGAAAAATCGACATCATTTCCCCTACTCCTATGAGTTTGCGTTTATGCGCTACTTGAGGAGTTAAGGGGAAATGCTGCCGATTTTCTTCATAATACTCGACTTATATATGAATTCACATATGAGACGAATATTTAAAAGTGGGTTAGGATTGACGGCTTGGAACTAGTTTTATATGCTACTACATCATGCATGCATCTTATTAAAAATATGAATTTGTATATTTCAGATGGATAATAGGAAATGGATGTGCGATACTGAACGTTCTAGCCCGAATACATCAAAGGGTTGTACAGAGTTTATTAAAGTTGTTGAGGATCATCGAGCAAAGACAGGAGAAGCTCGTATTTCATGTCCGTGTAAAGACTGTCAAAATTTTGTTTGTCATGATGATATTGAGGATATTAGATTCCATTTATTTCAAAATGGGTTTACTGATAACTACATGTGGTGGGATTGTCATGGTGAAGCACAACGTAATTGTAACAATGTTGTTTCGGAAAGTAATGCCAATAATAACGATGATAGCGGTGATGATATTTGTGGTAGTAGTAATCAAAATATCAATGACATGTTACATGATGCGGAGCATAATACTGTAATCGATATGGAGAATTTACAACAACTATTTATCGAATCAGAAAAACCATTGTATACGGGTTGTACGAATTTTACCAAACTTTCAGCCGTGTTGCATTTGTTGACCTTAAAAGCAGAATATGGTGTGAGTGATGTATGTTTCAATAAAATATTAGAGTTGTTAAATAAAATGTTGCCTAAACACAATGAGTTGCCCACTTCTACGTATCAAGCCAAAAAATTGATGTGTCCGTTGGGATTGGAAGTCACAAGAATAGATGCGTGTCCAAGAGATTGCATATTGTATAGAAAGGGGTATAAAGACTTACACAAATGTCCTGTATGTAAGGTTTCAAGGTATAAAGATACAAATCTAACAGAGTTTGATGATGACGTGACAAAGAATGGCCCGCTTTGCTAAAGTATTGTGGTATTTACCTATCAAACCAAGACTTAAGCAATTATTTTCAAACCCTAAGAATGCAAAATTGTTGAGGTGGCATGCTGAAGATCGTAAAATCGACGGGAAAATGAGACATGTGGCTGATTCTCCTCAATGGAAAAATATCGATAGTCGTTATGAAGAATTTGGAGCTGAGATTAGGAATATACGGTTTGGGCTTAGTTCAGATGGAATTAATCCATTTGGAAACATGAGCAGTCGCTACAGCACTTGGCCGGTTCTTTTATGCATATATAATCTTCCACCTTGGTTATGCATGAAACGTAAATACATCATGATGTCATTGTTAATTCAGGGTCCAAAACAACCCGGAAACGATATTGATGTGTATTTGGAGCCGTTAATCGATGACATGGAAAAACTTTGGTCTAAAGGTGTCAAAGTGTATGATGCGTACAAGAAAGAGAGTTTCAGATTATATGCCATGATTTTTTGCACCATAAGTGATTTTCCGGCGTACGGTAACTTGTCAGGATATGGAACGAAAGGGGAAAAAGCGTGTCCTGTTTGTGAAAAAGACACCCACTCGCGGTGGTTGACTAACTGTAAGAAAACTGTGTATATGGGACATCGAAGATCACTTCCAGAATTACACCAGTACCGTAAAAAAAAGAAATTGTTCGATGGTAAAGTAGAGCGTAGAAGGATGGTGGGAGCATTGAATGGACGTGAGACACTCTCTCGTGTTAAGGATATAAAAATTGTTTTTGGAAAAAAGGATAAAGCTCCTCCAAATAACAAAAATATTTGGAAGAAAAAGTCTATATTTTGGAAGTTACCATATTGGAAGCATTTACAAGTTCGACATTGTCTTGATGTAATGCATATTGAGAAAAATGTTTGTGATAGTTTGATTGGCTTATTGTTAAACATCAAAGGAAAAACAAAAGATGGGGTTAATGTTAGAAAAGGACATGGTAGAAATAGGGATTAGAGATGAGCTTGCTCCACAAGAGATTGGTAATAAAAGAACGTATTTGCCGGCCGCTTGTTATACCTTGTCGAAGGCTGAAAAAATTAAATTTTGTCAATGCTTGCATGATGTTAAAGTTCCACCTGGTTACTCTGCTAACATTAAGAAGTTGGTGTCAATGAAAGACTAAGTTGATTGGTATGAAGTCCCATGATTCCCCACCATGTTTTAATAACACAAATGATTCCAATCGCAATTCGTGGAATATTGCCAACCCGAGTCCGACACACAATCACAAAGCTCTGCTTGTTTTTTAACATGATTCATTCGAAAGTTATTGACCCTCAAAAGTTGGATGAATGGTAACGTGATATTATTCTTACTCTTTGCCAACTAGAGATGTACTTTCCACCTTCCTTTTTTGACGTCATGGTTCATCTCGTATCTCATATTGTAGGAGAAATAAAGGCTTGTGGTCCCGTATTTCTACGTTACATGTATCCATTTGAGAGATATATGGGTTTCTTAAAAGGGTATGTAAGAAACCGATCTCGGCCGGAAGGAAGTATTATTGAAGGATATGTTTCGGAGGAGGTTGTTAGTTTCTGTACAAGTTATATCGATGGCATACCAGATATAGGCGTTCCTGAATCTCGACACGAGGGTAGACTTGAAGGGAAAGGGACAATTGGGCGCAATGATGTCACACCAAACAACCATGATTTGGATCAAGCACACTTTACCGTTTTGCAGAACATGACGTCTATCGCACCTTATATACACGAGCACATGTCATTTTTAAAAAGTAATAATAGTCGTCAAGGCCTACAATGGTTAGAAACTGAGCACAAACGAACATTTTCAAACTGGTTGAGAGATACTGTAAAGACGAGATACCCAGATGTTGAAGTTGAAGTAATGCAATTGGCGTACCGTCCGCGACGTGTTTTCCATTATCAAGGATACGAAATTAATGGATATACGTTTTACACCAAAGAACAAGATGAAAAGAGTACTGTTCAAAATAGTGGAGTGCGTTAGTTAGCAACAACAACAGATAATTCAAGATTGTCGGTCGCAAAAGAGTCATATTATGGTATCATTGAAGAAATTTGGGAATTGGATTACAATACGTTCTTTGTACCTCTCTTCAAATGTAGATGGGTCGATAACTTAAGAGGTGTTAAAGTTGACAAGGATGGTATCACATGTGTCAATCTTTCTACAAATAGCTATTCGTCTGATCCATTTATTCTAGCCAAACAAGCTACCCAAATATTCTATGTTGAGGACTCAAGTGATATGAGATGGAACATTGTCATGCATGGAAAACGACGTATAGTTGGTGTTGAGAATGTTGTGGACGAGGACGAGTATAATCAGTTTGACGAACTACCACCTCCATCTCTATTGGCATTCAATCTTACGATGAAGTTTTAGATGATACCACTTACCTTAGATCCGACCACCAAGAAGGGTACGAGGCTGAGGATTGACAAACTTCACGCATCCCATAGGTAACGAAACATTATTCGTAACATTTATTTAATAATTTATTAAATATTCAAATAATTTATTTACGAACATTATTTTCTTTTAATTTTGCAGGAACAACATGCAAACTTCAAGAAAAGCCGAAGATATATGCGACTTTATTTGGTCAAGAAAAACCAATTGAACACAGAATTTCACCCAAAACTGAATTGACTTTTAAACTTGACCAAATTTGACTTTTTCTAAAACTTAGAATGAAAAGCAATTAAGATTAGAAATAAGCTCAATTAAGCTTATATAAAAAGGCAATGGTTTTAGGCAGAATTATTGTAACAAGAGTTAAGCAGATTATTGACTTAAATCGATGAATTTTAGAGGTAATTGGGTTTATTTGTAATTTTATTATCTTATGCATTCTCCATACACAAGCTACTACATCTTACGGTATAATAGTTCTGGCCCTCCCAAGAAAATAGCTCTAGTTTCGTCACTGTGAAGGGGTGTTTGGGTCTTAGTTATATTTTGTTTATGATCTGATTTAGGTATCTTCGATGCTTCTCTTTTTAATCAAGGTTTGTTATGTTTAATTAGGTCACTTTATATTCTCAAGGCAAACTCACCAAATCAAAATAACAAGACTGGTTTCTTGAACCCGGAAATGATCACGGCAGACACACACTTGGACACGGACATCAATGTTGTAATTTACTTGACAGAAGCATTGAATTGTGAGACTTCGGGTTATGATTTTTTTGTGGCACCATACCTACAAAGGTAAGATGGTACCATCTTTATCTTTATATATTTTTTTTAAAGTTACTTGCTTTATACGATGGTCATCATGTTCGGTAATTGTTTGCACATATACAGTGGTCATCATGTTCTTCTCATCATTTGCCCAAAGCACGGAAGGGGATTCATATTAGATTCTTATAAGTGGGAAGAAAAGAGAACCAAGGAAGACTACTATCTTGTTAGACATGTGGAACGGTAATAATATTTTTAAGTTGAGTTCAAGTTCACTTATATTTTTATAATCATTAACATACAAATTGCTTATTTTCTCTTTTTATAGGGCTGTTGGTCATTTGAGTTGGGAGTTGCCTATTGTAAATCTGCAAGAGGAGAATTGGGAGTGTGGATTCTATGTCATGAAGTGGGTGCTTGACTTTGTGCTAAAATATCAACATGATGATTTTCCGAATATAGTAAGTACTTGTTTAACATCTTTGTATTTTCTTTTTTATACTAAATGGCAAATGCTATAACATCTTTTATTATTTATTATGGTGCATATAGCTCCCTTGGGGTGAAGAGAAGTCGTTAAGTATAAGTGAGATAGACGCCGTCGTCAATGCGTGGTTTTCATTGTGGCGCGACTAATGAGGTATGTTACTACCCAATCTAAGCAATCTTTGAAAAAGAAAATGTATACAGGAAATGATTCAAGTATTTTCAGTGTTATAGTATTTTATATATTTTAACAATGATTCTACTTGTAGAGCTTATTTGCGTTTAAAATGTAACTACTGAAGTTCTTTAACAAGCTTACATCATAGCAAATAGTTAAACAATGATGTATGTTTTAAGTTTGAAATAGATTCAATAAAATTATGGTATGAGGGTGATTATGGTTTACCACTTGTAAGAAACTCAACGTATCAACTAGGGCATCTTAAGCTAATCATCCTCGGATAATATTTAAGCTAGTCGAAACACCACTTTATGTTAAACTATCCTTGTAGATTATGATTTAGTTTATGTTTATGTTGAGAGCACGTAACAACGACAGCAACAATAACGACAGCCCTATAAGGAATGGATTTAAAGGTCATCTACCTTTATATTTGCAACTCAGCAGCTTGGATTTTTGGCTAGTAGTTAGTACTTAGTAGCACTTTGTTAAGCTCGTATTTATAGGGTGTTGATTTATGTTGCAATTGTTGTTATTTTAACCGAAGTTATTTTGGGTTGTAACCTAAATGTTGAATCTTTAACTAAGTTATCTGTATGGGAATACTAATGTGCATTGTAATGAATGCAATACTGGAAAAAGCCTGCATTTTTGTGTGATTTAAATTTTAGAAGCCTGCACTTTTGTTTTGAATTCTGGAAAAATCAAATTTTAGAGCTATATATTATTTTTAAATTACAGTTATCATATAGATCGGTTGAACACCCGATCTAACTGCTACTAAGGCAACCCCGCCCAAATCACATAAATAGATCACTTCTTTACTTAGCCCGTTCTGATTGAGATATCAAAAAGATCGGTTCTAAACCGATCTATATGTCTGCCCCCTCAAATAGATCACCCTTAGTTAGAGTGGTTGGATACCGATCTATTTAATGCTTTCTAACCGATCTTTTTAGTCTTTTTTGTAGTGGTGCCTCTATAATAGTTAAAGTTTTAACTACTATCACAAGGGTTTTATCGTCATAATGGCCGGATAGGAAATAAGCACAATGAAACACGAAAATAATCAGTGAGCAACAATGTAAAAAGGAGAAGATGTGTGAACTATCAAAGAATTAATAATAGAAATATTATATCAGCTAAATAATGCAAGTGAATTTATTTGACCTTATCATTCGTTTTTCATCCTCGCTGAATTGATGTTTCTGTTCGTCTGGTTGATCCTCAGCAGTTAGTTTGTTACTATACCATGCACAACCAAATTTCAGAAACTATAACACTTATTATCAGCAGGTACAATAAGGTAATGAAAGTCACATATACTAAAAGGACTAATAATATGTGAAAAGAGAAAACGAAGAAACACTTGTCCGAAGGGACCCAAGTAGTAGACTGAGGTATTTTCTCAACTAACGGAAGCTTGGCAGTTGGATATATAGTTACTTCTGGAATGTCGGGGCTATCAATGTCAAATGTTAGTTGAGGTTTTAGTACAGCTAGGGGATAGTTCATCCTATAAGAAAGCATATCGCCTGAGTTGCTTTTGCGCTTGGATTGCAGCTTGGAAGACTCCTTGATTCTCAACATGTGTGTCAAATAAGAAATGCCTCCAAACTTGCATTTGTTTTCCGCGGATTTTTCCTATATAATATGATATAAGGCTGCTTACAATTTTATAAGACATAAATCTAATGATGTTTAGATATGATCACACTATTTGATACTTAAAAACGATGGATCGATCGACTTACGTTAACACAGGAGCTCTTTCTGCTTCGATTTGTCTTTTCAGTTCTTGGAGCTTTTTTGTCAATGATGCTATATGATCCACCTTCTTTTTTCCCTTCAAGTTATGTTAATGTCCACAAAAGAAGATAATTATTTACATGGCATGTTATGAAACAATGGAATAAAACAACTAAGTATCATCCTCACTGCCGCACATTGCAAGGTTGACAAACAAAACTAAAACAAAAAACTATGCTTAATGTTGCTACACAGGGCCGTCTTTGAGGGTATGCAAGGTGAGCGACCGCTCAGGGCCTAGAATTTCTAGGGCCTCAAATTTTGTCCCGTTGATAATTATATTCATGTGTAGACATATTTTTCACGAAAAAAAAAAAGTATTTAGATGAGAAAATATCTTAAATAAGTAATAATATGTTAGAATGTTTAGATAACTAATTTCATTATATCTTATAAACGGTGACACTTTATATATAATATTGTCTAACAAAATGCCTCATTATATAATTTCGTACAAAACCCTCAAAAATTTAGCCGATTCATGGGACGGCCCTATAGCTACAATAATGACTTTAAATAGTTCATGATGAATTGACAAACTTTTTTCTTACTGTTTGATGTAACAATTTTTTTACCATTTAATTAAACAAAGGCTATTACCCAAAAAAGCTAAAGTAATGCGTTATTTTTTACCATATAATGAACAAATTATTTTTTTCCCTCATCATGAGTAGTTTTATAATGTGTGTTGCGGTGAGGCTGTTATCTCAAACGGTCTCGATCCATGATGCAAAATGTAAAATGATAGATAGTTATGTCTTGAAATGTATAATCATTGAAGTAATTAGAGTAAAAAAAAAAAAACTTTATATGAACAATAACATACCATAAAATGTTTTATCTTAGTTAAACCATTTGTTAAAAGTTAAATGATTACATTTTACTTATCCTATTAATATTTGGTATTATCTTACATATTATATATATATATATATATATATATATATATATATATATATATATATAGGGAAGGGATCGGTGCGTTCAGCTTTTAAGTACGGATGGTACGGATGAATATCAGCCGCACGATCAAAGTGTCCATCTGATCTACGTTAAAAAAAACACGGTGGCATTTTCGTAATTAATCTATACTATTATAATATCAGTGTAGATCTGAATAACAAAACATATAAAAACATAAAGTAAAAAAAAAATCTAAAAACAATGATTTCATCAAGTTTAAGATTTGCAGAACTGAACGAAGGTAAGTTTCTTAATTTCAAATTTAATAATTTTTTTATGATAGTTATTCTGATATTAGGGATATTGCTATTCTGATATAATTCAAACAGAAGATAGCTATTCTGATATTAACATAATTAATTTTTTTCTTAAGATACTTATTCTGATATTAATTTTAACTGAAGATTTCTAATATGATATTAAAATATTTCCATTCTTATTAACATTTTTATTAAATGAATATAGCTAATGTAACATTAACACAACAAAAAATTCTTAAAAGTTTTATTCAGATATTAATTGTAACTTAAGATTTCCAATATGATATTAAGATATTTTCATTTTTGTTTTTATTTTTATTCTGATATTAACGGTATCTGATGAGAGCTAATCTGATATTAACGAATTCCCTTTTTCTTAACATTGCCGTTTTCATTTTTATTCTGATATTAACGGTATCTGAAACTGAAGTGTATAAGGTTCTGGTGTAAATATACTGATAAAAATTTTCTTAACATCAATTGTAAACTGAAAATTTCTTATATGATATTAATAAATTTACTTTTTCGTTATC
>OU343225.1:84471225-84492987 GCA_910596185.1 Chrysanthemum makinoi | reverse complement strand
ATCAAAATATATAATTAGATAGGATAGGGTTAATGTGAGAGATTTTTTAACATGTTATAAAATATAAAACAACATAATACTAGACCTTGGTATCTGAGTACTATTGGATGTTATTAATGAGAGGAGCATTAATGAGTTTAGGGCATTATTAGTACTAGTAATAGAGTTGCATCTATTATTCAACGTATATTAGAACACTTTTTTTTTACTACATGATGTTTAGTGTGTTTTGCTGTGTCATCCTACGTATTATAGTGCGTCCAAAATGTTCATCTAGACCACATTAATTTTTAGACAACAATTGCGTACAAATGATGCTATTAATTTTTTTAACAACAGATACATTGATACATGTAATTTCTTAACACGACCAATTGATATGTTGATACATCAATTTTTATAACATTGGTAGATGATGCTAAATAATTTTTTTTTAAACAACGGACACATTGATACATGTAATCTTTTAGCACGACCAACTAATACATTGATACATTGAATATTTTATCGCATCATTTAATACATTGACACAAATCATATTATAAGAAAATAATTCTTCAAAAATCACTATTCATGTCTTTTAAACAACTCATGATACACAAGTTACAACTTATTGATGCACAACATACCTAATTACACGAATTCTATCCATGCATAAACAATTGATAAACCACAAAGGAGGATAACAACAAATTTGAGGAGTGGTAATGGATTTGACGACGTACATAATTTTACGGCATTGAGAGGTGAGATCATAGAAACAAATATAATCTAAAGAACAAACTATAAGATCTCACCTCCATTTCTTTTCTCCAATGGATAAGATGAAAAAATTAATAAAGGAAGGGTAAAATGTAATTATATAAAACCACTTTTTCACCCTTTTTAAAAACAATACTTGCAAACGGTAAATCTTTAAGCTACAAAAAATACACCATCGCGACGAGAAAAAAATCATCTTTCTATAGATATGCACTTTTATATACTTTCGACGAACTTTTATTCAAAATTTCCGTCCGACAAATTACCCTGATCCGTAAAAAATCACATGTGATTGTTACTTTAAAATCACAATTGATCCACCAAAAAATCACAAGTGATCCAAAAAGAATCACATGTGAAAATCACAAAAACATAACCTACTTTCAGAATCTTCGTCAATCTAATAACTTATTTCTTTTTCTCTGAATAGGCTTAGACTCACCCTTCGGCTTATGCTTTTCTTCAACTTTTTTAAGCAAGACATGCAGTTAGTCACATATAAATGTTGTTAGTAGCATGTCTTTTTAAGTGATCACTCAGTGTTATACTAGAAAACCACATGTGATTTGTCCATAAACTTGTAGTGGAAAGTTCTTTATATAGTTGGTAGCATGTGGTTCTGTTTTTTTGTTGTGATTCATATATAAATCATATGTGATTTGTGTGTAAATCACATGTGATTCGTGTATGAATCACATGTGATTCACCTTAAAAAATAATTTGAGTTAAAATCACATGTGATTTTGGGTAAATCACGTGTGATTTTGGGTAAATAACGTGTGATTTTGGGTAAATCACTTGTGATTTGGCTTCCATACAGTAACACCACAATCATAAAAGCCATTTAGCTATGAAATATTAGACACAATCGGTGCATCGCACGGGTTGAGTAAAGCCTCGTTATTATAACAATGATAAGAAAAGAAAAATAAGATATAATTTACCGCAAGAACCAAAGTGTATTTCACTAATTGAGGAAATATAAAATAATATATGATAGGAAAAAATTATATAAATGGTTTATAATAAACAAGTATTAAATAATAAATAATCAATCTCCACACATGCCAAGCTTCGGCTCTCAGGTGTCAAAAGATCACCTTCCAAGCTTTGAAAATTTTCATAGAAGCTCCCACCATTATTTTGCTCTTTCGATAAGGGCCTTGTTTTTTGCAACAATATGTTTGCCGTTTCAACATCTTCATTGCTAATTGCTATACATAAGGCAGTGTAGAGATGTTTTCTTGAAGCTCAAGACTTAACCGCACATCAACCGACGTCATTTCTGTTAATGTAAGCCTAAACAACGAGCACATGTCACATCACGGACTGATCTAGTAACATCACCGCTACCAGTACGGGGAGCGAAATAGTAGGAGTAATAGTTATAGGATTGAGATTGGAAGTATAAGTAATCAAGAACCGCCGAGTTCACGACGGAGATCTTATTATGTTGGTTCGTTTGAGTATGTGGTTAATATTGATGGTTATGAAGTGTCTGTAAAGATAATGTTTGGTGAGTGAGAGAGAGAAGGGAGATAGTGAGTGAGTGAATGAGCGGGTATGAGTAAATGAGGGTGCAGTTAATTTACAAAACTATCCTTTCATTTAATTTAAAATGATGGGATGATGAGATCTCTGCTGTTGGATGAAATAATAATGAAAGGTCAGGATCATATATTTTGATCTTTAGACTTTTATTCTCATTGAACTTTGTCTCCGTCATAAAACAAGAACCCCATCGAATAAACAAACTGTAAACCTACTAATACATCAGATCTCATACAGAAACTGTCTATAAGAATCTTATATGATCGTGCTTTATCAATATTTCCAAGAATCTTATTTATATAAGAATCTTATTTAATCATATTAATCACTTTTCTAGTAATAAAGAGATTTCTTCACAAACTGTCTATAAGAATCTTATATGATCGTGCTTTATCAATATTTCCAAGAATCTTATTTATATAAGAATCTTATTTAATCATATTAATCACTTTTCTAGCAATAAAGAGATTTCTTATATGATCGTGCTTTATCAATATTTCCAAGAATTAATATTTACCTTTATCAATATTTCCAAGAATTAACATTTACCTCGGGCATCATATCAAATGTAAACACAAATCTATATAACCCAAAACCAATACATTCCATGTACTAACATCTTTCATAACGGCATCATCAAACACACGATAACGACTAGCGTTCTTATTAGAATTAGGTTAATCCCCTTAATGATTCATTAAGCATCAACGAATATATACAAAGAGTAGCTAGGAAACACGGTTTAAAAGTTGGTCTAGGCCCATTAATACACTACCAATCAATTACAATGTAAACTAATACTCCCCCAGCTAGTTAACGGAGGTCTTCGAACGTTCAAGCCGGAGCGCAACTCAAGAAACAAGGCATTTGGGAGACCCCTAGTAAAAATATCCGCATCTGCAACCGGACGGAACATGAAGCAACACGAACCTGACCGAAGTAGAATAGTCTCGACAAAATGAATATCGATCTCAATGTATTTAGTAACGCTGATGTTTAAGCTGTTGGTAGACAAATACAGCGCGAACATTATCACAATAGACAATGGTAGCGGTAGATAAAAGGTTGATGAAGCTCGCGCAGTAATTGCGAATCCAACTGTCTCAGCCACCACATTAGCAACACCACATACTCACCTCAACACTGACCGAGATAACCGTCACCGTTCGTTTAGCACACCACGATAGCAAATTATCACCAAGAAAAACACAATACCAAAGTAGACGGCGATGACCCGGACAACCTGCCCAATCCGCATCCGTGTAGGCAACAAGTTGAAAGAGAAGAGACATCAGCTGAAGACCATGATCAAGAGTACCACGAATATAGCGTATATACGCTCAAAGCATGAAAATGTGTATCACGAGGGTCATGGCTATATTGACAATCTGTTGAACCGCTAGGAAATATATGGGCGCGTAGGTAAGATACTTGAAGGGCACCAGCTAAGCTCCGATATAAGGCGGGATCATCAATTGGTGTACCATCAGGTCCAAGCTTGGACTCGTATCTCACGAGAGTGCGGCACGATTACATTTCTGCATATGACTCTCTCAAGATTTCTTGACAATTTAGATTGCGATAAGAACATACCAGATCTGACCGAGTAGCGAAACACCAAGAAAATAATTAAGAGAGCCAAGATCCGTCATTGCAAACTCACCATGAAGAGCAGTAATAACACGCTGTAAAAATGCATCAGAAGAAGTAGTCAATATAATGTCATCCACATATAGTAACAAGTAGGCCGTGTCAAATCCACGATGAAACACAAAAAGCGATGCATCATTTTTGCTATGCTGAAAACCAATGCGAGTAATAAATCCAGCAAATCGCTGAAACCAAGCTCATGGGGCTTGCTTAAGCCCATACAACGATCGCTGTAAATGACAAACATAATCAGGTGGCGGGATCTACAAACCCAGGCGGCTGATGCATATAGACTGTCTCCGATAAGTGACCATGAAGAAAAGCATTCTTCACGTCAAGCTGATGAATAGGCCAATCACGAGACACTGCCAGACTGAGTACAATACGAATAGTAGTTGGTTTGACCACGGGACTAAAGGCCTCATCACAATCAATCCCCTGCTGACTGCGACCATTTTGCAACAAGTCGTCCTTATACCCTTAAAGAACCATCGCATGAAACTTATCACGAAAAGCTACATTGAGCGAACAATATTCACATTAGGCTGGTGGGGTACAAGAACCCACGTTCCGTTAGTAATTAAAGCATGATATTCATCTAACATAGCTTGCTTCCACTAAGGATCACGAAGAGCATGAATATGAGAACGCGGAAGTGGAGACACAGTAGTAACATGACAATTCATACGCTCAAGGTTTAGAAATGTCGCTTAGCACTGTGACCATAGGATGAGTGTTGGTGTTATTAGGCTACGGGATGGGTTGAGTAGCGGTGATGTAATGGCGGTGTGTTTGAGGATCGGGTTGAGGAGCCGGGTATAGGTTGTGTAGGGGTATGTAGTAGGTTGTGGCTATGGGCTCATTAAGAGTCAATTTTTGTCGATGATGGGCGGACGGTTATGTAGTGTCTCTTGCCTACAAAAGAAGGCGAATGGGTAATGGTATAGTGTGTCTAGAATCCAAAAAATCATAATGTGGAGATGTGTAATTGTGTAGTGATGCAAAGGGAAATACATCCTCATCAAAACGAACATGACGAGAAAGTATTATTTTGTTTGAGGATAGGTCAAGACACCGAAAACCACGGTGATTGGTGGGGTAACCAAGAAACACACAAGAAGTGGATCATGGTTGAAGTTGATGGGAAACATTAAGATATGGATAACAGAGGCACCCGAATACACGTAAATTGTCATAAGATGGGGAACGGTTATAAATTTTAGTAAATAGGACCTCGTTTTGGATGGCAGTGGATGGAAGGATGTTTAAGAGATAGCGACAATGTTAAGTGCTTCCACCCAATAGGAGGGAGGTATGCTAGCTTGAAGAGCAAAGTTAAGTATTAGGTTGTTGATAGTGCGTAACATGCTCGACTTGCCATTTTGTGGTGGTGTGGCGCACGAAACCTAAATTGAATCTTTGGTTTTGTGAAATAAATCATGAAAGCGGGTATTGTCATATTCAACCCCATGATCACATTGTAAAGCCTTTATATCTACACCAAATTGTTTGTTAACATAAGCACGAAAAACAATAAAATTATCATACAAGTCAGATTTTTATGCAACGGATAAACCCAAACAAAATGCGAGAAATGATCCAAAAATATAGCATAATATTTAATATCACTTTCACTTGGAATAGGAGATGTCCATAAATCCGAGTGGACTATTTCAAAAATAGATGCAACCTCCGATTCCGAAGTATAAATGGGAAGCTTTATTTTTTCCTAATTCACAAGCATTGACACAAAGCGGACAAATTTGATTTATTACATGAAATGAAATTACTAGACTCCAAACGACGAAGCACATCTTCACCGAGATGCCCGAGGCGTCTGGCTAATGTAGTATGACTCGAACGAAGCAAAGCAAAAGGAGAATGCGTGGATGATTGTTGCATAACCGGTAAAGATCGCCCCGTGCTATCACAACGCGAGGAGAAGTCGCCGTCAGTAATCCTTCACGGAAAAACCATAAGCGAAACTCAATCCAAAACGTCATTATCGTGTAAATTGACGAACATAAATTAAATTTTTAATTATGTCCGGGGTGACAAGTATTTGATTTAGGTGTAATGGTTTAGAAGAAGTGTACAATAAGCTATGTCCGTGTGTGACCGGTATAGATGTGACGTTTCCGACATACAAAGACGGATAAATGTTAGAATTACAAATAGAAGTCAGGATACATGTGTTGTCAGCTAAATGAGATGAAGCCCTGGTGTCCATGTTCCAAGAGGGATCTGGATGTGTCATCGTCTGAAAAGCTTGAGGGAGCATGGTGGCCTCGCTGACGAAAAACACTTGGAACCAGATAAGAAAAGTTGCTTGGCATAAAAGGGAGACCTCACTGTGCAATTGCGCAAGAGTGCTAAAATAGGTTGTTGCATTGTGGGCTGAACCTGTTGTTGGGCCGCTGTGATCAGGGCCAGTGGTGCTTGTTGTTGGGCAGCCGCAAAATGAGCCTGTGGAGCCTGGTTTACAAAAGGTGTAATATGATGTTGGGTTGATGTAGACAACTGGGCCTGAGGAGAAAAACTAATAATAGGCTGAGTCATGCCAAACTTACTTTGACAAAACATATATGGATTAATATACGGCATATAATTTACACCAGATTGTGAATAAGGTTAATCCCCTTAATATGCGGGGTGACATGTATCACATTAAATTTGCGTGAGATCGAGTCGCCTCTGCCATCAGACTTGTGTTCGATATCGCTGCCGCCAAACAAAATAACCAGATCTAAAAAACCCTTTTTAAACGAATAATCCAAATTGGTTTGTATAAAGATATGGCAGTGGCTGGGGGTTTCGATGGCGGTGACGACAACTAAGGCTCCAAGGTGACGCGACGATGGTTAAGGAGACGGCGAAGTCGGTTTAGAAACCCATTGGATGGAGTATTTTAACGGCGGGAATGGTTTTCCGGCGTGTTTCAATTGGGTAGAGGCGAGCTAGTGACTGAGTGATGGTTATTAAGGGTTTTAAAGGATTTTCTGATGTTGTATAATGGGGAAAATGAGTGAACGAGAGGATATTAGGTTTTGTGTATAAAATGGGACAACGTAAATTACATAACTACCCTTTTAAGTATTTAAGTTATTTTACATTTTTTGGAAACTCTTAATTGACATGTCAAATTTTGATTAGGTTCTCTTTTTTAAAACTTAAAATTTTCTCTTATTTGATCTAGATTATATATATATATATATATATATATATATACACACACACACTACATAAAAAGAGTGTATGGTCAAACCTTAAAAAGTGAAATCTTGAAAGTCAAATGTGAGAGAAATGTATAATGTAATTAATACTTTTATTAAAACACCACATTACTTAAATGTATAATAACTTAATCACATTGTACAACCAATTAAAAGCATATATATCAAATTAAAAACAACCAATTAAAACACTCCTTATTATAAGGTACAATGAAATTTTCACAATATACAATTTAAACAAGCTACAACATAAGCCAAAATATAAAATAATTAAACACACTAATTAAAGTTATTTTTAAAACATCCTAAAATGAAAAGTACATGTTATTATACACATTATACAAATTGAAAAAACACACAAAGCTTCATACAAGCTAACAAGTTGATGGTATATATAGTTTGAAAACCGGACCGGACCAAAGGGCTCAACCAGGAACCGGTGTGGCTACCTGTTCGGCTAACCAATAAAATCCATCCGAAAACGATCGAGAGGACTCGTTAAAACCGATACAAACTGGTGGAATTAGGACTCATCGAGATCTATTATCTGGTTAATAGTCACAGGGTACCCGCCGTCGAAACTTGCTGGTATCCTGCTATACTATATATATATATATAAAGGAAAAACCAAAAAGTAAAAAGTGAAAAGTTTAACTAAAAAAGAAATGTTGAAAACATATATTTCAAAAGGAAACTATTAATACACATCGAAAACCGGGTTGACCCGGGCATAGTTTTAAAAAGCTCAGCTTCTCGGCTCAAGGCTTAAGCTCTAGGTATTTTTTCAGATCGAGGCTCTTCACATGCATAAGGCTCAGAAGGCGCTAGCGATTGGGCTTTAGGCCTTTGCCTAGGCGCCCGAAGAGGTGACAAGTTTTGAACCCTTTTTTTCAAATTTAACTTTCATCGACCTCCTATGTTAGTGAAACCTAACCTAAAAACTAACTAAATTAGACAATTTCAGAGTTCTATCCTTCAATTCAAATGTTTATGCATACACACCTCTCCTTCATTTTCGAGCATGAGATAATGAATGTCGCCATGTCATCATCTTGATACATTGGTTAATATTTTGGGTATGAATTTGATATTAATTTCGATAAATTAAGTATTTTAGTGTTATTTAGGTCATCATTAATACATAAACTGTCGAGCAAAACTTTTAAAATTTTATTCAATTTACTGCGCCTCATATTCATAAAGCACGCGCCTTGATCTGCGCCTCGCCTCAAGGTTTCATAAGCCCTTTGCGCCTTAGTGCGCCTTGAGCCTTTCAAAAACCGGACCCGGGACACTTCAAACCCGACAGGTGACCCTTAATTTGACTGTTTTCGATCCAACCCATCAGGTTGACTCGTTTAAATAGACCCGTTTTTCGACCGGAACGGTTCAACCGGTTGAACCACCCGGGCCGAACCGGGTTTTATTATTTTTCGTTTATAAGCCATAAACTTTTTTTTATCACTAAACGATTTGTCGCTATAAAATCCCGTTGCTATGCACGGTACTTATCTAGTGTGTGTGTGTATATATATATATATATATATATATATATATATATATATATATATATATATATATACATATATACTATGTCAAAAACCCATCTGATGGATGGGTATGATTTGTGATTTTTATTTTTAGGTTTTAGTAGAACAAATATATACTAAAAAGTAATTAAAAGTTAAATTAAATAATTTACAACTATAATTGATGTTACCATAATATATATATATATATATAGAGGCACTTTATTTTCAGAACCCACTTTAAGTACGAGAACTGCGAGAACCATCTTTTTACAACTAATAATACACAATGTACACCATTTAATGCTCCATAGCATTTTGTTATTTTTATTTAATTCAAAAGGGCATAATAGTAAAAGACATTTTATATTATTTTTGTTTTTTTTTTAAATTCCCGTTTTTAAAAAATTTTAAAATTCGGATTTATTTATTTTTTATTTTTTTTGTTATTTTTTTAAATTTTTATGCCAACATGTTTCAAATAGTCATAGTGCATACATGTTTTTTTTTTTATACCAAATCATTATTTTTTTGAAATCTCAAAGAGCATGCATGTTTTTTTTTGTTTTTTTTTTTCAAATAGTCAAATGTGCATACATGTTTTTTTCACAAATAGTTAAAGTGCATACATGTTTTTTTAGCTAACATTTTTTTTTTATCAACCTACCAATATTTTTACATGATCATTATTTTTTTGAAAGTATGAAACACAAATTAAAAAACATAAATCATTATAAAAAGAAAAACAAGATTGATATAATTAAATGTTACATTTCACTTGATTACAAATACAAAAACAAATGCAATAATCATATATCTCCAAAAGTCGCAAATTATCTTCATGTATAATAGTGTTCATCCACTTCCCGGTCTTAAATGATATCATCACCTTCATCAATCAATCTGAAACAAGCATGCACGAAAACAATTAAACCACAAACAAATAAGAAATGAAAATTAATCACAACAACCACCATACGCATATGCACAATCTTATGTAGATTAAACTAATGATATAAGCATGTTTTTTAATCATAAACACAAAACATATATGTTTTATAATCCAAAACACAAAACACATATGTTTTATACGTAAACATATATGTATCTTTCCAAAACATATATGTTTTATAATCGAAACACAAAACATATATGTTTTTTAAACCAAACCCACAACAACCAGCATATCAACACTGCAGTTCATAAATAACGTTTTTTTAGCAACTCAAAACAGATCATCACTCAACGATTTCTTAACTTTGACTGTTTTTTTAGCGACTCACAACAGATCATCACTCAACGATTTCTTAACTTTGATTCCTTAAGAAAATTAACCAACAACGAATAAGAAACATCACATCGTGGATCCAAATCTACAAATTACAAGAGAAGACAAGAAAAAAAATACATATGCAAGATCACATGGCTACCAATGATCTGTAATTAATATTAAAAAAGAAAAAGAGTTAACGCATTATGTTATTTTACTAATGTATGACCTCAAATAAATTAAATCAAATCAATTATAATTACTTTCAAATGAATCAATAATAACCGATCTCATATATTTATCAAAAATGAAAAAGTTAGAGATCTTAACATAAACTTAAACAAATCATTACCTTGATGTATGCCACCGGGATCATTACTCAACAAAAGGTAGTGGTGGTGATAAGCAACAATCTATCCCACCGTCAGTTTGGTTTCTTCGATGTGCTTGGAGGCAAGATACTCTTTTGTCAACATCATAATATAGCCAAACTAAAAACTATACAATGATGGACCCATCAAACTTGCATTAACAAAAATAAAATATTCAGGTTATAGGGATAAGTGGGTGGGTGCGGCTAGGGTTTGGGAAGAGGAAGAAAGTGATAAAAAAATGAAATGCTTAGATCTAAAGGGACGGTTTAGAAGAGGTTAGATGAAATTCAATAGTACCTTTTAGATTTACAAATAATGGTCCAATCTTTTAGTTAATTACATTGATGAACAATTCATTATAACCATTGATCAAATAATCTAATGGTTTAAAAGTAGTTCTCGCAGCTTCAGTTAAAGTAGTGCTCAAAATAAAGTTTCACTATATATATATATATATATATATATATATATATATATATATATATATATATATATATATATATATATATATATAAAGTGTAGGCTATTTTCGAACCGTAAAGCGTCGAACTCAAAACCAATCATAGCCTTTAATTTTTTGATCAATGGCTATAAATGATGATGGCATAAAATTAATAGATTAAAACTTTTGGGTTCTTTATACAAATGATAAAAGGGCATTTTAGGAATTTTATTTAGTCACTAGAAAAGTGCGTGTACCCATTTCTATCTCTTGAATTTTGATATATTGGTCTATTCATCTCTCTCTCTCCATCTTTTGACCTAGAAACCGCCACTCTCCATATCCATTCATTACTCTCTCTTTATCCCAAATCACAATTGCAAGTTTCTATTCATTATTTAATATTGTTTAAGGTTCTCTGATTAAAGGTATGAACTATTTTACATTTATTTGTATCAATTTAACAACTCATTTTTGTTACGGCTTAATTATTCTGATTACATGTATGAATTATTTTGTTACGGATAGTTTTGATTTAGCCTACCTTCAATGCAAATTTCGTCACATTTTTCAGGCGTCCTTGCTCTGAAAATTGGCTTTTTTTTAATTTCTTTTTTTATATGTAACTAATATAAAAAAGGTCTACACTACAAAATTAAGTAAATGAAAAATACTATATACGATAAAATGAAGAATTGGATCTAAGGTTGAAGAAGATGATAGGTTATTTTATTTTTGTAATGTATCACGGTTATCTCAATCGTGAGCGGTTATAGAAATTAAGCCACGGTCTCTTTATAATTGATTCGAGGTACAATATGTTTCTTCTTGGCTTTTTATATAGATTTGGAACATTACGCTTGTTCGAAACAGACGCCATTACATATGTTGAATATTGGATCGCGATAAACGGATAATTTTGACCAAGTAGCAATAATAAATATTGCCGATAAACACATGATCATCAACATGGACAATCGGATCCAATTTCAATGAATCTAAAAGGTAAAGTCTTTTCTGTTTAACTAATAAATGTTTTGGTTTTCTTATTTTATAATGTTTTGATTTGCACTAAAAGATGTATTTTGTGTTGCTAATCGTGAAAATTCATACATAAATTTTAATTCATAGATATAGTAAGCCTATGCTTTAAGTTTGTGAATGCTCAAGAATACCTATGTTTTTAAAAATACGTAGGTTTTTAAAAACACCTTTAACGTCGTCATTTGCTATTTGTTGTCTTATTGGTGTCGAAACTAGGGTTGTTTAGTTGACATTATGAAATGTTTCTTAGTTTGCACATGTGTTACATGAGTTGCTATTGTATTTTGGAATATAGAAACCAAATTATGCATATGTGTTTGTTAGTTGCATAGTTCATATTGTCTTATAAGATGATAATTAATTTATTTACCAAGAATAACTTACGAGTAAGTGTGCATACGTGTTATTTTAGATTATGATATGTAACACTACTTGTTATGATTAAATCCGTTTTCATCATTTGATATAGGAAATGATTGTGCAAGTGTGTTTTGTTAATTGTTATGATTGGATAATTCATTTATTAATTATTCGTGGTTACAGGTACGAGCCTGATAAGCGATATGAAGAGCGCTATCTAGCGAGAAGATAGTTATAATAAAGATATAAAGAGTAAAAACACAAGTGCATGGAGTAGATACATGTGCACATAAACTAACTTGAGTACGCATACATAAGGGCAAACGGATGAACTTAAATGCACAGAAATCGAGATTGTCTAATGAGGGAAATTAATACATGTGCATATACAGCAACACCAAATCTGATTGTGTTAAAGATTAGTATACACATCTATATCAACGAAACTTGTATTCGTTCTTTACTTTTTGAATTTTGTATTTGAATTGTATATACATGATTTCAGATTTTGTGTATAATGTATTTGTTTTGATTTGTATACGGTACATTTAAAATATTTCGTTGCCATTCCATGCACTTGTGTATTATTTGTGACCAAAACACATTAGAAGTTTAAGCAACTGTACATTAAAAATATATGTAAATTTATATTATATGAAGAAAAAAATACATATGCACCTTACCTTTTGAAATCATACATGCTCGAAAAAAAAAGAAAAAATATTTAAAAAAAAAAAAAAAATCCTAAAATTTAGGAACTAAAAAACATTTTTTTTAAAAAAAAAATCAAAAAGAAAATAAAGAATATAATTTTACTCTTATACCCTTTTGAATTAAATAATAAAAATAAATAGCCAAAAAAATCTGATTGGTTGATGGTGGTTCTCGCAGTTCTCGACCTTTTTATGGTTCTGAAAATAACCCTTCCCTATATATATATATATATATATATATATATACTAGTGGCAAAACCCGTCCGATGGACGGGTATGACTTGTGGTTTATATTTTTATGATTTGTGAATCAAATATATACTAAAAAGGATTTAGTAGAATAAATATATAGTTAAAAGTTGTTGAAAGTTAAATTAAACGGTTAATAAGTATAATTGATGTTACCATAACCATTCTTCAAAGCCTACAGGAAATAACTTGCAACATAACTCTATGATTCTAGTTATTTTAATATATTGGCATCTTTATGACATAGAATATTCTTTTTATCACAATTTCTATCGGGTGGGCATAATATGATTGTTTCAAAAAGAAACATGTTTCTGAAGGAAGAAACTTACCCGCAACTTGAAAAAAGTTGGGGTTCCCCGTATAGCTGAGGATATGCCAAAAGAGACCTTCTACTTAGGTTCTTATCGAGAACAAAAAATGTAACACACTTCTCCATTCGGTAATAGGTGTGGTCTTTGTGAGCTCTGAAGAATACGCACCCGAACATATGTATATGTAAATATCATAGAATGAGAAGTACGGGTGGTAATTATGAGTCTGTAAACTGAAAAAATTAGCTTATCATTTAAATTGTATTCATTCCTAATGCCTTCTTTGTTAAGACATTAAAAGCTTTAAATGAACCCATTTTGTATCTAAATACCAACAGAATCATTAGAAGGGGGGATATCCCTCCTTACATACTATCGGTATAGAAGTGTAGATACCTTGTGTCTCTTGAACTTCCTGTCTCCCGTCTGAATCAGGAAAGGTATTTCAACACCGCCCCTAGAGGTAAGGACTTTGTATCATCATAAAAACTATCAGCTAGACCAGAGAACCTGTAAAAACGATCCACCATATGAAAAAAGATAAATACTTTCAATCAAAATATGTAAACAAACACCTACAACTACAAGTGTTATGGATGGAGTAAAGTCTAATATGATTACAGATTGCCAAAAGAAGATTAAAAATATCCAAATTTTAAATGATTTGTGATGTTATAGGCGATAAACACAATTCCGGAAACTTTTAACCCATGTGACCCATTCCCGCTTAAGCTAAAAAACAATCTCCCATTATTTGGTAGAAATCATGTAAAACCCGAATCCACCCACTTATAAATGGGTCAAAATTGCCACATTTTGTAAATAAACTCTAATAGAATTTGTATTAAAATACGCTTACCCAGATCTTGACTTGCGCATATGTTTGAGCTTCTTCTTTTGTGTTGTGAATCTTCATTCCCGTGCACACAAGGAACGCTCATACCTAGCTAAAAAAACCACATATGTGTATGCATTTAACTTTCAAGCTTTTCCTTATTCAGGTTGTAGTAACTGATGATCACCCTGTACATATTAGGCTAATATAGGTCTTGCCAGGGAATTAGGAACTCAAAATTGCAAAAACAAAAGCTCTAACATCATCATTTTAGATAAAAATGATGTCTTATATACCCAATAAATGTATTATATATCTTATATTTGCACCTAAATATTTGAAGAATGTCAAATAGAACTGTTATAATATATTCTCGAGTCTTTCACATTAAGTTCCCTACTCAACCTGTAAAACCTTTGAAGATGAAAGGTATGGATGCTAAGAAAGTGATGAAACAGGAGGACTATGTGAAGGATCAGACACACGTTAATACATCACTAATGCCTCTAGTTAACAACAATCAGAGCCTTACACCGTGTTTGTTTAAATTCTGACAAGTGATAACATAGCAAATAGCTGATGAGAGAAAACTACAAAAGAATTTTTGGTAAAATGATTTCTTTCTATAATGTATTCTCTAAATAATTAAAATATTATAAAAAAGAGCTATACATGAAAATACAAACGACTTCCTATAAATTAATTCAATATAAAGTAGTCATGCCTTAGATAACTAACACATTGCAAAAAATACTATTTTGTCGCCATTAGTCTACTTTTTTTCTTCTAATACCAATATGATTAAAACCAAACATTTTCACTAATCCATAAGCCCCAAATATAGGCTAACTAAAATATTAATCCAAACACCCTTATAAGTAATTTTGGTCGATTTCCCCTAAAATAGCACTCGATATTAATGTATTCTATAACTTCCCTGCATTTAACACAATGGTTCAATAAAAAATGAAAATCTAATATTCAGTTATAACGAAACATGAAAGCACCTTATGTGATGACCCCTTTTTGGATAATTCATATTTATGAATTGTCGCCTTTGGTTCCCCGAAATCCTCTCAAAATGAACGGTAATACAAAAGAGATTCCAAAAAATCCTTCTCAAATATATTAGGATAGAGATAGAGATATATAGGATCAGCAGCTAACCAAGTAATATTAGCACGATAAACAACAACCATCTGATGTATTATGTTTGGAATGTAACTGATAACTTGTGCAATCATTCAAGAATGGAACTGATAACTTAATAGTGACGTACCTCATGCCATTGAATCTCTCGTTATATTTTGAACATTTGAGTCCCCATCCATTTTAGCGATGTTTTTATAGTTGGCATGGGCAAAAGGATCAGAGTGGTTTTAGGATTTTATTATTTGTGAAGGTCACCTTTTAGTAGTTGTTTAGAATGTAATGGTACAAGTTTAGTATAGTAACCCTTATTATGACACCTACTTCATGTTATCAACCACACTATTTGTTGCATCCTTAATCTTTCGGTAAAGATACACACATCTTTCACCATTCAGAAACATTTCAGCCCACAATAACCGCTTAAAACAAAAATCATTCACCTTCTATACTTGATCACAGCTTTCACATGGCAACCTCTACCTTTACTTGTTATTCACTAATCTCCCTTCTCATTCTAGTTACCACTTACTCTTTGTATACCGTGGCTCGAACCCTCACTGAAGATGATGACCCTGTGGGTCCAGTGGGTTGAAACAGGTGGCAACACGTCACCTTTAGTTTTGGACAGGGTAAATATTCTCATTTGCACACTTGGTTTCTAAAATGGTACCCTTAAGTTCTAGTCTCTTTGGAATAACCTTTGAGCACTCATACGTACATTATGTCAACTTTTATGAGACGAAAAGACACATTTTATCGAGTTTGACACCATTTCTGAAATAACACTAAAAGCAGCTTAGAGTAAATCAATTTCAACAGCTTTTAAGCAATACCCACATCACATAATCATGTAACTATTATATATAGATATATACAGGACATCGGTAACATAAGCAAAAGAGAAGATATGATGGAGGGTACACTGGTAATTTGAATATTCAAGTAACTAATCATTATTAAAGTTTTAAGCCTTAAAATTAGTAATTTCTAAACGTACCCCTGATTCTATCCATTCTATTACTTCATAGATAGGTTTCGATTCATCCACAAATGGTGGACAACAGCTTTTTGCAATACGCTTTTGGGTCATGATAATACAACTGATTATTACAAATGTGTAGTGGTTTGATGCTTCCTTCCCCTGAACTCATATCTGGAATAAAGACGATATTGATTAGTTAATAATGAATATATAGAAAATATACATGTGAAATCATAACACTCTGCATGAGATAGATAGTTTATGGAAACATAAGAGTTGCTGTTATTTTATTATTACGAATGCATAATCTATACTACATTATAAAACATTTGAGACTTTCTATTAAAGGAAGTCTTAAAATTTTAAGACAAAAAACATTACTATAAAAGGAAAAGTAGAAAATGAATGTAAAATCTGAAAATTTAAGTCTCATTAAAACCATATGTAACCGACCTTCAATAATGATACATTTTAATGGAATTGTTTATAAGAAAAGCTCACTATAGTTAACCCACCAATTTAATGCTAAAATTTGAAAAATAAAAATCTTTACCATTTACACTATTAATAATTTAGACTATCTACTTTTGAAAAACATTTATCTACTACTTTATAATAAGGAAGTTTAAAATAAAAACATTTGCTCGCCACAAAAATAGTTATCGGTACCTACCGCCGCATGCGGTACCTTCTAGTTTTAAATAATAGATCAAAGAAACATTACACGACATGTCAAGCGTTCATGGGAAGATCATGATCCTGCAAAATGGTATGAGTTCTAAAGACATCCGTCGTACCCTACTCATTTAACACAAATCATTTTATTTTTAATAATTAGTATATTATCACAATATCATAGATTTTTAGTCATATCCAAGACATCAACTATCTATATATAAATGGACAAAAAATGATAATGGGTCAACCCTTCTAACTTAGATCGTTTCAGTCCAAACACGTTTTAACCCATTATAAAAACCCACCCATTTTGGCACAGAATCTTCCATAAATCAGTTTGAATGAGGGAGAGATTAGATAAAAAAATAGTACTAATCAAGAGTAGTACCTGATGTTTCGAGGAATTTGATCCCTGAGTTCTTTTTATCGGGTCAAAGCTGCTCTTTTCTTGTGGTGTTTCAGGACTAACTTCCACCCATGCTTCAATATAGTTGGTTTGAGCATTTTACTTTCAAATTTCGTACGTTGGGTACCAACGCCACCCCAAGTTTTAAGACGCGAGACTCTCATTGGTGAACTGTATTCCTTATTTTTTTCCCTTCTTTTCGACCCATCTTGTCTTGTTTGACTGATTTGACTTGCTTACCTTCGGTATTGAATTTTTTTTCAATATCAGTTAGAAATGGATCAATGCAATTCTCATTATCTAATAAGCCACATGCTAATAAGCTAATAATCCACAAGCCCACAAGCTTTTCTAAATTTACATAATCTCTTAAGCCCTCTGTATAAGCTCACACACACACACACCCTTAGTTATCACAACCAACCATTTTCTAATAACATACTTATCGATCAACAATCACAAGCCTATATATAAAGTTCAAATATCAGTAATAAGGTTAAATGCGTATACCTGAGGGAGTGCAGACAAAGCTTCTTGTCGAAAATTTGACGGTGTTTTAAGAAAAAGTATATTCTGATAAGTATCGATCGAATATGAGCGCAATCACAGAAACAAATAAATACATATGTTCAACATACAAATGTTTATGGGAAAATACTAATAATATAGATTAGACGACGACAACAACAACTTCATTCTTGTAGCTCACATTACAACACTCTCGACGTTTCATTTTTAGAATTAACTAACTGATGATCCTTCTTCGTTCCCAGTGGGTCAACATTTTAATCATCTGCGACAACCTTTTTATTTTGTGGTTTTGTCTCCTCTTGCATTGAAAGACCAACCGGTGCTAAAGGAGAGCTGATAGTAAAACGTACACAACACATATTACATATAAGTATAAAAAACAAAGAGGAACAGCATGTAAAATATAGTTGTGAATCGAGTTAAGGTTATATCAAAAACCTTAATATTTGTTGACTGAGACGAGTTTTGCTCTAGATGGAGCATAAAGATAGTGATTGTTTCCATTATTATCCGCAATAGCAAGAAATGCTGCTAGCAATTGCTTCTTTGTTCTCTGCCATGTCGTACGTTTTAATTGAAGAAGACTTTTCATGAGCACAGTCACAATACCAATAACGATTTTACACGCTTGTTAGACTACTTCCATCACTTCATTATATACATGAGAAAAAACATGAAAGCTTTATTAACAAATTTATGAGGTTTTTTTCTACTTGCTATTAGAAATAATCAAGATAGTTATAAACATTAAAAAGGAACACAAATAAATGTTCTATCTGATAATATTCTACACAAATAATATTCTACACAAATAAAGCAGTTATAAACACTTAAAAAGTGTTTATGTGTCATAACTATCTTGAAAGTAAACATGATGTTCTTCAAATTTGCAAAGTCGGCAATATGCTTTGCCAAATGACCGTATCTACAGAAAGTGTTTGAATTTTTTACTATTTCCTACACTGTTTTGTCTATTACACAGAGAGTTATATGTAGATGGAGTATCGGTAATGTGTGGCACTTTCTATTCCTGTTGTTTCATTATTTTGCTACTTGTCGCCGTAGTATCTTCTTCTTCGCTTTTAAAAAGTTCTTTGCGTACTGAAGGGCTCAATAGCTCGGCTTTTATAAACACTGATGTTGCCCATTTGATTCACATTGAGTAACTACTATTGTTTGAGCCTCTTCATAGTTGGCGAACAAATTCAGCATGGAACCGTTTAGGATCCTCTAGATGATAGATATTGATAACGGGGCTATGATTCTTTACCCATAGGATTTTTTTCATATAGATATTCATCAAAGGTTGCAAATTGGTCAGCTTGAGTAACGGGCCAAAATTGGTTGGGTGACCCACATGCAGATTTTATCCGGTATGCCTGGTTACAAAAGTAATTAATAATAAGAAAATGCTAAACAATAATACTAAATCGTAAGTGCATGAGGGACATTTGCTAATGTATGAAGTAAAAACATGCATAGATATCGGTTTTATTGGTAGTGACCTTGTAAAGTGGACCAATACGCCTTCTCGGATCAACTAAAAAGTTATTGATAAGCTAAACAACGACACTTCTATTTCTCCCTTCTCGCGACTGCATATGTTATATTTTTCAAGGATCATCATAGGTTTACCTAGAAAAGATGACAATGAGACCACCATCCTATTTTAAAATAGTAACGATTATTTGTCATTAAATTGTATCTCTAGAAATTTAGATCCATATTCCTTACCTGCTCGTTCTGCATCCATAAAGGTATTGTAATAATAACTACATGTTTCTTTTGTGGATTCTGGAGTTATCAAAGCAGATTCATATGGGCATTTATTGATGCATTAGCACGTCTTTCATCTTTGTATGAACCATTTCTCCCAACACAACCACTATTTCTGGAGTATTGTCTACTTGTGCACAAACGAAGAATTTGTGATTGGGAAAAGAGATTCACAATTATGCCATTCGAAATGAAGTTGAGATGGGAACTGGTGTTGGGAGTGCTCTCATAGCTATGTATTCTGGATGTGATGATCTAGAAGCTTCTTATGCTGTATTTGATGGGCTCCAAACTAAAGACGTAGTAATTTGGAATTCAATTATTGCTGCTAGTGGTAAAAGGGTTTGGAGTTTGTTATATTTTTAAGAGAAATGAAATTAAGCAATGTTCAACCCGATTCAGTCACCATGATTTCCACTCTCACCGTGTGTTCAAAGCTGGCTGCTTTAAGTCAAGGAAGAGAGATTCATCAGTATATAATCATACATGGACTTGACTCAAGTAAATTTGTATGCAATGCCCTTATTGACATGTATGGGAAATGTGGTTCCATTAATAAAAGTCGACAGGTGTTTGAGTTGTTGGTAGTTCAAAGAAGAGACGTTGTGTCATGGAATGTGATGATAGCAGCGTATGGAATGCGCTGTTTTGGTAAGGATGCTCTGAACGTATTTGGGCGCATGACGGCTCAAGAGGGACTAAAACCAAATCATGTTACTTTCACAAATCTTCTGTCAGCATGTAGTCACTCGAGACTAACAGATGAAGGTCGGAGTTACTTTAATATGATGAGACAAGAATACGACATAGAGCCAGATATGGAGCAATATGCTTGTATGGTAGAGTTAATCGCACGTTCTGGTAATTTATCAGATACGTTAGAGTTCATAGAAAGGATGCCTTTTGAACCTAATGATGCTATTTGGGGGTCATTATTGGGTGCGAGTAGAATCCATTTGAATATTGAAATGGCAGAACACGCTGCAAAATACCTCTTTGAACTTGAACCCGGAAGTTCTGGTAATTATATACTATTGGCGAATATTTATTCAACCTTAGGGAGATGGGAAGATGCAGCTAGAATAAGGTGTTTAATGAAATAGAGAGGCGTCACAAAGCTCCTGGCTGTAGTTGGATTGAAGTTGGTAGGAAAGTTTATAGCTTTATCGTTGGTGATACTTCAGATTCATTTATGGATCAAGTTTCGGCAAAAATGGACAGTTTGTATTCAAAGATAAAAGAAAAGGGCTATGTTCCTGACACTAAATTCGTATTGCAAAACATGGAAGAATCTGAGAAATAAATGGTCCTGTGTGGACACAGTGAAAAACTTGCTTTAGCTTTTGGATTGATCAGCACGTCAGCTTCAGTTCAACGCCTTTGCGCATCATTAAGAACTTAAGAGTATGTGGAGACTGTCATTCAGCAATTAAGTATATATATGTAGTCGAAAAAAGGTAGATCATTATGAGGGATAATTATAGGTTTCATCACTTTGTTGATGGTGTATGGAGAAACACTTTATAGAAATCAGATATTTATAGAAATGCAGTATGTTAGTAAGACTAACACTTTCCTGTGAACAAACGGTAAGCATATGGAAATGGTCGTATTTAAATGCCATAAAATATCTCTCTGCTCAGCAAGAAAAAGCGTTGGGCCAGCGACTTTCAGAATACTTGACCTGTTAAATATGAAAAATATAAAATTATATCTATAACATAAACTTGATAATATAAATGTAAAGGTACGGTGGCATACTATTTCCAGCCGATGTAGCTTGTGTGAAACATGAACTGATGGGTGGTTTGTTATTTGGTAATTACTCATACATGGCATTCTGCTTGTATCTTTACGTCTCAAACTTTGAAGTAGCTTCAAGTACCTAATGTCTTCTGGTTGAATGCATCT
>OU343225.1:84392470-84471125 GCA_910596185.1 Chrysanthemum makinoi | reverse complement strand
GCACATATAAAAAGCTTTGGTCACTACATGATTCTCCATCATAGGGATCTATTGCTAAAAGTAAAATGATTGACTTTTAAGAGCCAAAACAGACCAAAATTTATTTTTAATACTTGGGAGAATCTAGTACCTAAAGGTATAAAAATGGGCGGGTCGAACAGGTTGGGTAACAGGTCCAAAGGGGCAGGTGAAACATGGTCGGGAATGAGTGAAATTAGGTTCCGGTAAGAACATGTGATTCTTAAAACGGATGGGTCGGGTTATGCCAACCCACAAATACTTTTTCATTTCTTGAATTGTACATAAATTTCAGGTCTGATAATCATCTAATTACTTATATGGTAGTTATGATGACAATAACTTATATTTTTGAATACGCGTTTGGATCCTCATCGCACACATATTTAGCTTAGTAAAAGTAGCTAGAGGACCTGCACAAAATTTTTACCCAACCTGAACATGACCCATTATGCAATCTGCCTATTTTAATACATGTAAGTATGTAACATGTTCATGATATGTACCTGTTGTCTCTCCAACTATAGTAACTGGCTCTAAATTCCTAACCAACTTGCCTTATTACCTGCAAAACAAATTTCTAATTAAAAATGCATGATGTTTTACTATATGGCACAGTCACTTTGGGAGTGTTTGGCATTGCTTTTATGTTCAAGTAATCATCAATTGTTGGTGCTTGGGTATAGCGAAACTGATTCTCACTCAAAAAGAAAAAAAATAACAAGTGAGATTAACAACAAATTTCTAACAATGAAATGGTAAAAATAGAAAGAACCTAGTTTAAATCTCATTAGCAAGCGACTTCCAAAGTCACGACTATCCTCAACATTTGCGAAACATGTTCTTATCAAATCTTGATAAGTGTCAGAACCTCAAACTCCTGAACTACGCAACTCTTCAGTTCCATGAGCAAAATGACACTTGTCACCGAAAGTACACGACCCCTTTAGTAAAGTTTTCACAAAGCTTAGTCTTGAAATTCCCAGCAGGCCCACCAAAGCCACCTCCAGGCTTCCCAAACGACTTTTGTTGCTGATGTGGTCCAACTGCTGCGGTTAAGTTTACTATAAGCTGTTGAACCATCTCAGACGCTCTTTTAATCTGGTCAAATGTACCCTCTAGCTAAATGTTTTTCAGATTCGGGTCAGATTCATGGTCTCTTACTGAGAGCTTGACACCCGTCATATGACAGATTTGTTTAGAGTTGATTCCATTTTTACCAATGATTGGCCCACCAAGCGCAACATTAACGCTGATTTTGGTTGTTGCAGAGGCTCCAAAGCCCGCAGGAGCTATTTCTTGTGGTGTATTAAAACCCATTCGTGGCCCCCACTGAATCTATTTCCGGGTGGTGGGCCCATGGACCGTGGATCTTCATGGTGTGATGGGACTGTTGGCTTTCTAATTCCCATTCTCCATGGGCATAATGGCATTGTCACCAAACCGACATCCTTCTGCGGTGTTGTATTTGCTGCATAGGCGGCTCTTGACAGCTGGTGGAGATGAACCGTCTGGAAAGGATATAAGGCCACCCGATGGGCGGGCATGCATCATAAGGCTGCCCGATGGGCGGATATGACTTATAATTTTTGATGGAAACTAATGATTGATGCTAATGTATACTTTGGTCTCATACACTCCAGGTATCCATTGTTCAATGGCCTCCATGGTCATGTAGAAGATATACGTCTTGGTCAATTTACAGAATTTGCACTCCATGAACTCAGGCTCGTTGACCTGGTTGGTTTCGTCTTTGTTAACATACAAACAACATATAACTAATTTAAGGAGCAAAACAGTTAGCAATGGAGACAGTCTCAAAACTTGAAAGCAGGTGGAAGGAATGTGACCATACCATTTGTCAAGATCTATTAAAGGTGTCAACTGCAAACCTTCCAGGTAATTCAACAACCTTATGATCCTTATCAACCATATTTATAAATTCGTCAACCAGATAAGACATGTGCTCTCTTGCTTCCTGCAACACACATGAAATATGTGATGAAATATTTATGCGCCAGAATCGTGGATGTAGGTTTATATAGATGAGAAGAAAAAAAGAGGGATGAATAACTAATACTTACAGTTGTATCTTTCATGCTAAACTCATTCCAGACCTCCTTCGCATAACAGTTGTTCAACGGATAACTGCTGTGGTAATTAGGGGATCTTCCTGAATAAGAAACGCATATCCACATTCTCTTAGATTAGAAACTTTGTTTTTTCCTCATAATACACGAGGAATTGTATGGACTTAGCTTATTAATTATTAGAGTGCAATAATAATAAAAAAAATGTAATAGCCAATGGTAAATTGAAGAAAATGATAAACGGGAGTAAGGCGTAGCCATGACACGAAGTAGAGATTACCTCGACATATTATTGCCGATTCACTGATTTTTCCCCTTAACTGAGCAGAAGTTTCAATAATGGTTGCCTTTTTACATGTCACCTAAATCAATTGCAAATAATAATGTTAATCCAAGAATATAAGATATCTAAAAACTTCAGGATTAGATAAAATGGACACCAGCTTCTGATATGGACAGTTTGGAAAAATTCTTACCTCCTTGAAATCCAGTTCAACATACACATGGGGCACCTTCCCTTCATCCTACCAACTTTGGTCTTGTGGTTCCGTTTTACATAATTTGGGAAGAAATAAAAAATCTAATTTTTGGTCTCGTTTGCTTAATCTGAGCAGAGATGAAGAATGTGCAAAATAGAGGATGGATGTACAAAATAGAGAATGGCATAAACATGCAAACGTACATTGATAACACTTTCCATTGGAACATGCATCGACCATCAGATTTCCTATCATTTCTGAATATATCTACATGTAATACAGAAAATTTTGAATGAAAACCTTAAATATATTAAGATTATAGTAATTTGACTAAAAGCAACTTGGTGCAGTATAATTTGAGAGGATTAATACCTTGTATGTGTCAAATCCAAAACTTGTTGGAACTTCTTTGCACTTCAAGTCGTTAGCCCTGAGTTTTCAATAACCTGATTTTTGGGCATCCAATAACCTGAGTTTTCTTATCGTTAGCCCTTCAAAAATTCAAAAACATGAATAAAAATTCTAATAAAAGTGTTTATAATATAATCGAGCTTGTATTGGCTGGGGCAGAGACATGGTATAACATACTAAAACGTTTTCTGCTAGTAGGCAAGCATTTGTATTCGAGTCGTCCCCACCAATGACCACAAATCCATCTAAATCAAGCTTCTTCACTACGGAGTATTTCTTGAGCTTCTTTAAACTGCAAGAAAAGTTGACCCATTTTACAAACTTAAAGCTTTAACCAGGGAATTGCAAACTAAAAAGTTACAAACATGCTCAGGTGTTTCAATCTTATCCCTTCCACTGCAAATTATAACTACCACTAATAGTTTGAGTAAAAATCTGAGGTAAAATCATATGATTCACAATTTACCAACTATAATGTATGTTCTTAATCTAGGTACCAAATCACAAAAAAGAGTGGAACTGTTGAGAATCACCTAATTTTTGTGAGGATATACAAATTCATCAATCAACTCTAACATATATTTACCCTTCATAACACCAGCAGGTCCTCATCTGAACCCGTACATTGTGCTGTCTTTGGTCCTTTTCTGCCGATAGTCTATAATGTAGCCAAAGCACAAAATATAAGTAAAACCTTAGAAAACTGTTCAGAAGCTTATCAATAATAAAAACCAATTATATTACATCTCAAAAACACAAATGTAGAATAAACATATTGAATTTGATGATTTTATCACCAAATATTCCAGAAATCACATTGTGCCCACCAGGAGCCTGTCCTCTAGATAGAACGCCACCAATCTTTAGACTCGCCTCTAGTAGTGAAACTCAAGCCTTCACGGAATCTGATGGCTGCCCCAACAGCTTGGGAAAGAGCTTGGAAATCTCGTCTATGTTGTTACAATCCAAGCATTCAAGTTAATGGAAATACATAAAGTGGCATATTCTACGATACAGATGGTCTAAACTATAATGTGCAAATAGTAAGATAGCAAAAATCTACGAATCTGAGCATAAACCAAAAACTATAGCAATACGCGTTATAGTTTTCTATGTCTTCGTCTATAATTTTGTACACATCTAAATTGACAACTCAAGATGGACTTGGTACAGAACAATATCGCGTGCAACTCATAAAACAATAAATGTAATTGATTGCTGCGCAAAAGCATCATGTGGAAGAATCTGTTGCTGCCTAAATAGCCAATTAATAAATTGATCTTGTTTTGATGAGATTAGGGTTTAATGATTTAAATTTTATATTTTCTTTACACATAATAAATTAACAATCTAACATAAACACATGATTAACTAACCTTACAAAGATCAAACTTCATTAGAAGATATATATTTAATATTTAGCCCTATCTATATTTCTTACCTGAAAGGACACCACCAATACAAAAATAGTTGCAATGTAGAATGCTCTTCATGGCAGGTCTGGGTATAAGTAGTTGTCCTGTAAAAGTATCCATTCAACACAATGTAACAAACGTTTAAAATATAAGACATGAGTTCCAATTACTTGAGTAGATAAGTCACCTGTTGAAGTAATAAATAACATTATCATCACGAAGTGCTATAGCAACAATGTAAATCTCAATTGCCTCAGGATAAAACTTTGATTCCATAGCCTTGTTACCTACATCAGAACAATTGACATAAATGGATGTTGATAATATATTGTTCCCATCTTTTAATATTTCATGGGTTATACAATTTATATTTTCCTGCAATTGACCATCCAATATCCAAGTTAAGTAGTGGCATGAGCGAGACCAAGAATGCATGCTCTAACCATGGCAGTAACATTGTAAAAAGCAGAGCACCACCCTTTCACTTTCCTTGAGGATGTAATTGGAAGCCAATCATCGATTTTTTTATCCTTTAAAGTACTAATATCAACCTGCCGTGATTCTTAAAACTTAAGAACAAACAATAACATCTTGGAGATAGAATACCCATGAACATTTAGCTTTAACGATCAAAATACAACAATAAATTCATCACATAAAAATACTATTAATCATCGTCATCATAAATTATAAACGTCAATATATGATTATATAAACATAATTATCTTGAGACCAAATTATCATCATCATCATCATAAAACTATAAACATGTAATAAAAAATTAGACAAAAAATAAAGACAATTACATACACCTTCATATGGAGATTGTAATGAATTATGAATAGCTTAAAACAAATTCCAAATCGACTACAGAATTAAGAGTCACGATCATTAGAGAAGATGGCTGAGGAAAAGATGAAATTAGGGTTTGGAAAAAAAAGTATATTATGAATGAACTGATTTTTTTTTACGTGATATTAGGGTTATAAGTTGTAGATCTTTGTTTGCTTAAAACTTAAAACTCCACAAAACCTTTATCAGATATCTGCTAAAATACAAACTGCACAATTTTTTAGCATGTCCTTATTTTTATTGATTTGGAACATATAAATCAAAAAAACAATTTAGTTTAGTGGTAAGTTGTTTAGATAACTTATGAATGACCCAAGTTCAAATCCAATATATGTCTTCTTTTTAATTAAACATAATCAAAATTTAAAATCCACAAATACAAATACAAACCGAAATTTAAAATAACAAAATTTAAAATTGAACATAAATTTAAAAAAAATGCCACATGTGATGACATGGCATTATGGGATGCCAAGTGGCATTTTATGTGGCATGCCTCCTCTTATATATAATGTAATATAGATATATAATCTAGATCAAATAAGATCAAACTTGAAGTTGTTAAAATGAGATCCAACTAAAATTTGAAAAGTGACACTCTCTTTACAATAAAAATAAATTTTTTTATTAACTACAACTAAAATTGTTAAAGTTTCGATAGATTTCTTTTCAAAATTTACGAAACCTAGGTGATACACTTTGATTAAAAGTGCAATGTGTATCAGGTTTTTGTATGTGTATCACGTTTTGGAATATTTATTAGTGTAATGTATATCAGGTGTATCACTAATCCAAACTTATGTATCATTTGGTTATTAGTTTCTAAAATGTTAATTTGTATTAAAATATTATTTTTTCTGTGTATTATTGCTAAAATTGTTGTTTATACATGTTTTAGTGGTTTTTTAGACTAGATCTTATTTTTAAGAAAAGTTGATGTAGCATGCATAGCATTGCATAGATCTTAGGAGTTTAACATTTAAGGTAACACTAAACATGATGAAAAATAAAAATAGTAGTTAAATAAGAAAAGATGAGTTAATTTCATGTTTGAATAATAAATGTAAACTAATAATATTATGCATAATATATTTAGTTCATGTAATAAAAAAAGAATCAATTAAGTAGACTTTAATGTTTGAATAATAAATGCAAACTAATAATATTATGCATAATATATTTAATTCATGTAATAAAAAAAGAATCAATTAAGTAGACTTTAACTATTCATATGAAATGCATTCATTATATAATATTTCTTTAAATTATATATTTTGTTTTATTTTATTTTAGTTTATTTCATAATAATAACAAAATACAATTCTCATTTTGTTGAAATTTAGCCTACATATGACATATCTTCTAACACTTTGATATTTTGGAAGATGTAACACACATCGACAATGTTGAAATTTACCACTATTCACGTTGTTGTTTGTAGTTTATTTTATTTCAGTTAGCATGGAGGTGAAACAAAATACCATCAAAATTGAAATTTAAAATTGAACCTATGAGCATTAATTTATTAATTTATTTCATTTAGCGTAGAGGTGAAACAAAAAACCATTAAAATTAGAATTTAAGTTGAACCTTTGGGTATTGATATAATTTTATTTCAATGACCATAGAGGCAAAACAAAATATCTTGGATGTTGGAATTTAATATTGAAACTATGAGCATTAATTTATTTTTTTTGGAAGTCATTAGCATTAAAAGTAGTCTGATATATTTAATATTATTATGCATGATATATTTAATTCATGTAAAAGAAAAAGAATCAACTAATTAGAGTTTAATTATTCATATGAAATGCATCTACTATATAACATTCGTTTTCGGATAGCTTTTATTAGTTAGACGAACCGGTGGCGACACCGGTTCCTGGTTGAAACATTTGGTCCGGTCCGGTTTTCAAAACTATATATACCATCAACTTGTTAGCTTGTATGAAGCTTTGTGTGTTTTATTAATTTGTATAATAACATGTACTTTTCATTTTATGGTATTTTAAAAATAATATTAATTTGTGTGTTTAACTATTTTATATTTTGGATTATGTTGTAGCTTGTTTAAATTGTATATTGTGAAAATTTTATTGTACTTTTTAATAAGAGGTGTTTTAATTGGTTGTTTTTAATTTGTTATATATGCTTTTATTTAGTTGTACAATGTGAATAAATTATTGTATTTTTAAATAATGAGGTATTTTAACAAGATTATTAATTATATTATACATTTCTCTCACATATGACTTTCAAGATTTCACTTTTCAAGACCATACACTCATTATATATAGTATAGAGTATAGATATAGATATAGATAAACCCAAAAAATATTTGAGTGTCAATTGTACTAGTACTGCTAAGAGATTTTGATGGGTATGAAAGGTATAATAAGTGAAGGGGTACACACAGTTGATAGTGAAGGGGTACACACAGTTGAAGGTGAAAATGTTCATATATAAAAGATTATATAAATCGGAGGTGGAAGCCTCATGATTGTGATATTCCAAGGTGCATTTTTTATTGATTATTGTATATTCAAGTCTAAATATTTAGGGTTGAAAATATAGTTCAGGAGTAGCGTAAAAAGTCTGATTCTGGGTTATGTGATTAGTCGGTGTCGTTTTAGGTGTATATCGTGAAATAATGGTGTAAATAATTTGCTAAACACTGATTATGTAAGTGCAACAACTTCATTTAAAACACAATGGCAAACACTCTCTAAACGGGGATGCATTTTCATTTGTGCTAATGAAAAGAGCTTGTAAAGTATGGTTGTGATTTTAAATACGTTGGGTTGGTATATGCAGGTTCAATGCAACAAACATGCTGGAACTGATAAGAGGCAAGAGGCTAGTGTTTGTAGGTGATTCGATTAATAGGAATCAATGGGAATCCATGCTATGTTTGTTAATGACTGCCTTTAAACATCCAAGGCGGGTATACGAGACACACGGCCGGCGTATCACCAAAGACAAGGGAAACTACTCTTTCAAATTTCTGGTAAAATTTTATAATAGCTTGATAATCATCGTCAATGTTGCTGAGTTTATCATGTGATTTTGTATGATTTTTGTATGTCAGGATTATAAGTGCACGGTTGAATACTACATATCCCATTTCTTGGTTCATGAGGGCAAGGCAAGTGTTGGCAGAAAACGCATGCAGACGTTACATATTGATACTGTCGATAGGGTTTCATCAAGATGGAGAGGAGCTGATGTTCTGATTTTTAACACCGCTCATTGGTGGACCCATTACAAAACTAAATCCGGGTGAGTTCACAATATCTTAAACCTCATAATAGCTGATTGTTCACGTAAATGCAAGTATATATGCACATTTGTAGCAATTTTGGCATATAACACGTATAAATGACAGTCTTATAAAAAGAATCAAACACAATACTCAAATCATGATAATATATAGATATTTTGTCGTTACATGCGTTAAAGAAAGATTTTAAACACAAACTAAAGTGTACTCAACAACACAGAACTTTTATTCACAGCTTTGCGGGAAACAAAACGTCAAAATAGTAAATTCATTAATGCTTTTATCCAAAATTAAGTATATGATGATGTTTAGATATCGTTTTCAGTGGAAACAATGTACTCCATCATTCACACGTATATCTGAAATACATTCTTTTTTCGAAAGGCATACACTCTTCTTTGGGTAACTATCTATATGTCGTTTCGACTTCCATATCTAGCGTCTTCGACCTTTGCTTCCATTAAAGCTAATTCTTCACGAAATTCTGTTCCAGCTATTATTAATCACACATAAGATTTAACCTTGATCGAGTTTCTGAGTTGAGGAATCCACTCGCGTAGTAATCGTTCCAACCCCTATATGGATGTGAAGTGTACTTTCCATCTTTCCCATGTTCAGCAAATTAACTAGTATCTTAAATACGATTACTTTGTGATTCCATCATTGATTATTCTGTCACTCAAATTGTCTCTATGCACACTACGAAACCAAAAGTAATTTCCCTTATTATTATATTTATTCTAATTTGATTTCCGAATAGACGATTTCATCCTGGAGTTAATTTTATCAAAACACCTGAATCTTTGTGATGCTGGTGCATCATACCTTGCAGCCCGGTATTGTTGAACTTTACGTTTTGCGTTTATGATCTAGGATGGCATAGGTTCCTTCACCACATGAAATGTATCATGTATATGAAAGGTTTTAATGGATATTTAAATAATAGTATGTCCGGATTCGAACTCGAGGCTTCGGGATTGCACACATTACGTATGAGAATTGATGTACATAATTAATATAAATAAAACGTTATTATTATTAATTATTAAACACTAAATAAAACATAACGATAGTTAAATGATTAACGAGGTTTGGTTAATGGTCGTTAAATATTAACTACAAGGACTAAGAATGAAATTAGATGTCGGGAAAGTTCTAGAATCCCCTTGGGATTGAATAGGCCGATCGGTGGAGGGTTTCCAAACCCAATCCCACTCAAACTTGTACTCCAAGATATGTTAACTATAAATACAAATCAATGTATTCATTATTGACTAACCTTGGATCACTTTGATAACCTAATTTCTCTTCTCCTCTCCTCCCTCTTTCCCTTGGCCGATCGTTAACCCCCTCCACAAAGGGATCGATTTTTCCAAGTGAAAGAAACTAGTGTTTGGTTTATTTGTGATTCAAGGAACTAGCTTTTCCACATCAAATCGCTATTAGTATGTGTGTACAAGAACGAAGAGCAAGCACACTTGAGCTTGTATTCCTTGGTGTTCGATTTTTGGTGGACGATTTTGTGAAACCCTAGTTTAGGGTTTTGGGTTTTGTTACTTGATCACATCATCGTTTGATTACTTGAATTGCTAAAAGGTACGCACTTTCTTGTTTGGTTAATTAATTACATATATTATTCCTATTGTCTTCCTTGCTTGCTTTGATGGTGTTATTTGTTTTATGTATAATTGTTATGAGTATAAAATTCCAACAAGTGGCATCACGAAAGCGTTAATATGATGTAATTAATTACTGAAACACATAAAAATTGAATCTTTATGATTATTTGCATGCTTTTGATGGTTTCTAGGGTTTTGAATTCGAAACCCTAATTTTATTTAATAAGGGTCGATTACCCTAATTTTATTTTAATTAGGTTTTAATTTTGTAAAACTTGTAGAAACCCTAGGATTGCATGCTAATTTTATGTGGTTAATTAATGAATAATTGTTATGTGCCATGTAATATGCGTATCTTGGGTGATAATTGTTATGCGGAATCCATGGTGGAACATGCATGTTTTGCCATGGAGTATTGTTTATTGGTTATTGATTAATTGTTAAGTGATACACACATGTTTTATTTATTTAATAATTATCAAATTGGGGAAGACCTCAATTATAACTAATAAAAATTCGCTATGTGCTATTTGGTATACTATTAACTTCGGCTTACGCAATCGACTTGTCGATGTATGTGGCTCATCTACCTTGCGAGATGAAAGTCCTAGTTAATGTATGCATTAATTTACGCCTAGAATTGTTATTAGAGTTTATTGAAATAATTATGCATGTGGCTAATTGTTTTTTTACATATGTTAAAGTGTTAAGTTATATGTTTATATTATTTGAGTGTGTTTAAATTTTATTAAAATGCTTTTTTGTTTATATATTGTTTGACATGTTAGTAAGCAAAAAGGGTTTTTTGGAATAGAAAATTAAATAGACTAAATAATGGCGAAATTGATTTGTTATCTAAGAATCATTCTTGAACTTTTAATCGATTGATGCGACTGTACTAAATGGTTAGAACGGCTCACCCACTAGAACAAACTATAAAGGGTTATTTAAGAAGTGAGCACAGTCTCACTGAATGGATGTCTAAGGTTATGCTATGCGCTTACCTGGTCCTCTGCCCTCTGTGAGTTCGATTGGAGCTACCTAGTATAACCATTCAATGTACGAAGCATCTTAGTGCAAAGTTGTAAGTTTCTCAACGAATCGATTAAAACTTTGTAGAATTCAATCTTAGCAATTAAAAATCTAATGTAAGTTTTTTCGAAAAATATTATGTTATAAAGTTGTATGCATGCTTCTTTATACATAAGTTTTGATTACACGTCAAAAATTGTACCCTTTAAATTTAAGTTTATGCCATCTAATGATATGAAACACTTGAAGTTGTAATTTAGTTATGTGAGACCTTGATCTAAATTACAATAACGAGGTGAATTATTTTGTTGTGTGAGACCTCAGCTTTATGATTTGCAGTTTCTAAATTAGATAACTTAATTAAGTTGTTAGTGAGACCTAAGGCTTAAGGCATGAGATGGGATGAAACATGCTTACGTTTTGCATTAATTGTTTTGGCAAAATTGTAAATCCCATAACTTTTGGAATTGAAAACTTGTTTGTCAATTATCATTTTTCAACGATTACCTATTCTATACTTTCACCACTAGCAGATCAACTGATGTGGTGGAACTATGATAATGAGGATCCAAAATTCAAGGAAAATTCTATGGTTAATATTTATATTGACCAAAGGGTATTTTATTTTCTTGAATGATTACTTATCGAAAGTACTAACTTTTGAACTTTTATTTCTGTAGAAATGGCTCAAGCTGAATCTACTTCACTAGCCTCGTCGTTCAAATCTATGTTTGATCGAGAAATGACTGGTGTAGCCAATTTCAATGATTGGTGTCGGCAACTCAGAATTGTCTTGAGGGTTGCCAAAAGACTCAATTATTTGACTACGCTTGTCCTCCGAACACTAATGCTCTGAAGCACGAGCTGTATGGCAATCTGAGTATGACAAGTATAATGAGGTCGCCTGCATTATGCTCGGGAGTATGAACTCAAGCTTGCAAAAGCAGTTTGAGAATTACTTCCCTAATCTCATGCTTGAAGAATTGCAAAGGTTGTTTGAAAAGCCTCGTGATGTAGAGTCTGTATGATTTGATAGATGCTCTTCATAGTTGCAAGCAAGGAGACGGAAACCTGTATAGCTACTGCCTGAAATGATGAGTTACATGGACCGGTTGGCGTTTGAACTATGTCTACCTAATGACATACAAATTGGCCTTATCACAGATCCCTTAATAAGGAGTTTGATGGTTTCGTGCAATTATAATATGCATTGCACGGGAAGACAAATGTTGAGGTACATGCAATGCTCATTGATTACTTAAAAGGTTTGCCCAAGACGGCTTCTACACCTGCGGTTTTGACCATCCAGAAGGGTAGAATTTCTAAGCCTAATAAGCCGCTAGCGAACAAGAAAGGGAAAGGTAAGGGTAAAGCTGATAAAGGAAAACAAGTTATGACTTATCAGCAAGAACCCAAGAAGTACCCTCCCAAGAAGCGTGAAAATCCAAAGAAGGATATGGCTTGTCATCACTGCACCGAGGTTGGACACTGGAAGAGGAATTGTCCATTGTACCTTGATGAGTTGCGCAATAAGAGGTATAAAAATATCGCACCTGTGGCCGTGCTTCAGTACTCTTTTGATGATGGAATTATTTGCTTTTCCTCATAAAATAAATTCTTGGGTATATGATACTGGATGTGGTATTCACATATGTAATACACTGCAGGGACTTAGAGGAGCAAGGAAGCTTGCCTATGGACAGCAATACCTGCACGTGGGTAATGGAGCACATGCGTCGTTGAAGCTATAGGCACGTTTGATTTAGTTTTACCTTCGGGTTTAGTAATCGTCATTAAAGCGATTGTCATTACGCACCTTCCATTGTTAGGGGTGTCGCTTCGTTTCCTTGTTAAAATATATTGGTTTCGTTCATGCATTTACTGATTATGGAATTTCTGTTTCTTTAAATGATGTTTTTTACTTTAATGTTATTCCAAAGAAATGGTGTGTTTGAAATTGATTTGCATGATAATGTTGTTGATAAAAATAATTCTGTCTTTAGCATCAATAATAAAAGAATCAAAGGTGATTTGGATTCTTCATTTCTTTGGCATTGTAGACTTGCTCATATAGGCAAGAAACGCATGCAACAACTGCAACACGATGGGCTTTTGCAAGACATCAATGATGAATCATTTGATAAATGCGAATCTTGTATATCTGGAAAGATGACCAAGAAACCTTTTACAAATAGTTTAGAAAGGGCTTCTGATCTTCTTGGTGTGATACATACCGACGTATGTGGACCACTAAGACATGTGTCAAGAAAGGGTTCTAGCTACTTCTTAACCTTTACTGATGATTTCAGTCGTTATGGTTATGTTTATTTACTTAAACATAAACATGAAGTCTTTGAAACATTTAAGGTTTTTAAGAGTGAAGTAGAACTGCAACTAGGAAAAAAGATTAAAGCTCTTCGATCCGATAGAGGTGGTGAATATTTAAGCCAAGAGTTTAAAGATTATCTAGCTGAGTGTGGTATTGTCCAACAACTCACATCTCCATATACTCCACAACAAAATGGTGTATCTGAGAGAAGGAATCGTACATTGCTAGACATGGTGCGATCTATGTTTAATCTTACAACTCTTCCCTTATCCTTTGGGGATTATGCTTTAGAAACTGCTGTTCGCATATTGAATATGGTTCCAACTAAGAAGGTTGATAAGACTCCTTATGAAGTGTGGTATGGGAAACCTCCCAACTTGTCTTACTTAAAGGTCTGGGGTTGTGAGGCGTTTGTTAAACGTGACTCTGTTGATAAGCTGCAACCTAGATCTGTTAAGTGTATCTTCATAGGATACCCAAAGGAAACTATGGGTTACTACTTTTACTTTCCACCTGAAAACAAAGTAATTGTTGCTAGGTATGGAGAATTCCTTGAAAGGGATCTCATATCTCATGAATTCAGTGGGAGAGTTTATGATCCGGAAGATGATATAGAAGATACAACACCTTCTGAAAACACTAGCCAACCTCAAGTAGAACCTGAAAGTCGGGCTCCACCTGAGATTGAAGTGGTTCCCATTCGTAGATCCGCAGGCTACTGCGTGCACTGGCGTCTATGTCTCAACGTAGAAGCTGAGGAATATATGTTAGGGGATCTTGGTGAACCTGCTAACTATAAAGCTGCCATGATGAGTCCTGAAAAGGAGAAATGGCGAGTTGCAATGAATGGGAAAATGCAATCCATGAAAGATAATGAAGTCTGGATAGAGGTTGACTTACCTCCAAATGCTAAGGTAGTTGGAAGTAAGTGGCTCTTTAAGATAAAGACTGACATGGATGGCAATGCACACACCTATAAAGCTCGTCTTGTAGCTCAAGGTTATACTCAAACCTATGGGGTAGACTACGAGGAGACATTTTCTCCTGTAGCAAACATTAGAGCTATTAGGATTCTTATAGCCATAGCCGCTGCGTGCACTATGACTATGAGATATGGCAAATGGATGTCAAAACTGCCTTCTTAAACGCGGTCGCTAGATGAGGACATCTATATGGCGTAACCTGAAGGGTTTGTGAATCCAAAGTTTCCGAAGCGTGTATGCAAACTTCAAAGATCCATTTATGGATTGAAGCAAGCATCAAGGCAATGGAACAAGAAGTTTGATGAAGAAATCAAGAAATTTGGTTTCACTCAAAATCTTGATGAGCCATGTGTGTATCACAAAGCTAGTGGGAGTAATGTTATTTTCCTTGTCTTATATGTCGATGACATATTGATCATGGGAAAAGACATTCCAAGTGTGCAAGATGTAAAGTCTTATCTTGGAGAGTGCTTTTCTATGAAGGACTTAGGGAAGCAAGATTTATTCTGGGAATTAAGATCTACCGAGATAGATCAAGGCGGTTAATTGGACTAAGCCAAAGTGCTTACATTGATAAAATACTGAAGAGATTTAGTATGCAAAATTCCAAGAAGGGATATTTGCCGATGCAAGTTGAACATGGCTTAAGTAATAAACTATGCGCGTCAACACCTGCTGAGGTGGAATACATGAAGAAAGTTCCTTATGCTTCGGCTGTAGGATCTATCATGTATGCTGTAAGATGTACAAGGCCCGATGTGGCGTTGCACGAAACATTACGGTCGATATCAACAGTAACCCGTGTGTGAAACACGGCAAAGTTGTTAAGAACATTCGTAAGTATCTAAGGGCTACTAAAGAAATGTTTCTAGTGTATGGAGGAAATCCATGCGTAACTTGATGTTACTGTGTTTTTGCGCGCTCTTCCAAACCTGATAAAGATGATACGTAAGTCTCAAACCGGTTATGTCTTTGTCATTAATGGAGGAGCAATTGACTGGAAGAGCAAGAAGCAAACAACGGTTGCGATGTCTATTACGTGAGTACATAGCTGCTCTGTAAGCTGCGATGGAAGTCTGTTTGGATTAGGAAATTCATTTCGACTCCTGGGAGTAATGCCCTCATTCGAATTACCTTTAAATGTGTATTGTGACAACTCTGCTGCAATAACATTTGCCAATGAGCCCGGAGTCATGAAGGGCGCCAGACATTTTCCTCGTCGATATCACTATGTTCGAGAACAAGTCGACATAGGTGAAATCAATCTACTCAAAGTTCATACAAATGATAATCTAGCTGATCCCTTTACTGAAACCTTTGCCAAAATAAAAACTTACTGACCATGCTGATGGGATAGGTCTTCGTTTAGCTAGTAGTTTAATGCAGATCTGTGATTAGTATTTGGATAAAGGATGTTATGAACAAATATTACTTTAATGAAATAAAATAGTTGTTATGTTTATTTTTCATTTTTTTAATATTATATCCTATATTTGCATGTTTAATCCATGGATAACTTATGTTATTCTAAATAGTCCGTTGTCGATTAATGATATGGGAATGTCATTGAATTAAGACAAATCTGAGTTTTGGTAGAATATACTTTTAAAGTATATTGATGCGTGGGACATACCAGATTCACATGATATTCAATGAATTGAATATAGGACTCATCCCAACTTTACATGATGATACTTTTGGATTTTTTCATTAAGTATATCATGACGTGTTTATCCTCAGACTTGAGATACCAGATAACCGATATGAATGTAGTGCATTTGTGTAAGATAGTCTAACGCTATCCGTAACCGGTAGTTATAAGGGCTATTTTCGGAAGTGTCGCAAAATTCATGAATTATGTTTGTAGTCAAGAGAATTTGTTCCTTTGAATTTGTTTCAAAGCATAATACTATATTTGGGCCCCTCGTAGGGTTGACAAGATGTTTGTATGGCCATACCCAAGATCTATCCGAATACGTTCGATGATTTGGTAATCTTGTTAAATCATATACAACGAGAAACAGAATATTAACTTATGAAATGACTTGATCCATATTCATAGTTAATGTAGTATTAGTAACAAAGGGATAAGTAAAAATGATGAATCATTAAATGGTTTTTCCAGGAGACCATGCTCGATTCGATCCGGGGGCGTTGGCGTGTGAAAGCTAGACTAACCAATGTCATTACTATATTTAGTAATATCCAAGTGGGAGCTGAAAGGTTTTAATGGATATTTAAATAATAGTATGTCCGATTCAACTCGAGGCTTCGGGATTGCACACATTACGTATGAGAATTGATGTACATAATTAATATAAATAAAACGTTATTATTATTAATTATTAAACACTAAATAAAACATAACGATAGTTAAATGATTAACGAGGTTTGGTTAACGGTTGTTAAATATTAACTACAAGGACTAAGAATGAAATTAGATGTCAGGAAAGTTCTAGAATCCCCTTGGGATTGAATAGGCCGATCGGTGGAGGGTTTCCAAACCCAATCCCACTCAAACTTGTACTCCAAGATATGTTAACTATAAATACAAATCAATGTATTCATTATTGACTAACCTTGGATCACTTTGATAACCTAATTCTCTACCTCTCCTCCTCCCTTTCCCTTGGCCATCGTTAACCCTCCACAAAGGGATCAATTTTTCCAAGTGAAAGAAACTAGTGTTTGGTTTATTTGTGATTCAAGGAACTAGCTTTTCCACATCAAATCGCTATTAGTACGTGTGTACAAGAACGAAGAACAAGCACACTTGAGCTTGTATTCCTTGGTGTTCGATTTTTGGGTGGGACGATTTTGTGAAACCCTAGTTTAGGGTTTTGGGTTTTGTTACTTGATCACATCATCGTTTGATTACTTGAATTGCTAAAAGGTACGCACTTTCTTGTTTGGTTAATTAATTACATATATTATTCCTATTGTCTTCCGCTGCTTGCTTTGATGGTGTTATTTGTTTTATGTATAATTGTTATGAGTATAAAATTCCAACAGTATAGTGTATACCCTTTAGTTAATATTAAATAAGAAGTGATGCGTAAGAAATCTCTTTTTTTTTCTTTTTTTTATATATATATTTAAAATCGACATAAACATGCCCAGAACTTTAACATCCATGAAATTGCATATGAAATGTTTGTTTAATCATCGAAACACCTTTATACGCCTTCCATTTCAAGCATAATGTTTTTTAAACTCTAATATAAATAGCTAGTTTTTGGTCAAAACGATCCACACTATATTCTATATACATGGTTGTGATAACCTTCTAAACCTGCCGACTCTCATGTAGTCGTGTGTGATTTTGTGGTTCCTCCAACACATGTATCTACACATTTCAATTATAAACACGTTTTGATTTCTAAATTCTCGAAGAACCGAGCTTTCTAAACTATAAAATTCTAGCTTCTTTTCACAAGTAACTATAGAACACACATAAACGCAACTAGTCATTTTTTATAATTACTTAAAAGGAATGTGAAATACAACTTGAAGGTAATAAATAAAGGGATGTTTGGTTTGAAAATATATATGGGGGTGGAGGAATAACATTTTATCCACGAAACATGTTTGGTTAGTGGTTTTGATTTTTAAAATGTTTATCAAACCTAAGCATCTACCCAAAAAGTTTGATGCGTTCATATCGAGTCTCATTCAAATGCCCAATCTATAGGTACATCAAACATTATGTGTGATTGTAGTTCAATTATCTTAGATACAACTTCATGTTTACAATTCATAACCTGAGTGGATGGTACATCGTTAACCTTAATTACTTTTAGAAAAATGATTGGTGTGCCTAAAACTTGTGACTAAAGTAATGTCTAAGAGTATGATTGCAACACATGACAAATTGAAAGGTTGAGATTAAGAGAGATAAAATGACCATTGTGTCATATGTGTCATGGCTCTTGCTATTAAAGGTTAAGGGCTAGTCGAAGCTCAACAAAGGTTAAGGGCTAGTCGAAGCTCAAACCTGAACATGAACATATCCCAAATAGCCATATTAACACCGGGTTAGGTCATGTGACCGGTTACTTTCCCTTGCACATCGTTTATTTGTTAACATCTTTATTAGGTAAAAGCTAAAGCCGATTAAGGAAGGTTCCGACAAAACCGGACGGGCCAAACCGATTTGGCCAAAACAAGAGACCGAGGACCGACATCGTCGGGTTGATCCGGTCCGTCCAGGTTTGTCTATCCCCAACAAAGCAAAATGGTTAGTTTAATGTAACATCGAACCGACCGAGGAATAGATAAAAAGGTGGACGTAAGATTGGATCAAAATTTGTTTGGTCCGATCCGTTGGGCGGTTTCTCGGTTCGCCTTGGTCCGTGGTCTATTATGCTTGGCTCTACGTTAAAGAATCAACGGGTTTTTGGCCTATGGTATCTATGTGTTTCATCAAATAAAGATTATAGGTTCAAATATCTACTCAGACATTAGAGCATAGGGTGTCATCACTCAGGCTAAACCTTAACGCAGTGTCTCGTCAGCGCCACATCAGTTTTAACATCTTAATATCACCTTTAACGCACGTTAAAGCTTTAACGTGGAGATTTAACGTGGCTTTAACGCGGGGGCGGGTGTAGTTAACGTGGGTTTAACGCGAAAAAGTAAAAGTTTCACTCACTTTAAATTTTAACACACCGTGTTCTCTTATATACATTATAAAGTGTATAATTTACATGTTAGTCTTTGTATCTTAGAACATTATGTTGTGCTTAGTAACATTCTTGTAATTTTGGGTGAAGTTCCTGGTAAAAGCAAGGATCAAGCCTAACGAATTAACATACTCAAACAATGCTTTACAGATCGCCAAATTTTATGAACCGCAATGGAGACCTAGTCTCCTTTTTCATTTGGTTTTAGTTTTTAAAAACTACTCGCGATAACTTATGGGACACATATACAACGAAATAATAACACTTTTTAAAAACGATGTAACAACAAAAGACAACGAATTAGCATGTGAACAAGTACTAGTATTTAAGCTAATGTGATGCTCATATCATTAATAATGTCATAATAGAAGAAAATGCTAAAACAAAAAGGAGGTGTTCCCATAGGTCTCATAGTAAACACAGAAAGACAACATTGAGTTATACAAACTGTATACTATGCGGAAACCATGTTACCCGACCCAGCAATTACACAGAAATCGGTTCATACTCACGTCCAGATTGTTGCCTTGTGCATTGAGACTTAGTACAGTTGACGTACTGCCTACCTGTTCCTACTGATTTCGGGCACCTAAAATATCATATTATGTATATATGTATTAACGAAAAGAAATAGATTTAATTACTTAAATAGACCAAAAGAAAGTTGATTTTCAGCCTATAGACTTCATGGAATTTTTTCCCCAATAGTGGATTCGAGCAAAATTATAGTGAAGTCGAGCAAAAAATTAAAGTGAAGTCGAAAAAATAAGTCGAGCAATCAAGCAGTTTATAGTTGAATTTTTTCCAAACATAGACCACGGTCCTGTGTAGTGGATAAAAAATTTATCTTAGTCTATTTAAGTCATTGGCCCAAAGAAATATACCCGCCATTATAATGTACATTTGCTAATTAAGTTATATACAGCAATAATACTTCTCATGCAGTTGGAACTCTTTAAGCAAGGGCAGTCCTTTCCGCAACCAGACTTGTAGTCACATGGGGTATATTGCTTGTTGGCCCGCTTTTGTTGGTACTTCCTCTCGATGTTGGTCAACGTAAAATGCACTTTCCGGAATGTTTTTGTCTCTTGGCTTTATTCTTTTGCTGAAGAGATGATTGTGGCTCCTAACACCACATAGACACATAGCAACAAAATGCAATTATTTAAGAATTATTAACGCAAGATGGTAATCTAGTGACAATAGAACAAACATCCAATGAGATGCCATACCAAGTGTAAGACCCATTGCTACATGGTGTCTCATTTTCTGATTGACGATAGATGGTGCTCACTTATTGGTCATGCAAGTAAAATACATAAATGCAAGCTATATAAAACTCCACTATAAACATACGATCTTGATACACGAATGCTTACGAGTAATTACATGTTGCCTAGTTATGTGGCACGACAATTAAATGATTGTCAAGTAAGAAGAGATTAGCTCGTTGCTAACTCTCCAAGAATGAAATGCTTGTGTGCATATATACAATGTCACAAAAGAGATCATCAATTGAATCTGTTTCACAGGTAGGAACAGTTACATCCTCATTTACAATTTTTCATCGTCTAATAATGGTAAATGCCTCCCGCATGAAAGAACAAATACAATCGTAATATAGATTTTATAGAAAAAGAGAGTAGAAGTTGACTACGAAAATTTAGTCGCGTGATTAAGATATCGGACATAAGAGCAACTTCATTACATGGATTCCGGATGTAGTTCCACGATGAACCTTGTCTTGAATTACGTTCGTTGGTTCATACTCTTGGCTAATTACGAACCTACGATACTCAAAGGTTGTCATAAAGATAATATGTTATTAGATTGATATTAACTATAAAACTTCTAACATAAGTGTAGACTATGGAGGTGCTTGCCGTTTCTTATCTGCTAAAAGTAATTAATGTAAGAATAAGTAAATAAGATGTTTCATCCAAACAGACACAACTGTTTATCACTTTCAAATGAGCAGATAATTAGCACTTAAGCAAACCCAAACACCCTCTATAATAGTTAAAGTTTTAACTACTATCACAAGGGTTTTATCATCATAAGGTAGGATAGAAATAAGCACAATGAAACAAATAATCAGTGAGCAACAACGCAGGAGAAGATGTGTGAACTATCAAAGAATTAATAATTGAAATATTATATCGCCTAAATAATGCAGTGAATTTATTTGACCTTATCATCGTTCATTCCCACTGATTGATATTGTCGCTCTGATCCTCGCCAGCTAGTTTGTTACTATACCATGCACAACGAATTTAAACTATAACACTTATTATACAGGTACAATAAGGTAATGAAAGTCACATATACTAAAAGGACTAATAATATGTGAAAAGAGAAAACGAAGAAACACTTGTCCGAAGGGACCCAAGTAGATCGAGGTATTTTCAACTAACGAGCTTGGCGTTGGATATATAGTTACCGAAATGTCGGGCTAAAAGGTCAAATGTTAGTTGGGAGTGTTTAGTAGGATTGTTCATCCTATAAGAAAGCATATCAGTCGAAAGTTGTTTTGCGCTTGGATTGCAGCTTGGAAGACTCCTTGATTCTCAACATGTGTGTCAAATAAGAATGCCTTCCAAATGGATCGATTTACGTTAACATAGAGCTCTTTTCGCCGATTTGTTTTTCGAGTTTTGGAGCTTTTTTGTCAATGAAGCTATATGATCCACCTTTCAAGTTATGTTAATGTCCACAAAAGAAGATAATTATTTACATGGCATGTTATGAAACAATGGAATAAAATTAATATGCCATGTAAATAATTATCTTATTTTGTGGACATTAACATAACTTGAAGGGAAAAAAGAAGGTGGATCATATAGCATCATTGACAAAAAAGCTCCAAGAACTAAAAGAAAATCAAGCAGAAAGAGCAACCTATGTTAACGTAAGTCGATCGATCCATCGATTTTAAGTATCAAATAGTGTGATCATATCTAAACGCCATTAGATTTATGTTTATAAAATTGTAAGCATCCTTATATCATATTATGAGGAAAAGACGCTGAAAAAAAATGCAAGTTAGGAGGCATTTCTTATTTGACACACATGTTGAGAATCAAGGAGTCTTCCAAACTGCAGTCCAAAGCAAAAGCAACTCAGGCGATATGCTTTCTTATAGGATGAAAAATCCCCTAGCCATACTATAACCTCAACTAACATTTGACCTTGGCCCCGACATTCCGAAATAACTATATATCCAATCGCTAAGCCTTAGTTGAGAAAATACCTCAATCTACTACTTGGGTCCCTTCGGATAGGTGTTTCTTCGTTTACTCTTTTCACATATTATTAGTCTATTTAGTATATGACTTTCATTACCTATTGTACCTGCCGATAATAAGTGTTATAGTTTCAAATTCGGTGTATGTGTATAGTTACAAACTAATGTACTGAGGATCAACTACAGATTAATATAAACATCAATTCAAAGAAAGATGAAAAATGAATGATAAGGTCAAATGAATTCACTTGCATTATTTAGCTGATATAATATGATTATTATTAATTCTTTGATAGTTCACACATCTCCTTTTACATTGTTGCTCACTAATTATTTTCGTGTTTCATTGTGCTTATTTCCTATCCGGCCATTATGACGATAAAACCCTTGTGATAGTAGTTAAAACTTTAAGTATTATAGAGGGTGTTTGGGATTGCTTAAGTGCTTATCTGCTCATTTGAAAGTGATAAACAGTTGTGACTCTTTGGATGAAACTGCTTATTTACTTATTCTTAGACTTATTTACTTATTCTTAGACTAATTACTTTTAGCAGATAAGAAATGGCAAGCACCTCCATAGTCTACACTTATGTTAGAAGTTTTATAGTTAATAGCAGTCTAATAACATATTATCTTTATGACAACCTTTGAGTATCCTAGGTTCGTAATTAGCCAAGAGTATTAACCAACCGAGGACGTAATTCAACTCTTGACAAGGTTCATCGGTGGAACTACATCTCAAAATCCATGTAATGAAGTTGCTCCTATGTCCAATATCTTAATCACAGACTATATTTTCCGTAGTCAACGCCACTTTAAACTACTTTTTTCTATAAAATCTATAATGTGTTTGTATTTCTTTTTTCATGCAGGAGGCATTTACCATTATTAACAGTAAAATGAAGAAATGGTAAACGAGGATGTAACTATTCCTACTGGTGAAACAAATTCAATTGATGATCTCTTTTGCCGAAAGTGTTTAGTATATGCATACAAGTTTTCGCATTTCATTCTTGTTAGATTTGGTTAACGTGAGCTAAATACTCTTCTTACTTGACAGTCATTTAATTGTCGTCGCCACATAATTAGGCAACCTGTTATTACTCCTGTAAGCATTCGTGTTATCAAGATCATTATGTTTTTATATAGCTTGCATTGATGTTTTTTTACTTGCATGACCAGTAGGCTCAACGAGCACCCTCGGATAGGTGTTTCTTCGTTTTCTCTTTTCACATATTATTAGTCTCTTTAGTATATGTGACTTTCATTACCTTATTGTACCTGCCGATAATAAGTGTTATAGTGTACGAAAGTATAGGCAACACAGGAAGAACAATAAAACCTTTATTCAAATCTAAGCTGCAATAGTCAGCTTAGATTAAGTTTACAGAAGTATCCAAATGTTACAAGATTAGATTAATGTCAATGAGACAATAATCATATGAATGTGAAGACAAGACAAAATCAGTGAAATGATCTGAGAGAAGATAAAAGAGTGATGCAAAAGACTGCACACTCAAGTGTCTCTAACCCTAGAATAAAGGACTAATTAAATAGGGGATTAAGTTACACTAAGACCCCTCTAACGGCTATAATAATGAACTTCAGCAGAAACAATAAAATGAACTTCAGCAGGAACAAGAGAAGCTTCAGCAGAAATGATAATCTTGGAACTATAAACCACTTATGCTTTGTCCATGTTAAACCCCTGTAATACGCCTGCAAAGAACATAGCTTGAAAGCCATTAGCAATTGATAGAGTGACATTTTTGCCACATATTATTACCCCAAATTTTAACATTCCCCCTTAATCTGATGGGCAAACATATCAAACAATATCAATTTTTCACACAAAAATTTATGCCGATAGACAGGAGGTTCTTTGTAAGAATGCAGCTTGGTTTGAAGATCCAATATTTTTAGCATTTATAACACCTCTAGCAATTTTTTCCCTGATGAAGTGAACATCAATTTCAAAGTGTTTTGATCTTTCATGGAAAAAAGGGTTGACAAGAAGTTGTAAAGCGATTTGTTATCACAAAAAATATTAACAGGAAGGTTGATATCAACTTTTAGATCTTTTAGGATTTTCAATCCAATGATTTCACAGCAGCAGTAGACATAGATCTATACTCGCTCGTAGAAGATTTTGAAAGAGTGTTTTGCTTTTTACTTTTCCATGAGATTAAACAATCATTAAAGAAAACACAATAACCTGAATCGATTTCCTGGTTTTCTTACATTTGGCCCAATCAGCATCGCTATATCCTTCAAGATGATTGTCAGAGTTGCTGAAATTGTACCTTATACCTTTTCCTGGAGTTCCTTTTAAATACCTCTAACATTGAGGGCACATTCCGATGAGATTTCAAGGGAGAATGCATATTTTGTGCCGCATAAATGAACTGAGTATGAAATGTCGGTCTTGTATGGGTGAGGTAGATAAGTTTCAAGAAGCTTCTGATAACCAGCTGATGTTGACAAGTAAGGGGTCATCATCGTGGGAATGTATGGAAGCATGAGTTGTTCCATAGGTGGACATGGTTTGCACCAAGAAGACCAAATTTTGAGGAGTTCAAGACAAGATTTTCTTTGGGAGAGACAGATGTCATTCCCAGTTTTTAAAACCTCAATGCCAAGAAATATTTTAGATTTCCCATGTCTTTGATATGAAATTTTGATTTTAGAAACTCTTTGAATAGATTTATCTCATCAACACAGTTTCCAGTAAGAACAATATCATCCACATAAACAAGAAGAGCAATGAACTTGTCATTCTCTGTTTTGGTGAACAAAGAATGATCTACAATGAGATGGACAAAGTTGTTTTAAAACACCGACAAGTTTTTCATTTCATTTTCTGGGAGCTTGTTTTAGACCATATAGAGACTTAACAAGTTTACAAACTTTATTTTTATTGTTCTCATTACAGAACCCTTTGGGAATGGTCATATAGATATCCTAATCAAGATCTCCATACAAGAAAGCATTGTTAACATCAAGTTGAAAAAGAGGCCATTTGTTTTTTACACCTAAGGCAATAAGACATCTAACAAGAGACATTTTACAACAGGGGAAAAGGTTTCATCATAGTCTATTCCTTCCCTTTGGTTGTAACCTTTAACAACTAATCTAGCCTTGTATCTATCAACTTCACCATTAGCTTTATATTTGATTTTAAAAATCCATTTGTAGCCAATAGGAGTTCTATTAGGAGGTAGATCAGTTATATCCCAAGCATGGTTTTCATTTAAGGCTTCAATTTCAGAATTCATAGCATCTACCCAATTACTATCAAGGATAGCTTCTTCATAACAAGTAGGTTCAATACTTTTATTAAGACTAGAAGCAAAGCAGTAATTGTCTTTGTTGAGATTATAGTAATTAACAACTTTTTCAACACCATATTTGACTTTTCCTTCAACAATAAAGTCATTTAGATTACTGGGCAACTTAGAAACTCTAGTTGACCTCCTAGCAAGAGTGGCTGGCAAGCCCCTTTCTTGTTCACCGAATCCGAAGATGTATCGCCAGAATCGAAGATGCATCAGCCAGGATGTGATTCATGTGATGATATGTTGCCCTGGGTGTGTGTAATATCATCTATAGATGTTGCAACCGGTTCATCAATCCGGTGGGATAACTTACCACCGTGCTATCATCATAGGATGTCACTCTTCCTTCATCATTGGGACTTATTTGTGAGTCAAAGAAATTTTTGTGGTTTAGATCTTTAGGCACATAAGTTTCAACAAAGGTTTTGACAAGAATTTTTCATTTTGAATGGGAACACGCTTCTTACAAAATTTGACATCTCTGGAATAAAAATATTTTTGTTTCTAGGCTCAAGAGTTTATAGCCTTTATTCTCATTTGAGTAACCAATAAGGACACTTTTTTAGATCTACTACCAAATTTGTCAAACGCTGAGAATGGTAGCATAGCATAAGCAAACAAAGACTCTAAGGAGAGAGAGAGATGAAGGTCATGCCCATACACAAAGAAGAAGGGGACTCAGCATTTAACCTAAGAGGGAAACCGTTTATGACATATGCAGTAGTTAGAACACATTCGGCCAAAGATTTAGAGGTAATTCCTCAAAACATAAGGGATCTAGCAACATTAAGGAGATTCCTATGTTTCCTTTCTGCAATGCCATTTTGTTGAGGTGTATAAACACACGAAGTTTGATGTAGAATTCTTTTTCATGATGAATTGTTGAAGTTTATTATTGACAAATTCTGTCTCATTATCACTTCTAAAAACTTTGACATTGTGTTCAAATTGATTTGATAGCATATGAGTAAAGTTAACAATGGAAACATAAACATCATCCCCTAAGCATATAAACCACACCGCCCTAGAATTGTCATCAACTATAGTTAAAAAATATTTATAACCATCTCTGCTAGTGATTTTATATGGTCCCCAAACATCAAGGTGAACAAGTTGACCAATTTTAGTGGATTTGTGTTCACTTAGAGGAAATGGTTCTCTGGTTTGTTTGGCTTTATTACAAGTATCACAGAGATGGTCAGTTTCAGATGAACTATCAAATTTAAGAGTGGGTCTAAGTATGTGTAGGACTTGGTCAGAGGGATGTCCAAGTCTTTGATGCCAGAGATTTCTAGAGACATGACAAACAGATATGCAATTATTAGAGGTAATCTTACATGTAGAATCTATATCAAAAATATATAATCCATTGTATTGTTTACCAATCCCCACAATCCTTTTTTGATGTAAATCCTGTATATAGCAATTAGATTCATTAAATCCAACAAACATCTTGTTGTCTCTAGCAATCTTATGAACATATAGTAACCTATTGTATTCAGAAACAACAAGAACATCAAAAAGAGTTAGGTCATTATTGACCTTTAAATCACCAATTTTAGTAATTAGGGCCTCTAAAATTGGGATGTCCAACAGTTAGGCCAAGATTTGAAATGTTAACAACATTGATTAAAAAATTCGATACGTCATGTGTCGATTTGCACAGAATCAACAATCCAACCAAGACTGATGTTTCCAGTTAAGGATTTAGTGTTGTTGTTAAAAAACTTGTTGAAGTTCACATTAAACTTGACAACCGCCATTAAAGAAGGTTCTCGAAAAATTTTACCTGCCAGGTTGGCATTAGCAGATGACACATTGTTGTCATTGAGAAGACTCATAAGTCTTGAGAGTGCTTCATTAGATAAGAGAGACAGAGAATTGCTAGCACTATTATCATGACATGATTAGTTTCAGCAGAACATTGTTATCTGAAAGGTTTACCATTAAAATTTCTCTTAACATATCCAGCAGGATATCCAACAATTTCATAACACCTATCAACAATATGACAGTGCTTTTTGCAATTAGTACATTTGAGGTTCATATTTGGTCTTCTCTATTAGAGTCTGCACAAAGATTAAAACAGAACTTTGTTGTTAAAACTTTTGTTATCAAAAAATTTTCCTCCATCGAGGTTTTTGCATTAAAAATCTGTAGCATTGGTTTAGTAGCTATTCCCATGAAACATTCCTGTGAGATTCTTTCCAGAGACAAAGAGAAAGTGTTTTGACATTAGGAAAAGGGTCTCTGGTTAAAATATTGCTTTTGATGGGAACATAGGAGTCATCAAGACCCATAAGAAATTGCATTAACTTGATTAGTTGATTGTGTTTTTCAAAATGTTTTGCAGCCTCACAAGTGTAGGGAGGCAAGCTAATCATACAATCAAATTGTTTCCATAAAGAATTAAGATTGTTATAGTAATCAGCAGAGAGGACCCAATTGTGACTAAGAGAGTTTATATTCTTATGCATTAAAGATAGTGAACCATCAACTTTATCATATGTATCTTTAAGATCATTCCACATCTCATAAGCAGTTTTAGCATATATGGCACCAGCAAACAATTTAGAACTAAGAGAACTCAGAATCCAAGTAACCACGACAGAGTTACAAGTATCCCATTGATTAGCAAGACTAGGGTTCGAATCATCTCTTATGCAAGTACCATCAATAAACCCTAACTTATTATGGTTCCTTAAAGCAAAAGTCATGGCCATATTCCATATTTTGTAATTTTCAGTTCCAGTGAGTTTAATAGAAATAATGGGAGTGCTATTTGTATTGTTAGGATGCAAATACAAAGCATCACCAAAGACAAGACTTTTCTCAGTGGAAGAATGACCAATATTATCATCACCAACAGCCATAATACAAACAATAAGATAGACAGATATAAGAAGACAGACAAAGAATCGGACAGACAACTGAGATGTGAGATAAGAATAAATAGACAAGAAGATAAGACTTTGTAATAAGAAACAACAAGCACTAAGCCTGTGGATTAGGATAAACCAGAGCAGGTATTCGTACCACTCAAAGGTGGTAGATCAAGATGTTAGTCTACCCGTTTGCACCCACAAGACTTAAGTACTGTATGTTTAAAGAAGAGGTAAGACTTAGACTTACAGAGAAATATGCAGCGGAAGAACAAATCACACTCACCCTAGATTCACTTAGGCTAGGGAAAATATGAAACAGAAGATAACCACTTATTACTAACAAAGAAGAACCCAAAACCACACCTTCGCTAAAGAGAATCAATGAGCCTGAATCTCTGATACCATGTACGAAAGTATAGGCAACACAGGAAGAACAATAGAACCTTTATTCAAATCTAAGTTGCAATAGTCAGCTTAGATTAAGTTTACAGAAGTATCCAAATGTTACAAGATTAGATTAATGTCAATGAGACAATAATCATGTGAATGTAAAGACAAGACAAGATTAATAAAATGATCTGAGAGAAGAGAAGAGAGTGATACAAAAGATCACACACCAAGTGTCTCTAACCCTAGAATAAAGGACTAATTAATAGGGATTAAGTTACACTAAGACCCCTCTAACGGCTATAATAATGAACTTCAGCAGAAACAATAAAATGAACTTCAGCAGGAACAAGAGAGGCTTCAGCAGAAATGATAATCTTGGAACTATAAACCACTTATGCTTTGTCCATGTTAAACCCCTGTAATACGCCTGCAAAGAACATAGCTTGAAAGCCATTAGCAATTGATAGAGTGACATGTTTGCCACAGATTATTACCCCAAATTTTAACATATAGTTTCTGAAATTCGGTTGTGCATGGTATAGTTACAAACTTACAGCTGAGGATCAACCAGACGAACATAAACATCAATTCAGCAAGGATGAAAAATGAATGATAAGGTCAAATGAATTCACTTGCATTATTTAGCTAATATAATATGATTATTATTAATTCTTTGATAGTTCACACATCTTCTCCTTTTTACATTGTTGCTCACCTGACATTGTTTCATTGTGCTTATTTCCTATCCGGCCATTATGAAGATAAAACCCTTGTGATAGTAGTTAAAACTTTAAGTATTATAGAGGGTGTTTGGGATTGCTTAACTGCTTATCTGCTCATTTGAAAGTGATAAACAGTTGTGACTCTTTGGATGAAACTGCTTATTTACTTATTCTTAGACTAATTACTTTTAGCAGATAAGAAATGGCAAGCACCTCCATAGTCTACACTTATGTTAGAAGTTTTATAGTTAATAGCAGTCTAATAACATATTATCTTTATGACAACCTTTGAGTATCGTAGGTTCGTAATTAGCCAAGAGTATGAACCAACCGAGGACGTAATTCAACTCTTGACAAGGTTCATCGGTGGAACTACATCTGAAATCCATGTAATGAAGTTGCTCCTATGTCCAATATCTTAATCACAGACTATATTTTCCGTAGTCAACGTCTACTTTAAACTACTTTTTTCTATAAAATCTATAATACAGTTGTATTTCTTCTTTCATGCAGGAGGCATTTACCATTATTAAGACAGAAAATGAAGAAATGGTAAACGAGGATGTAACTATTCCTACTGGTGAAACAAATTCAATTGATGATCTCTTTTGCCGATAGTGTTTGGTATATATGCATACAAGTTTTCGCATTTCATTCTTGTTAGATTTGGTTAATGTGAGCTAAATACTCTTCTTACTTGACAGTCATTTAATTGTCGTCGCCACATAATTAGGCAACCTGTTATTACTCCTGTAAGCATTCGTGTTATCAAGATCATTATGTTTTTATATAGCTTGCATTGATGTTTTTTTACTTGCATGACCAGTAGGCTCAACGAGCACCCTCTATCGTCAATCGAGAAAATGAGACTCCATGTAGCGATCAGTCTTACCTGCAGTTACTGGTATGGCATCTCATCGGATGTTTGTTCTATTGTCACTAGATTACCATCTTGCGTTAATAATTCTTAAATAATTGCATTTTGTTGCTATGTGTCTATGTGGTGTTAGGAGCCACAATCATCTGTTCAGCAAAAGAATAAAGCTAAGAGACAAAAACATTCCGGAAAGTTTGTTGCACGTCGACCAACATCGAGAGGAAGTGTACGAAAGTATAGGCAACACTAGATGAACAATAGAACCTTTATTCAGATCTAAGCTGCAATAGTCAGCTTAGATTAATAGTATCCAAATGTTACAAGATTAGATTAATGTCAATGAGACAATAATCATATGAATGTAAAAACAAGACAAGATCAGTGAAATGATCTGAGAGAAGAGAAGAGAGTGATACAAAAGACTGCACACTCAAGTGTATGTAACCCTAGATTAAGGGACTTATTAAATAGGGGATTAAGTTACACTAATACCCCTTTACGGCTATAAATGACTCATCAGCAGAAATGAATAACTCTTCAGCAGAAACCAGCTTCTTGGAACTTTAAACCTTTTATTCTTTGTCCATGAATAACCCCTGTAGAATCTCTGCAATGATCATAACTTGAAAGCCATTAGGAACTGATAGAATGATGTGTTTGCCACAAATTATTGCCCCAAATTCTAACATTCCCCCTTGATCTGATGAGCAAACATATCAAACAATATCAGTTTTTCACACAAAAATTTATGCTGGTAAACAGGGAGATTTTTAGTGAGAATGTCTGCAGTTTGGTTTGAAGAGCCAATCTTCTTAGCACTTATAACACCTCTTGCAATTTTCTCCCTGATGAAGTGAACATCAATTTCAAAGTGTTTTGATCTTTCATGAAAAACAGGGTTGACAGCAAGTTGTAAAGCAGATTTGTTGTCACAAAAAAGATTAACAGGAATATTGATATCAACTTTTAGATCTTTTAGGATTTTTTGAATCCAAATGATTTCACAAAGCAAGCAGAGACATAGATCTATACCTGCCGTGGAAGATTTTGAAAGAGTGTTTTGTTTTTACTTTTCCATGAGATCAAACATTATTGAAGAAAACACAATAACCTGTGATGATTTTTGGTTTTCTTGCATTTAGCCCAATCAGCATCACTATATCCTTCAAGATGATTTTCAGAGTTGCTGAAGTTGTACCAGACCTTTTCCGAGCTCCTTTTAGATATCTCGAACATTGAGGGCACATTCGTGATGAGATTTTAAGGGAGAAGGCATATATTGTGCCAGACAATGAACTGAGTATGAGATGTCAGGTCTTGTATGGGTGAGATAGATAAGTTTCCCAAGTAACTTTGATAACCAGGATGTTGACAAGCAAGGGGTCATCAGCAGTGGGAATGTATGAAAGCACAGAGTTGGGTTCCATAGGAGTGGACACAGGTTTGCACCCAAGAAGACCAAATTCTTTGAGGAGTTCAAGACAATATTTTCTTTGAGAAAGACAAATGTCATTCCTAGTTTTTAAAACCTCAATGCCAAGGAAATATTTTAGATTTCCCAAGTCTTTGATATGAAATTTGGATTTTAGAAACTCTTTAAAAAGATTTATCTCATCAATACAGTTTCCAGTAAGAACAATATCATCCACATAAACAAGCAGAGCAATAAACTTGTTATTCTCTATTTTGGTGAATGTGGAGTGATCATTAAAGATTGAACAAAGTTATTTTCTTTTAAAACACTGACAAGTTTTTCATTCCATTTCCTGGGAGCTTGTTTTAGGCCATATAGAGACTTGACAAGTTTACAGACTTTATTTTTATTGTTCTCATTACGTAACCCCTTGGGAATGGTCATATAGATATCCTCAAGATCTCCATACAAGCATTGTTAACATCAAGTTGAAAGAGAGGCCATTTTTTTACAGCTAAGGCAATAAGACATCTAACAGTAGACATTTTCACAACAGGGGAAAAAGTTTCATCATAGTCTATTCCTTCCCTTTGGTTGTAGCCTTTAACAACTAATCTAGCCTTGTATCTATCAACTTCACCATTGGCTTTATATTTGATTTTAAAAATCCATTTGTAACCAATGGGAGTTCTATTAGGAGGTAGATCAGTTATATCCCAAGCATTGTTTTCATTTAGGGCCTCAATTTCAGAATTCATAGCATCTACCCAATTACTATCAATGATAGCTTCTTCATAACAGGTAGGTTCAATACTTTTATTAAGACTAGAAGCAAAGAAATAGTTATCCTTGTTAAGATTAGAGTAATTAACAACTTTTTCAACCCCATATTTGACTTTTCCTTCAACAATAAAGTCATTTAGATTACTGAGCAACTTAGAAACTCTAGTTGACCTTCTAGCAGAGTGGTGGCAAGCCTCTTTCTTGTTCGCAGAATCGGATGATGTATCGCAGAATCGTAAGATGCATCAGCAGGATGTGATTCATGTGATATGTTGCCCTCGTGGTGTGTAATATCATCTATAGATGTTGCAACCGGTTCATCAATCCTAGTAGGATGACTTACCACTGTGCTATCATCATAGGATGTCACTCTCCCTTCATCATTGGGACTTGTTTGTGAGTCAAATAAATTTTTGTGGTTTAAATCTTTAGGCACATAAGTTTCAACAAAAGGTTTTGACACATAATTTTTCATTTTGAATGGAAACACAGTTTCATAAAATTTGACATCTCTGGAATAAAAGATATTTTTTGTTTCTAGGCTCAAGAGTTTATAACCCTTTTTTTCATTTGAGTAACCAATAAGAACACTTTTTTCAGACCTACTACCAAATTTGTCAGAGATGTTGAGAATAGTGGCATAGCATAAGCAGCCAAAGACTCTAAGAAGAGAGAGTGAAGGGTCATGCCCATACACAAAGAAGAAGGGGACTTGCAGCAGAACTGAAGAGGGTAACCTGTTTATGACATAGGCAGCAGTTAGAACACATTCAGGCCAAAGATATAGAGGTAATTCCCTTTGAAACATAAGGGATCTAGCAACATTAAGGAGATGCCTATGTTTCCTTTCTGCAATGCCATTTTGTTGTGGTGTATAAATACAAGAGGTTTGATGTAGAATTCCTTTTTCATGAAAGAATTGTTGAAGTTTATTATTGACAATTCTGTCATTATCACTTCTAAAAATCTTGACATTGTGTTCAAATTGATTTGATAGCATATGAGTAAAGTTAACAATGGAAACATAAACATCATCCTTCCCCTTAAGCATATAAACCTACATCAGCTGGAATAGTCATCAACTATGGTTAGAAAATATTTATAACCATCTCTGCTAGTGATTTTATATGGTCCCCAAACATCAAGGTGAACAAGTTGACCAATTTTAGTGGATTTATGTTCACTTAAAGGAAATGGTTCTCTGGTTTGTTTAGCTTTATTATAAGTATCACAGAGATGATCAGTTTCAGATGAGCAATCAAATTTAAGAGTGTTTGTATGTGTAGGACTTGGTCAGTGGATAACCAAGTCTCTGATGCCAGAGATTCTTAGAGACATGACAAACATATATGCAGTTGTTAGAAGTAATCTTACAAGTAGAATCTATATCAAATATATATAATCCATTGTATTGTTTACCAATCCCCACAATCCTTTTTGATGTAAATCCTGTATATAGCAATTAGATTCATTAAACCCAACAAACATCTTATTATCTCTAGCAATCTTATGAATGATAGTAAACTAACATTGTATTTAGGAACAACAAGAACATCAAAAAGAGTTAGGTCATTATTGACCTTTAAATCACCAATTTTAGTAATTAAGGCCTGAGTGCCATTGGGATGTCCAACAGTTAAGCCAAGATTTGAAATGTTAACAACATTGATTAAAAAATTTCGCAGAATACCATGTGCTGATTTGCACCGAATCAACAATCCAACCAGCATGATGTTTCCAGATAAGGATTTAGTGTTGTTGTTAAAAACTTGTTGAAGTTTACATTAAACTTGACACTGCCATTAAAGAAGGTTCCTGAAAATTTTTACCGCCAAGTTGGCATTAGCAGATGACACATTGTTATCCTTGAGGAGACTCATAAGTCTCGAGAGCTGTTCATTAGACAAGGAGACGAGAGAGCTAGCACTATTATCATGACACAATTGGTTTTAGAAACATTGTTACTGCTGAAAGGTTTACCATTAAAATTTCTTTTAACATATCCAAATAGATACCCAACAAGGTCATAACATCTATCAACAGTATGACCCGTGTTTTTGCAATTAGTACATTTGAGGTTCATGTTTGGTCCCTCGCTATTAGAGTTGTTACCATTATTAAAACCAGAAACTTTGTTATTAAAACCTCTTTTGTTATCAAAAAATTTTCCACCATCAAGTTTTTGCAAGAAAAGTGTAGCATTTGGTTTAGCAGAGCTATTCCCATATGAGACGTCTGTGAGATTCTTCTCCGAGACAAAGAGAAAGCAGTTTTGACATTAGGTAAAGGATCTCTGGTTAAAATATTGTTTCGATGGGGACATAGGAATCATCAAGACCCATAAGAAATTGCATTAACTTGATTAGTTGATTGTGTTTTTCAAAATGTTTTATGCCTCACAAGTGTGGAGGCAAGCTAATCATACAATCAAATTGTTTCCATAAAGAGTTAAGATTCTTATAGTAATCAGCAAGAGAGGACCCACTTTGACTAAGAGAATTTATGTTTTTGTGCAAATTAAAAATAGCTAAACCATCAACTTTATCATAGGTATCTTTAAGATCATTCCACATTTCATAAGCAGTTTTAGAATAAATAGCACCAGCAAATAATTCAGGGCTAAGAGAGTTGAGGATCCAAGTGACCACAACAGAGTTACAAGTGTCCCATTGATTAGCAAGACTGGGGTTTGAATCATTTCTTATGCAAGTACCATCAATAAACCCCGACTTGTTATGGTTCCTTAAGGCAAACGTCATGGCCATATTCCATATTTTTATTTTCAGCCCAGTGAGTTTAATAGAAATAATGGGAGTACCATTGGTGTTATTGGGGTGTAAATACAAAGCATCACCAAAGGATAAGCTTTTCTCAGTGGAACCACCACCACCAACATTATCATCACCAATAGCCATAATACAAATAATAAGACAGAGATAAAAGAATCACAGACAGATATAATAATAAGAGTAAATAGACAAGAAAATAAGACTTTGCAATTAGAAACAACAAGCACCAAGCCTGTGGACTAGGGTAAACCGAGCAGTGTATTCACTCACTCAAAGGTGGCAGATCAAGATGTTAGTCTACCCGTTTGCACCCACAGAGACTTAAGTACAATATGTTTAAAGAGAAGATAAGACTTAGACTTACAGAGAAATAGGCAGCGGAAGAACAAATCACAATCACCCTAGATTCACTTAGTCTAGGGTAAATTGTAAACAGAAGATAACCAGTGATTACGCCAATAGCAATAACCCCAAACCACACCTTTGTTGCCAAAGAGAATCAATGAGCCTGAAGCTCTGATACCATGTACGAAAGTATAGGCAACACTAGATGAACAATAGAACCTTTATTCAGATCTAAGCTGCAATAGTCAGCTTAGATTAATAGTATACAAATGTTACAAGATTAGATTAATGTCAATGAGACAATAATCATATGAATGTAAAGACAAGACACGATCAGTGAAATGATCTGAGAGAAGAGAAGAGAGTGATACAAAAGACTGCACACTCAAGTGTATGTAACCCTAGATTAAGAGACTTATTAAATAGGGGATTAAGTTACACTAATACCCCTCTAATGGCTATAAATGACTCATCAGCAGAAATGAATAACTCTTCAGCAGAAACCAACTTCTTGGAACTTTAAACCTTTTATTCTTTGTCCATGAATAACCCTCAAAATCTCTGCAATGATCATAACTTGAAAGCCATTAGGAACTGATAGAATGATATGTTTGCCACAGATTATTGCCCCAAATTCTAACAGGAAGTATTAACAAGAACCGGGCCAACAAGCAACATACCCCATGTGACTGCAAGTCTGGTTGCGAAAAGGACTGCTCTTGCTTAAAGAGTTCCAACTGCTCTGAGAAGTATCGTGGGTATATAACTTAATTAGCAAATGTACATTATAATGGCGCATACATTTCTTTGGGCCAATAACTTAAATACACTAAGATAAATTTTTTATCCAGTGCACAGACCGGGTCTATGTTTGGAAAAAAAACTTCAACTATAAACTGCTTGATTGCTCGACTTATTTTTTTTCCTCGATTTCACTTTAATTTTTTGCTTGACTTCACTGTAATTTTGCTCGAATCAACTATTGGGAAAAAAAAGTCCGTGAAGTCTATAGGCTGAAAATCAAATTTCTTTTGTTCTATTTAAGTAATTAAATCTAATTCTTTTCGGTGATACATATATACATAATATGATATTTTAGGTGCCCGAAAAGCTGTAGGAACCGGTATACGAGGTGTCACTGTACCAAGTCCCAATGCAAAGGCCAACATTGCCCATGTCGTGTTGCTGGATGTGAGTGTGACCCAGATGTCTATCGTAATTGTTGGTCAGGTAATATGGTTTCCTTATAGTATACAATTTGTATAACTCAATGTTGTCTTTGTGTGTTTATTATGAGACCTATGGGAACACCTCCTTTTTGTTTTAGCATTTTCTTCTATTATGACATTAGTAATGATATGAGCATCACATTAGCTTAAATACTAGTACTTGTTCACATGATAATTCGTTATCTTTTGTTGTTACATTGTTTTTAATAATTGTTATTATTTCGTTGTATGTGTTCCATAAGTTATCGCTAGTAGTTTTGACCAAACTAAAACCAAATGAAAAAGGAGACTAGGTCTCCATTGCCGATTGTTTCGGTTCACAAAATTTGGCGATCTGTAAAGCATTGTTTGAGTATGTTAATTCGTTAGGCTTGATTTTTGCTTTTACCAGGAACTTCACCCAAAATTACAAGCATGTTACTAAGCACAACATAATGTTCTAAGATACAAAGACTTATACACTTTATAATGTACTAGCCGAGTACCCGCGCCTAGCGGCAACGGTTTTTATTTTTCTACAATAGTTTGGTGGCGAATAGTTTCCTCTCGACTACAAATGGACTAGAAAACGGTACTAGAAAACGTCAACATAATGGTACTTTAATAATGATCACCTGAAAATGGTTTTTTACGATACTTTAATAATGATCCACCCGAAAATGGTACTAGAAAACGTCAACATAATGTTGGTGAGCTCGTAGGTATGAAAGTAAAACCACGAAGCTGTGAATGATATGGCGAGGGACAATAGTGAAAATAATACCGATTACAAGCATGTTATCAAATAGAAATAGTGTCACGCCAACTGAACCTATAGTGTTCCTCATACGCATAACCAATATCACGTGGGGAGCTACCCCGATAGATCTATCAACACGTGGGCCCTCAAAAAGAGTTAACAGTTGCATCAACTGAAACTATCAACTTGTGGACTCTCAGTAGAGAGTTTTAACAGTGGCGCAGTCATGTACTCGCAACACAAACATGTCACATCATATAATCGCATCATCACACATATATATCCAAAATCATGTAAAACAGTAGATCATAACATAAAACATTTGAAAAGCATTGAGTACCATTTTCACCCAAAGTAAAATATATTAAAAAGTGGGGCTACGAGAACTCACCTTAGCAGATAATGAACACGGTAGCACAAACAGTATCAAGAAATAAGGCACAACGGTACACGATTGGCACAACCTAAATATATAGTGTATCTCAGAAAATGTCCTGTAAATATATTACAATGCATATGAGTTTCAAAAGACAAGGTGTTTTAGTTTTCGTGGAATACTCGTATTAATGCTTGTAAAAAAAGAGTTTAGTATTAACATTTCGTGTGGTCGATAGAAAATATAGACTCAAAGCATATCTCATGACAAAATGATTAACCATCAAACTTAACAAGGGTTAGCCATAACGGGTCTCCAGGGACCAACTGCGCACCGTTGGTGAAATTCACGTACCCCGTTCGCCACAAAATCGAAACAGAGGACCAAACATGAAAACGAGGTGAAGTTCAGGGACCAACGGTGTAATTTACCCAAACAAAATTTTACATCTTTTCATGGGTTTACAAATCCGAACCATTTATCAATTTCATTAAACCCAGAAAACATTTGCGTCAATTGTACTAGTACTACTAAAAGATTTTGATGGGTCTGATATCAAATCTTGGTGGCACCCATAAAAATTTCGGTGTATATTATTGTGCTAGTGCTAAAGTTTTTTTATGGGTCTGATAAAAAAAAAATCAAATCAAATCTTGATGGTGTAAATAGTACTAAAAATTTGGATTTTGATGGTGTTTTTAATGGGTCTGAAAAAAAATCCAATCTTGGTGTAAATAGTACTAAAATTTTGGATTTTGGTGGTGATTTTGTGCAAAAATTTGGTGTAAATGGTGATAGTAGAGTTAAGAATTATGTGAATGTATCTGCTAATGGATTGGTTTTAAAGGGGTACACACAGTTGAAGGTGAAAATGTTCATATATAAAAGGTTATACGAATTGGAGGTGGAAGCCTCATGATTGTGATATTCCAAGGTGCATTTTTTTCCGTTAAAAATGATTATGTTTGGTTATGAACTTATGATGTTTCAAGTCTAAATATTTAGGGTTGAAAATATAGTTCAGGAGTAGCGTAAAAAGTCTGATTCTGGTTATGTGATTAGTCGATGTCATTTTAGGTGTAAATCGTGAAATAATGGTGTAAATAATTTGCTAAATACTGATTATGTTAGTGCTACAACTTCATTTAACACACAATGGCAAACAGTCTCTAAACGGGAATGTATTTTCATTTCTGCTAAAAGAGCTTGTAAAGTATGGTTGTGATTTAGAATACGTTGGATTGTATATGCAGGTTCAATGCAACAAACATGCTGGAACTGATAAGAGGCAAAAGGTTAGTGTTTGTAGGTGATTCGATTAATAGGAATCAATGGGAATCCATGCTATGTTTGTTTAAGACTACCGTTAAAGATCCAAGGAGGGTATACGAGACACACGGCCAGCGTATCACCAAAGACAAGGGAAACTACTCTTTCAAATTTCTGGTAAAATTTTATAATAGTTTGATAATCATCGTCAATGTTGCTGAGTTTATCATGTGATTTTGAACTGTGATATTGTATGATTTTTGTATTTCAGGATTATAAGTGGACGGTTGAATACTACGTATCCCATTTCTTGGTTCATGAGGGCAAGGCAAGAGTTGGCAGAAAACGCATGCAGACGTTACGTATTGATACTGTCAATAGGGTTTCATCAGATGGAGAGGAGCTGATTTCTGATTTTTAACACCCCTCATTGGTGGAACCATTACAAAACTAAATCCGGGTGAGTTCACAATATCTTAAACCTCATAATAGCTGATTGTTCACGTAAATGCAAGTATATATATGCACATTTGAAGCAATTTTGGCATATAACACCTATAAATGACAGTCTTATAAAAAGAATCAAACACAATACTCAAATCATGATAATATATAGATAATTTGTCGTTACATGCGTTAAAGAAAGATTTTAAACACAAACTAAAGTTTACTCAACAACACAGAACTTTAATTCACAGCTTTCTTGAAACGAAAACGTCCAAATAGTAAGTTCATTAATGCTTTTATCCAAAATTAAGTATATGATGATGTTTAGATATCGTTTTCAGTGGAAACAATGTATTCCATCATTCACACGTATATCTGAAATACATTCTTTTTTTGAAAGGCATACACTCTTCTTTGAGTAACTATCTATATGTCGTTTCGACTTCCATATCTAGCGTCTTCGACCTTTGCTTCCATTAAAGCTAATTCTTCACGAAATTCTGTTCCTGCTATTATTAATCACACATAAGATTTAACCTTGATCGAGTTTCTGAGTTGAGGAATCCACTCGCGTAGTAATCGTTCCAATCCCTATATGGATGTGAAGTGTACATTCCATCTTTCCCTTGTTCAGCAAATTAACTAGTATCTTAAATACGATTACTTTGTGATTCCATCATAGATTCTGTCACTCAAATTGTCTCTATGCACACTACGAAACCAAAAGTATTTTCCCTTATTACTATATTTATTCTAATATGATTTCCGAATAGACGATTTCATCCCTGGAGTTAATTTTATCAAAACACCTGAATCTTTGTGATGCTGGTGCATCATACCTTGCAGCCCTGTATTGTTGAACTTTACTTTTTGCATTTATGATCTAGAATGGCATAGGTTCCTTCACCACATGAAATGTATCATGTATAGTGTATACCCTTTAGTTAATATTAAATAAGTGATGCGTAAGAAATCTTTTTTTTTTTTTTTTTTTTTTTAAATCGACATAAACATGCCCAGAACTTTAACATCCATGAAATTGCGTATGAAATGTTTGTTTAATCATCAAAACACCTTTATACGCCTTCCATTTCAAGCATAATGTTTTTTTTTTTTTTTTTTTTTTTTAAACTTTCCAATTGGCTTTCTGAGCACAATTGCTCGACTTTTATTAAAAGTCAAAACCTTTTGTGTTTTACGTTTGATCTTCCTGACTGAAACATTCCGAACTCTTACATACCATGATTATACCCTTTTTTTTGTCAAACAAAGATTTTGAATTGAATAACTCAGTTTGACTTTATAGTAGGTCAAACTGTGTAGTTCTTGCTCTAAGTTTTTTAGTTAAACATTTTTTTTGATGTAAGATTTGAATACCGCGATCTGTTTTTACCCCTAATTTTTCAACATTTCACCTTATTTTAAATACTGTTTTTCTTCTAAAAAGAATAGTATTAATTCTTTGCACTCTGAAAGCCTGATGATCATCTCCTCAAGGACTCTTCAAAAGACCTTATATAATATTGACTTTCAATTTATTTTAGAAAATAGACGCTTTAAGATATGGATCATTACTTTAAGAGATATAAGTTCACTCCTTAACTTATAATGAAACCCGAAAAGATTATAGAAATAGAGAGTCATCTGATATTATAAGTATATGATTCCATCCAACAGATTATGTTTCAAGTCCTAGAAACCCTTTATATACTATGCTAATCTTTTGTTAATCTATCATCTTAACCTTTTTTATAGATCCTGCATTACCTTTTACATGAAATGATGAAAGCTATGTATTTTGATAAAGATCAGTCTGATTTACTAAAGTCAAGTTGTTCGTAAATTGCAAGTCAAGAAGTACAATCAGTTCAGTTCTGTAGGTATGTAAGAGTATCTTTTTATAGACGTGATACACAGGGGATTGTTTTCTTTGCGGTATTCTTCTTCTTTCTTTGACGATCTCTGTATTATCCTCTTCTTTCTGGCTTTCAACCTCAGGAACTAATTTTAGGCTAGTATGTATGCCACCTTTCCTTTTCCTAGTTGAGGTGGCAAAGTGGGCGGGTCAGGCTAATTGGGACACGGGTCAAAAGGGATTGGTCAATATGGCATATCAAGACGGGTCGTTTTTTAGTCGACCCGCAAATAATTGTTCACCTGTTTTTTGTATATCAGCATAGTAAAAAATGATCAGAAAGGCTTGGTATCATTTTACATCTCATACTGCAGGGTGAATTACTATCAGGAAGCAGATAACCGTTCTGACTCATCTCGATTCATCAGCAGCTTTCACAAAATCAATGACAACATGGGCATCATGGGTCGACAAGAACATAAACCCAAGAAGAACACAGGATATATTCAGAAGTTCTGCTCCTTCACATTTCAAAGGAGGTGGTCATTGTAAAGAAGCCACTCAACCCCTCAATCAAACTAGAACCACCAACAATAGTCCAGAAAAAAATCTCATTCTCCAACGCATCATAAAACAAATGAAAACACCAGTCAAGTTCTTAAACATAACCACTTTATCACATTACAGAATCGATGGTCACCAATCGATTTATGGAAGAAAAAAAGGCAGCCCTTTAAAAGGTGAAGATTGCAGCCATTGGTGCTTGCCAGGCGTTCCAGATGTTTGGAATCAAATTTTGTATGTTCATCTTCAGTCTAACGTTAAAAACAGGTACATTCAGTAATCATGCAAACCATTCATTTTCTCAAAATGAATAGTTCATCAAAAGAAGAAAAGAAGTGTTTTTTTCTTTCTTTCACTATCCCATTGGTGGCCGAGGCGATGGTGGAGGTAGTGGTGGGCCTGCCAATGGTGACCGAGGCAATGGCGACCGAGGTAATAGTGGCCGAGACAATCGTGATCGATGCACTGGTGACCGACGCGATGGTGGCTTTCTTGCTCGCTCTTGAGGAGCTGAAGGACCTTCGTTTGGATCATCGGGTTTTAATGCCCAAACAGGTGCCACGTCAGGTGCATAACAATAATCATAGAACAGCTCTTCACCAGCTTCAATACGTTTTTTGGCAAATATGCCAACACGGTCATCACCTGCCACTTTCCAAATCTGCATGTCCCGACTTTTTTAGACACAATGATTTTAAGTGAAATTTAAGACATAAGAAGAAACATACCTTGGCATAACAGTTTGGGTTATGAATGGTTAGCGAATTTCAGTTTGCTTCCCATACAAATTGGATCAATGACGTACTGCATCATATAAAGAAGCTGGCTGAGTTTCAAATGCTAATCATATAGTGCACATTAACTCACGGGAACTTGCATACTGGTAATTTGAATGGTCTGTCAATAGTTGTATTAGTTTTTATACATCTGATTCGTTAAAAATGGTTTTTTGTCCCGTTTGCGTCCTTTTGTAGCCAAAATAACCCCCTGAAAGCAGCTGTTAGAAAATGGTTTACAAAGTAACTCGAATGGGCTACAATGACTTACATAGTTACATGTAGAAAAGGTTACGATGACTGAAATTAGAAATGCGAAAAATACGTTGGTAATTTGGTATTATCAACATTGATATATATCGAAAGGGCTTGCCTGATCATTCAGGTTGAATAGGAAAGATGATGTATTTGCATCCTTGTATAATTTCCCTAGCACATCTGTTTCTTCATCAGAGATCAGTTCGCCGGTATACTCTCCAATAAATTCATCTTTGTTGGCAGAGTTCTAGGAAAAATAAACGTTTTATTTTATTTTTTTCCCGTATGAAACATACATAGAGAAAAGGCATGGTTTGATTTGCGATTCATACCTGTAGGAATGCTCCCCAGCCACTAACATCAGATACACCCATGAGAACCTGAGGACGATAAAAGTCGGCATCATTGTGGAATTCATTCCATAAACTTTTTGTATATGTTAGATTGAAAGTGTTGATATTGCTTACCCCTTTTCGCTCCTTTAAAAAGAGCCTCATGTTGCCACATTGATATTCTCCTTTCCTCGCAGGCTCGCCTAGTGGCCCACTTCCACAACTGCAATGTCACAGATATGTATGACCATCATAAGTTCATGACAGTCAAATGTTGAACATGTGTCAAAGACGAACATGTGAAAAAGATGACTACATTAGAACCAGATCATTTATGATCGGTTAGCAAGTATTTTTTTTATGTGGTATATTTAGGGGGCATTTGGATAACCTTATTTTTCGGGTTTATGAGATTATTTAAAAATGAAAAAAGCTCATAAGTCTATTTTATCGGGCTTAAAAGCTATCAAATTGAGCATACATGCTTAACTACGCCATAACCTCACATTGATAAGCCTTTAGCATGATAAACTTGAGCTTTTGAACTTTTTCAATTTTAAAAAAGTCAATAAGTTCGGAAAACAAGCTAATCCAAACACCCCCTGAATATGTTAAGTCAACTTGTATTTATTTTACCATGTAGATGATACCTATAGAAGAAGGGTAAAGGCTAAATATGTTTTATGTGCTTATATATTTGATTCATTATGCAATACGAACCGATAAAAAACTCATTATGCATAACATACTTGCACTTTTTATTCATTATGCATAATATTTACTTATGATGAATGAATATTTTATGAAAAATATACATGTGCATAATGAATCAGAAACACCGGTATATTATGCATAATCAGGTTTAAACCTATTCGTAGTGCATAATGAATCTAATATATAACTACATGAAACATTTTTAGCCTTTACCCGTATAACATGTACAATAAGTTGACAACCAATATCTTAAAATAGTTTCTGTACCTTAACTAGGAGAAAAGGCCATATAAAAGGGCATGATGAAAAGTAATGGTTACTCTTTTATCAAAAACATTTTATGGAAGGTGTGGTTTGGTTCGAGTAATAAAAAATCAGCCGAACATGTAAGCTTAGAGCATCTCCAATGATTGATTTTATATCAATTTTTCAACCCACTCTAATGCTTCAACTTATTCTCAGACCTGTTTTTTCATCTCTCTTTTTTAAAAGTTTTTCAGCTTTTTTCTCAACCTAGGATTGGAGATAAGCCTAGGTCTTAGTTTGTTACTTTTGCTAATGAACAATTTGGATTATTGATGTTGTTAAACAAGCACCTCAAAGCTAAATTGATTTGGTTCAACTTGATACACCTACATCGACACTTTTGTCGCAGTTAAGACCATTGGAAGAGGACACATTCTCTAAATGTCGCTAGGACAAATGTCGATTCGGAAAAGAGGGTGTACGCATATGGTTTAAAATCTATGTTCCTTTCATGAAATGATTGATCCAACCGATTATAAAACATACATACACATAAAATTATCGAAATATAAGAGTTTTGCTAAAGACAACACTAGTTAATCATTGCTAACTCACTTACGCTTCTCTCAATAACCTTTTTAGGTCAAATAATTGTATCCTCTTCTACATATAAAGGCAAAAGTATAGAAAAATGTGATGTAATGTAACACCCCAAATCTCGGTACATCGAAGACTTAAACAAATTTTCAAGCGCATGGATTGGTACATCACACAAGTATAGCAAACAAGATAGTCATATTATAATGCTCATTCAAAGCCAATCCAAATTTAATTATCAATAAATCATCCCAAAATAGTTAAAAGTAAGGCCCAACATGATTTATGAAATAGGTCCGCATAATATTATCCGCGGTTTAAATATGAGTCCTTCAGCGGCGCGCGGCTTACCGGATCAAGCATTCCAAACATCACTTAGAATCTCCACAGAAAGAAAAACATGCTAAAATTAAATGCGTTAATTGAGATTAATAGGTTAAATTCAAATTCATGAAGTGGACTGTAGGGTTTATTGCTATGCGAGACTTAAGATAGATACACCATATCACACCAGTCACAAACCAATATCACAATCACAATACCATCCATAACATATCCGACGTCATAGTAGGGCCCTAAGCGAATCTAGCCAGCACAGTCGTAGCAAGGTCTAGAACAAATGCTACCCTGGACTAGGTCGAGGTAGAAGTCTATTCTTAGATAGGCAAGCGTTATAGCAATCAAAATTCCAACCCTAGACTAAGGCAACAACTATCACATATCTATCTAAATCCAACACATAAGCAAATCAAAATAGTTTATAAGGTCCAAAAGAGTAGCATGATTTCTCACCCCAAATTATTTAAAAACAGAGATAAAAGTGGGGCTATGAAACTCACCTCAAGCAAGCAACGCACAAACACTAACAACGAAGATAACAGCTAACACGACTCAACAACTACTTGCTCGGCACAACCTATTAATATAAACCGATTCTTAATATATATTTCTAAAATCAATGTTATCTACCCCAATGTATTCCTTTTCTTTATCTCCAAAAATATCTTGTTTCACCGTTTAGTGCTAGCGTTTGGTATCGTCGTGTGTGTATCGACTCAACATGATATCATGAATGCACTCAAATAACCACAATGTGACTCAATGCAACACTATGAGATGTCTAAGCGATAAGCTCCATAGTCCAATAAGTTTCGGAATAAATAGTTAGACCTTATGAATCGTCAACTCGATAAACTCAATCATTTATTCAGTGTAAACTATTATCCCATAAAGTGCATCCTAGCGAGTCATAAGGATAATTCACCCATTAATAACGTTATCCTCGTACCTAGCGCGGGATCTTATTAGATTCGTCCAACCTAATAAGTCCGTTATCCACGTGGATCGGCGCTATTAATGTGAGTCATCCGTAACTCATGCACAAGACGTAAATAGAATTAAATGCTTGAAAATGATATTAAATGCTCATAAATGGCACATTTCGATAAATGTGCACTCGAAACATTAAATACCCATTAATTAGGAAACCTTTCCGTTTTTAGTCGTTAATTCCCATTTAAAATAGTGAATAACAAGACAAGTCTTGTTATCGAGGATTTTGGTATAAAAACCATTTATTATTTATGTTTCATAGTTTTATTAACATTTATATATCTATACATATATATGGGACTAAGCATGACACGTCACTAATGCTTACTAGGCATATTAATGATGACATGGAGCATCATATAGTGATGTGGAAATGGTGACTTGGCACAAGATCCGACTACATATTTAAAAAAAAGGTTGTCACTTACAAGATTCGAACTTCGGTTTGACTTCCATGCACAAAGCGACTCAACCAGATTGGATCATCAACCAATTGTGATACAAAATCTTAATCCCATATAACTATTCATTCCAAAAGCAGACTCCTAAAAATCACTCCTAAGTAACTTCCTCTTTAATGCGATCAAACAAATCTCATCCCTCCCCATTTCCACGCATCTTCCAAATTCAAAACCCCCAAATCCATCCTCCTAAAAATCTCTACCATGTTTAGGTCTTTTACTTTTGCTTAAATTTTTAATAAACTTTGAATATGTTTCTATGATGTTGAGATGTATCTGGTGAATGCAACACCCTGATGTATTCACAGGTATGTGATTCGACTATGGAATCCTACATTTGAAATTTTGAGTATAAGTTTTTCCTGATATAGGCTTTTCGAAATGATCATACCTGCATGCAGGTTATTTTGATGGAACTCCAGCTGAACATATGGTTGCATTAGCTTTTAAAGAGGAACACCCATTTGTAGTTGTTCCAATAACCAAGTTTGGTTATTTATATTTTATTAAATTGAGATATGAATTTGTATTTTTGTTTTCTTATTCAGTTTGTTGTCATTCATATGTTTTATTATTCAGTTTGATGAAGGTTATGTTAATCTCAATATTCACCACATCTGATATAATTTACTGGATGTGATGGCTTATATTTTATTCTGATAAGACTTGCTCATCTTGGCGAATCAACATTTTTTCACCCGCTTTTCACCATAGGTCTGTGTGTTGTTTATATTAAATTCCTTAATTTACATCAATATTTTGGTGGATAAAGCCTTTTGGTGATTGTAGTTTAGTTGTACAAGGTTATATCAGCTAATGGAATACGAAGTGTGCTCAAATACACTCTTTTCACCAGTGTTGCATTGGATACATATTGCACCAAATGGAGTGATGCACCAAAGAACTCCTTCATTGAAATACCACACCGAGGATTGTTACTGTATATTTAGCGGACTCCAAATATTAAGTAAGTTTATGCTTTATTGCTTTATTATATCAGGTTTTGATGGATCTGGGGCCGGTTAAAGGGTCAAACTTGACTTTAGTGCGGATAATTTTTGATTTGCTGGTTAGTTTTGGTTCAATAGTAGCACTTTTACAAGCATAGCATTGTGTTTATTACGAATTAGTTTGTCAAATAATATAACGACGGTTTATTCTTTCGATTATAATCTAATTTTTCTTTAATAAAATGGTTAGAAGGTCTTTATGAATAAAAATAAAAAACGAAAAATGATCCTCTTAACCCATGCTAATTTACGTAAACCAAATATCAATGATGCTTATAACTATCTTTGTTTATTTGCATAAATGTCAAGAAATTTCTATGCAGGTACTCCGAAACAACTATGAAACGTTTAGTGATCCAATTGCATGGGTAGTTGCACAATTATCTACTCGCTTTGGTAAGCAAGTCCATTTTAAACTCTTTAATTTTTCATTCAAGTCATGAAATCATGATGGATAGTGGCAACCCATTTATGTTTCTTTTAGTGAATAGGTATTAATTTATGGTACTAATTTCATGAGATCGTTAATGGCTTTAAATGCTTAACACCACATGCAGCTAATTATATTTTGATATTATGTAATATATGCCCCAATTGACACTTAACACAACATAGAAATAGTGATTCCATAAATATGCATTATATGATCTCGCGAACTAATATAACTTGATCAAACAATTGCAAGGTAAGCCACATGTTTTGTGTGTCAAAATGGATGAGTAAAAGGTAAATCTTCTTGGCGTATGGATCGATACCATGTTGGATCGTACAAAACACTTTTAGCTGCTAAATTAAAGTTTCACATAAACGTATTGTTATGCATTGTTACTAACCGTTTATTAGTGTAATATCTAGCTATTTTAAATCAATATATTTAGTGTAATAATTTTATCTTCTGAGATGTTTATTCATTAACTATTCATCAACTTTTTAATTATATATATTCTCAATCGAGGTGTTTGCCTAAACTTTAGTTATCTACTTCACTACATATTGAAATGTGCTTCTCCTTAATTTCTCCATCGATGCTCTCTCATTATCCATTAGTCCATAACAGTTTATCAATCTCATGTCATACTTGATCAAAAATTCAAAACTATAATTTTTGCTATCTAGACGTGTTTAGATGTAAATGTAAGCCGACTTTGACTATCCTTATAGTATATTTAAATATCACATTGTGACAAGTTAATATATTTGATTACCAATAACCTAATAATATAAGAAGAATATGCATTAACTATCTAATGGTTGACTTGAATTGACTTATTATTTCAATAACAAAATATAGATCATAATTCATGTGTATGTTGGATCATATTAGGATTATTTAGGGTATGCTTGAGCCTTTCAACTATGACGATGAAGTTATGAAGATGCATAATTAAATTGGATTAGGTGTTATAATGTAATTTGGGTTGACATACCAAAATTGGTGATTTTTAACCTTATGAATAATAAAAAATACAGTATGATTTTTAACATTGGGTTAAGTTTTTGTCTTCTTTGCGGATATGTTCATATTCTGAAAATTGATACCTACAGGTACCATGTTCACTCTATGTCTCATCCTGTTAGCACCCTCCGTACTCGTGATGATATTAATGGTGTCAGAGGGGTTGCTTATCTCTTACATATCTATTAAACTTTGAATCTTAACTACGACATTAATGATGATTCTACTTTACTTTACCACTTGCAGGAACGTGATCCTATTGAAAGAATAAGTTGATTCTGGCTCATGATCTAGCCGAAAAGAGCTCAAGGTGATACTTTGTTTCATTTATCTATCAGTTATCACCGTTATTCTTCACTCTTAAATATTTCATTTTGCAATTATTTGTATCCTTTTTAGGATATTGAGAAACAAGCTAGAAAAGAATTAGTCCAGTTTCACTATAAAGGTGGGGCTACAAGCATTAATTCCAAAAGTTCAATATCACATATTGTGTTTACATTGGTTATCGAGTCTTGGTGCAAGGTACTTACTTCATTACTGCTTTTGTCTACTGTTTAGAATAAAGAGATAACGACTTTGGTCTCAAATATACATTACCATCATATACTTGTGAAACATCTGAATTGCCTTATGATCTTGCTATCAGAAACCATAATCCTGTCGTTTACCTTTTTTGAGTTGCTATGAGTCATCACCTTTCATTTGTTGATCATTAATAATAATGCATATGACCCACGGTTTTTTGTGGTACTCTACAGATAGGGTGCTACCTTTGCAAACATTGTGTTCCGCAATATTAAACATACATTGTTGTGACAAAGACTGAGAATACACAAACTCCACAACCAACGTTGTTTACACAAAATTTTTATTTCGTGTATAAATGAGCACCATACACTTTATTTGTTTTCACACGTTTCATTGTCTTTTTTTCATATATTACATGAACACATTCTTGTCTTTTATACTTTAACATTATGAGGTTTTGCGTTATTCATGTTTTATTTACGTAAATTTAGAATTTGTGATGTAATATTATGAAGTAGTCACCATCCAGGGCTATGAAGCTAGTATATATATATATATATATATATATATATATATATATATATATATATATATATATATATATATATATTACGTCAATTTCAATATTAGTTTCAAATCGATATTCGTTTCGAGTCCACAAGCACGAGTCATGACTTCTCGGCTTTTAATCCACCTATACTCTATAGTCCAATATATACTAAAGTTCATGTTACGGCGTTGTCGGGGTCAACTATGACTAAAAAGTCAAAGTAACACCGACGTTGCTCAAAGTTGACAATTTATAATATAGTCTAAGTAAATAATCACAATAGTGCAAATCAATCTCCAATCAACCCATATCAATCTTGCCATCCAAACAAACTACCAAACATACCCGTAACCAATGTTATGACCCTAATGGTCATGACACGGTCCCGGTTAAGACCACGTGAACCAAACAAGCTCTAGAAGCTTTTCGGCTCCACGCGTCTCATCCAAACACCAACAACAACTACCAACAAGTACCACAACAACCCGACCCGGACCCTTGATCCATATGGGTCACGTACGCAAAGCAAACACCATGAACGAGCCCCTAGTGGCTCGTTCCACCTAGCTTCTCCATCCAAACATCCCGAAATGGCTTTTCCAATCAACCAAACACAATCAATCAACCTCCAAACAACATCCAATCATCAAACCCATCAACCAAACACAACCAATATCATGAAACTATGAATAAAATGCAAAAACACAAATAAATGACACAACACACGATACCAAATCACGAGTTACATGTTTTATTAGTTGTAAATTCGTTTTAGACCCATGTTTCATCCAAAACCCACCATGGTCGAGCCATGTACGACCCAAATAAGGCTCATACGAGGCTTCTCATGGCTCAAACAAACCACAACCATGTTCCTTTTACCTTTTCTAAACCCGATCTACAAAGTTACTTGAAAACCCTAGAATCACGAATAGTTTTTGCAAGATTTGGAGGTGTTAATGAAGGCTTCTATAGGCGTGCCATATATGGATGGAAAGAGGAAAGAAAGATCACTAGTACAAAAATGGGATTTGGTCACACATGGTCGAAATGGAACGGCCACACATTCGCATATTTGTGTGGCTGAAGGTATGAAAATTGACAACATTTACTAATTAATCACACATGAAAATTTTGATTGTGTGACCATTAGAACTGTATTGCTACACAATTGAACATTGTGTGGCTAAAGGTATCTGATGATTTTGTTTGATCATTGAGCCACATATGAATTTGGAAAGCGTGACAAATACAAGTAACCTTGATGCGTTAGTCACATGAAGTAATTTTTGTGTGTCTAAATCATAGAGTCAAGTTTTGTCACACATTATTTAAGGGTGATTGATATGTTTTGCCAACTCTTTAGCCACATATGAAATTGGAATGAGTGACAAATGAAAAGTAAGATTGAAGCATTAGTCACGATATACATATAAACAGTGACAAATATATGTCACACACTTGAACACTGTGACCAAATGCCATATATGGTCACACTAAATGTTTTGTCACACATTCGTTAAGTGTAGCCAAAATCCAGTACATATGTTCACGTAAGTTAATATGTGTGTTTAAAGTTTAGTTTGTGTTAGCTTGCCAAAAGCTAATCTATATAGTCACATTTACTACTAACACTGTGACCAAATGCCATATATGGTCACACTAAACGTTTTGTCACACATATTATTTAAGTGTAGTGATAACGCTTACACAACGCGTTCGGGGTCAAAGGAACTTCCTTTTCGTCGAGCAAGTTTTTCAACACCCTAGGCAGTGAACCTAATCGTTGTAGTGTAGTATTAGGGTAAGCCACGAGAATTGATATCGTTCTCTAGGGGAATAAGAATGCTAGTGAGAAGTTACTACGCTAAGGTTGGGGTTGAAGAAGATTATTTTTTATCTTTTTATATTTTTTAGAAAAGGAAAAGTACGAATCTCGGGGTTTGGATTTGGGGGGTTGGTATTTCTACCGATTACTCTACTATTATCTAATTATCTAAACTAAGGTGGTGGTAGTCTATGTCTAATTATTGTGTGCTCGTATGATAGTTTAAAGATGTGTTTACTTAGGTTTTACTACTCTTTAATTATCTCCTATTGGTGGTTGAATTGTCACGTCCTTATTCCTAGTTAGCTTGTGTGTCTAAAGTTATAGGGTATGCGTTTCTCCCTACTCTTTGAAGTTACCAAAGGGTCTCGTCTACAAAACCCACTAGGGATGATAAACTCTAACTCTAAGGCCTCTTTGGATAGTTTAGCTTACAACAACTCAAAGTGCTATAACCTAAGGTTTACAAAGATTAATCAAGCATTAAGTACACAACGAATGACCTATCGCATTACTAGATCATTAATCAACTAAGATAAGAAACAACCAATCAATATTCAATAATTAAGTTTCATATTCCCTAAGCAAACACACAAGTAAATTAGCCGGACATGGAGAACATGCAAGCATACACACAAATAATTGAAAACATAATTAAATTAATGAAGTAAACAACTTATCTTGGTGTAAGATAGGGTTTAAAACCCTAAAATACGACCTTGGTTCGGTTTAGGTTTTACTCCAAAAGTTTACCCAAAAGACTACTCTCTAAAACTGAAAAATTCGGATTCTATATATAAGATTACATGTGCGACGCGCACCTTATGATTTGTGACGCCGCCGTGTTATGCCATTAGGGTTTCGTCCTGGCCAAGTTAATCTTGCGACGGCGTCACCTTATGCTTGTGACGCCGTCCTCTTTAGCTTCCGACGCCGTCAGATTGAATCTAGGCCGTCGAGTTGCGACGGCCTACTCTTTTAAAGCCCAACGCCGTCCTCGAAACTAGCAATTTCTCTTACGTGTCGTCACAAATTCCTCCGACGGCGTAGCAGATATAGCGGTGGCGCCGTCCCCTTGTATTTAGCTTAGCAGTGTCTCGATTTTGACTTTGGCCATTTTCTTCACATATCCGTGCCTTTTCGTCCAAATAAGTGCCATTACAGCAGTTTGCCTTCAAGAGACCTAAAAGTGAAAAGGAACGATATTAAGCAATAACGGATACAAAAGTGATCAAATAAGGGCTTAAACGACCCTCAAAAAGGTACATTTTAAAACCTTATCAAATATCCCTACACTTGGTATTTGCTTGTCCTCAAGCAAATGTGCTTTTAGCCAATTAATTTATAAGTTAGGGGTCATGAAGCATTGGTTTAAAACAGTCCACAACACATATAAGCCCCGCAAAAGTCATAACAAGCAAGGAAATTACATACTAGCACCTCACATGGGGTGTTTGGATACTCACATCTCTCGGGTGTATATGAAATATAGCAAATTGGAAATGGAAGATAAACACTCATTAACCAGTCCTAGTACATAGATTACCATAGGCTTGAGAATAGATCAAACCTCCATCGCTTTGGCGTAAGCACCTAGGAAAGACTATCAAAGAGGTCTTTAAAGGGTTATAACGTTAGGCTTACGGTAGGGAAACAAAGGGTTTGGTGGGATAGGCTATTTTAGTGGTGGCAAGTCAAAAATCTCAATGTTACATGCATACGAAGAATGGCGTTGCTAAGCCAAGACTCGACACTCTAAACTCTAGATAACTGAAATAAACAAACATAAATTTAAAGATAGATGTAGGATGGTAGCCCGTTTTTTTTTTTTTTTTTTTTTTTTTTTTTTTTTTCCATACACTTTTACTCTACCATCCTCTATGATAACATCAAAATAATAGGGATTTATAGCACATCCCTACACTTGAGTTTTTATTACTCTAACACTAATATGACCCGAATTGAAAAGATCAAAACACTTGGAGTACGTTATTACGCAGATAAGGGAATTGGCATTCCCTTTTAGTCATTTAGAACTTTAACTTTTCCCATGAGTCCCAATCGTCCTAAAACTGTGTACAAAAGATATGACTCGACTTAGCAACTCATGCAAGCAACTAGATAATTGAACTAAGGGTTTAGGGTGATAACAATAATGCACTAAAAGTGAGTGCATACAAGGTAGGCTAAAGGCGATTTGGGTGTACATTTGGGGGTGGGGTGTAAACAATGCTCTTCATTGATATTCCGAAAACCGAAACATCACGAACCCTTGCGAAAGGATAGGCTCAGAGGGGTTAACTAAGGGTATCGTGTACTAAAGATGAGTACAACGCAAAGGTGTGGGGAATTACTCAACCGATGTGGAAGAAGTAATTATATTACGGGTATCAAACAAGGGTTATCCTAATGCCTCTTATCATTTAGTTATTCCTAACTACACAAATGTAGTCTCACTAGCGATCTCGGAATGCATCACAAAACAAGTTCTTGAATCTAATATACTACCGGTTCACACTCTAAGCATTGAAGATGAATGCTTCAATTCCTACTAATCTAAGGGCGATCCTCACATTTTTGGTGGAATTTAAGTGGTAAAGGGTTTTGTGCTAGTCATATAACTTCCTATCCGTGAGACGCTTTTGTTAAGACTAATGGCCCACTCCTATATGTCATGAAAAATTTTAAATTTGGTGCCAAAATTACCCTAACCGACATTTTCTCATGGTTTATTACACAAATGCAATTGGAAAAGCAAATAATCAAGGATAAGCATAGTTTCAAAGTTCCCGTTTTATTTTCCCTCCCTACACTTAAACTGAACATTGTCCCCAATGTTCCCCGAAAGTATCAAAGTTATGATAAAAGAAGGTAGTCAAAAACGAAAGAAACTAGTACTCCCCTGATTAGCTCGGTAGGATCCGTGTGTGAAGTAGTGGTTAAATCCTTTCCAAGAAGAATGTATGCGTGAAAAGCTCCTCAATATTATGTAACTTCTTCTTGATTAACAAAACCTGCACACTTGAAGAAAACAAACGAAACCTTCGCGTAAAATTGGCGGTAATAATATATAAGACTCGATTTAAACTAGGATATAATGCTTGTGGAATGGATGTTTACGGAATTTCTAAGAAAATTAAGACTGAAAATTCCAAAATTTATAAGTAAGTTCGAAATGAGAAAAGTAATGTCGATGTTTTACTCCTTCCCGACGCCGTCAAGTTGCAATCTGACGCCGTCAGTTATCCTGACAAAAAGCTGGTCTCGATTTTCGGAAAAATTATGGAAAATTTACATCTTTAGAATCGGAAAATTTCTCAAAACATCCATTATGACTCGATACAAGCATTTGACTCGAAAAAACACACATATATATCTTTTAATGAATTGTTATTCTCATGTTTACGTTTCTTTTGAAAACGTGTGTAATCCTCCCTACACTTATCCTTTATGTAAAATACCTTTATATGCAATTAAGACGAGGTTAAAAACAAAATAAAGCATTTTACAAATTTAAACATGAGAATAAACAATCAATAAAAGATATATGACACTAACAAGCAAACAATTAAGCATGGGTTGCCTCCCACGAGCGCTTTTCTTTATTTAAGAGTCTTGTAGCTAGACTTGTAGTCGTGCTCCTACGTACCGATATAAGTAAGCTTGTCCTTAACAATGTCATAAGGATCAAAATTATCATTTAGGTTCCGAGTAGTAATGCGTCGGTTCGATATGATTTTTCAAAATTTTCCATCGGGATCATAGATTGTTATCCTAATGTGCCATTCTCCATTTCCATTACTAGGCGGTCTACTCCAATCCCACTTATGTTTAGGCTTCTCAATTTTCCACCTATTCATAACGAGGTTGACGGGCAAACTTCCTAAGAACTCGGTCATCTTCCTAAATACTAAAGCGTCTTTGAACGGGTTTACTTCCATGTCTCTAGCCATCTCTTTTTCATGGAAAGTTGCTTTGCTAGCAAAGGCATCATCTAAATAGAAAGGTCGTTGGGGGCCTATGAAGTTTTTATCAATCCAAGGTCCATATCTAGAAGGTGTTCTATCCATCCTAATCTCATGTGGAATTTCCTCCTCTTTGTAGTATGTATGCCTTTTGACATCGTAAATCGACCTAGCACTACCTTCTCCTACCACTATCTTGGACATCTTACAATCAATGATGGCACTAGCGGTAGCTAAGAATCCTCTTCCTACAAGTAATGGGCTTGTCGGGTCCTTATTCATGTCAAGCACATGGAAATCGGCCAAAAGAGTTAACTCTCCTACGTGTACTACCATGTCTTTTATTATCCCTACCGGATATGAAACACTACCGTCTGCTAGACCTAAAATGGTTTCCGTTGGTTCTATTTTACCTAGGTTAAGGCTTCTATGGAAGGACAACGGAACAAGATTGATGCATGATCCTAAGTCGACTAGAGCATCGAGAGGTTTGGAAGTTCCAAGCCTACACGGAAGAGTAAATAGCCCTGGATCATCTAACTTCTTAGGTAGATTATTTCGCACAAAGGCGGACACATGTTTTCCAAGTTTAAGTTCTAACTCATATTTTTCTTTCAAAGCATTATAATAAGGTGCATGAGCTAAGACTTCAAGAACCGGTTTTTCTTGATGGAGTTCCTTGTACTCCTCCTCTAGATTGAGTTTGGGTTCTTGGTTGGCGGGTTTCTCAAGAGTAGGTTCTACCAATGGTGCAGGGCCTTGGTACCTAAATTTGGATTGCTTAAAACCCTTGTTGATAGCATTCACCGAGTGAACCGTTGGGTGTGAGGGACATGGATGTATCTCCCAAGGTGAACCAGAACATGAAGTTGACGAAATTGAATTTACTTTTGGGTTCTTTATGGTATCACTTGGAAGTGCTCCAATTTCTCGTTCATTGAAGGCTTTTAAGAGTGCATCAAGCTTGTTTGTCATCTCGCCTTGCTTTCGCTTAAAATCGGCTTCAAGCTTAGTCAATCGAATCTCTTGAGATGACATGAATCTAGATGCAATGGCCTCAAGATTAGTGGAGTTCCCGGTGTTTGTAGAATTGAACCTATTAGGTGGACTAGATGAGCTTTGGGGTGAGTTTTGATTCCACTTAAGGTTAGGGTGATTTCTCCATGATGGGTTATAAGAGTTTCCTAAGTTGTTTTGTTCGGGCTTGAAAGTGTACCACTTCTCTCCATTCATCCGCTTCATGCTGTGAGCGTGAGTCCCAAAAGCTTGTTCGGGGATTTTTGTGCAATCACGAGTGTCATGGGGACCACTACATAATTCACAAGGTAGAGTGATTTTATTCACTTGATGTGAAGACTTAGGATTTTTGTAGGTACTTACGAGGAATTTTACTTGATCTTCAAGTTCAAGCATCCTACGGTCGGAAGGTTGTGAGTCAATTAGAGGCAAGGAGATTGCCTTAACGGTTTTGGGCAACTCACGGGGGTCATTCCAACTTTCGTTGTCATAGAGAGCAAGGTCCTCTATTATACCCCATGATTCTTCCGCGGTGAGATCACTAAGTTTTCCACCGGCCGCTTGGTCAATGGATCGCTTAGTGGGGAAGTTGACATGATCATAAAAGATTTGGACTTGGAGCCAAAGATCAATGCCGTGATGAGGAACTTTATGAAGTAAGTCCTTGAATCGAGTCCATGCTTCGTAGAGAGATTCACCTTGACGTTGTTGGAACATCAAGATGTCATTCCTAAGTTTTGTGGTTCTCCCTGGTGGGAAAAATTGAGCAAGGAAACGAGTGGTGAGATCATCCCAACTTGAGATGGAGCCGGAGGGAAGTCGCTCAAGCCAATTACTAGCTTGGTCCCGTAGAGAGAATTGGAAGAGACGCAGACGCTGAGGTGGTCTCCGAGTATTAGCATCAAGGTCGATGGAATCGACAATTTTGAAAAATCCTCAGATCTTGCTGATTTGGATCTTCGGAGCAAAGTCCATGGAATGCACATCCATTTTGCACCAACCGGATGGTGTCGGATCGCAGAGCCGTAATTTGGGCTTGGTCGGGAAGCTCAATGGTGTTCCTATAGCCTAGGTGGCTAGGTCTCAAGTATTCACCAAGAGTACGGTCTCTGGCCGGGACAATGATTTGAGGGGGTTTTCACCTTCCATGATGAAAAGTGATGGGGTTACGAACAAAGGTCACGAAGAAGGGATAGGCTAAAAGGAAGCTAAAAATGAGAAAAAGTTTACTTGATAGGAATCAAGCAAAGAAACCTAAACGAGGTGGACTACTAACTAGCTATTCTATTCCCCGGCGTGGCGCCAAAAACTTGATAACGCTTTTACACGCAGCTCGGGGTCAAAGGAAACTCCCTTTTCGTCGAGCAAGTTTTTCAACACCCTAGGAAGTGAACCTAATCGTTGTAGTGTAGTATTAGGGTAAGCCACGGATATTGATATCGTTCTCTAGGGAATAGGAATGCTAGTGAGAAGTTACTACGCTAAGGTTGGGGTTGAGAAAGATTATTTTTATCTTTTATATTTTTAGAAAAGGAAAAAGTACGAATCTCTGGGTTTGGATTTGGGGGTTGGTATTTCTACCGATTACTCTACTATTATCTAATTATCTAAACTAAGGTGGTGGTAGTCTATATCTAATTATTGCGTGCTCGTATGATAGTTTAAAGATGTGTTTACTTAGGTTTTACTACTCCTTAATTATCTCCTATTGGTGGTTGAATTGTCACGTCCTTATTCCTAGTTGCGTTGTGTGTCTAAAGTTGTAGGGTATGCGTTTCTCCCTACTCTTTGAAGTTACCAAAGGGTCTCGTCTACAAAACCCACTAGGGATGATAAACTCTAACTCTAAGGCCTCTTTGGATAGTTTAGCTTACAACAACTCAAAGTGCTATAACCTAAGGTTCACAAAGATTAATCAAGCATTAAGTACACAACGAATGACCTATCGCATTACTAGATCATTCATCAACTAAGATAAGAAACAACCAATCAATATTCAATAATTAAGTTTCATATTCCCTAAGCAAACACACAAGTAAATTAGCCGGACATGGAGAACATGCAAGCATACACACAAATAATTGAAGACATAATTAAATTAATGAAGTAAACAACTTATCTTGGTGTAAGATAGGGTTTAAAACCCTAAAATACGACCTTGGTTCGGTTTAGGTTTTACTCCAAAAGTTTACCCAAAAGACTACTCTCTAAAAGCTAAAAATTCGGATTCTATATATAAGATTACAATCGCGACGGCGTCACCTTATGATTTGTGACGCCAATTACGGGTCACCATTAGGGTTTCATCTTGGCCAAGTTAATCTTCACGACGGCGTCACCTTATGCTTGTGACGCCGTCTCCTTCTTTCTCGACGCCCGTGCGGATTGAATCTAGGCCGTCGAGTTGCGACGACCTACTCTTTTAAAGCCCCGCGATCCTCCGAAACTAGCAATTTCTCTTACGTGTCGACAAATTCCTCCGACGGGTCGCAGATTAAGTAGTGACGCCCCCCTTGTAATTTAGCTTGAGTGTCTCGATTCTTGACTTTGGCCATTTTCTTCATATATCCGCGCCTTTTCATCCAAATAAGTGCCATTACAGCAGTTTGCCTTCCAGAGACCTAAAAAGTGAAAAGGAACGATATTAAGCAATAACGGATACAAAAGTGATCAAATAAGGGCTTAAACGACCCCTCAAAAAGGTACATTTTAAAACCTTATCATGTAGCCAAAACCCAGGTCATATGGTCACGTAACTTAATGTGTGGCCATTGGATGATCAATAGTCACTCAAAATACACGTTTCTTCACTTTAAACACCATATGATCACACTTATTAACACTTTTAGCCACTTTATGGTTAATTGTATGTGACTAAATACCCAAAACAAACATGCTTTGTGTGACTAAATGTTAGAAAAGGCCACACAAACATAAAATTAATGTGGCCATTGGATGATCAATAGTCACACAAAATACACGTTTCTTCACTTTAAACACCATATGGTCACATTTATTAACACTTTTAGCCACTTTATGATTAATTGTATGTGACTAAATACCCAAAACAAGCATGCTTTGTGTGACTAAATGTTAGAAAAAGGCCACACAAACATAAATTTCATGTGGCCATTGGATGATCAATAGTCACACAAAATACACATTTCTTGACTTTAAACACCATATGGTCACACTTATTAACACTTTTAGCCACTTTATGAATAATTGTATGTGACTAAATACCCAAAAGAAACATGCTTTGTGTGACTAAATGTTAGAAAAGGCCACACAAACATAAAATTCATGTGGTCATTGGATGATCAATAGTCACACAAAAAACTATTCTGTTTTTCATAAACATAACTAATCGCTAATTGAATACTAAAGACTTAACTTAGGTGCGCGACTTAACTTTATCTTGGAGCCTTAACTACTAAAACTAACCTACCATACTTAACTTTGTACTGGCAGCTTTAACCACTAAACTTTTCTGCTTATAATAGTCACACCATATCGCAAATGTGTATCTTAATTATGTTTATGGCCACATTATAAGGGTATTATATGTGACCAATACATTCAAAATAGTCACATTGTGAAATATTCATGTGACTATTATTTATAGCAAAATGTGAACTCAAACGGTTCCTAGGCGATGAGAACGACGGTGCCTATTTCGAAACGACTAAGGTTCCTCGGCGTCGTGGACCGAGTTTTCCTAGGCGGCGTAAACCTGCAGGCGGTTTATCATTAACCTTGATATTAGTCACATTTGGTTTTTGTGTGACTAAATTCAAGATGTTATGTATGGTCACATGAAGTATTTATTTAGGTGTCTAAATCATATAGTCATATCTTGTCACACATTATTTAAGTGTAGTCACAATTCGATACATATCACAAATGTGTGACTAAATTATGTTACGAGTAATAAAAATAGCAAGAAAATAAAAAGGATGTTACACCCAGAGAATCGAACACACGCAACCTCCCCTACGGAAGTCAAGTGAGTTACCATCTTGCGAAAGTGACATATTCGTTAATGTAATGCATTTCCTTTTTAATATAGAAGTTTAAGCTTCATTGTTTTTGGCTAGTAGCTTAAAGAGTGCTTATAGAAGCTGCTTATTAAACCGTGACTTTTTCTCCCTCTGCTTATTTTCAATTTGTTTCACTTTTAAAATTTCGAATCTAGCAAAACTAAATACGTTGTAGCTTATTTGGTTTAAAGGGTAAAATATCATAACAGTTTAAACTATTTTCGTTCATTTTTTTTTCTTGATTTCGACCATTTTTGTACGTGTGGGACCGTTTTTGTCTATTGTCTAACGTTTTCTTAAAAAAATGGTATGAAGGCGTACAAAATGTACGACCGAACACAACGTAGCAAAAGAAAGAAAAAAAGGAGATGGACGTATGAAAAGCGAAAAAATCGTACAAAATATATACGAAACGTAATAACGTTTCATAACGTTTAATACGGGAGGAAAACGTTAAAAAAAAGCTTGAAAACATATGAAAACGAGAGAAAATTGCCAAAACGTTAAAAAAATGGATGAAATCGGTCGAACACGGTCGCAATCGGTCTAAAATGGTCTAAATCCGTCGAAATCTGTCGAAAATTGTCAAAATCGGTCGAAAACTAGCGAGATCGGTCAAAATCGATTGAATGGTCAAAGGGGGACGAAAAACGTTACAAACGGATGAAAACATAAAAAAAATACAAAAAGTATAAATATGTTGTATAGTATTTGTCTTAGTTTACAAAACCCGATGCACATGACCCATGACCCATGTTAATTACCCATTGTCGATCACCAATCATGTATTGGTCTATAACATGACAGTATAGCCACTACAACCCAATGCACATGACCCATTCCTATGTTAATTACCCATTGTAAACAATCATGGATGTGTCGTAACATGACACTCTAAGAAACTATAACCCAATGCATATGACCCATATTATGTCAAATACCCATTAATGAATGTGACTAGTGATAACCTAATGGACATGAACCATGACCCATGTGAATTAGCCATTATCACCGGTCGTGCATGGGTTGCACCGGCTTGGTAGGTGTATAATTATAGTTCGGAGGTTATATGAATTATATTTGAAGTTATTAAAGGCGGTCATGCATGGGTTGCACCGGCTTGGTAGGTGTATACCGTTTGTCACAGACACTAAGAAGCAAGTATCCAGGGACCTCCCGATCATGTTATCCGGGATTGAGAAAGTTTGAACTCGGCTTGAGCTTGACTCGAAAAGCTCGATTTGTTTGTAAAAATGTGTTTTCTTACACAAATTAAAATTGAAATATAACCTAAGAATCGAATTCGATTCGACTTCAGCTTGAAAAGCTCGATACATTCATAAATAAGTATTTACACTTAGTATATAACACTTACAAGCTCAAAAATTCAAAAATAACTCGAGTCGAACTTATATAAGGTTGAGCTCAACTCATTAAACATTTCGAGTTCATTTGATAGGCTTGAGCTTGAGCTCAAAGCTCGATAAGAATTAGCTCGAACGAACTCTAGTTGGTTCGAGCTCGCTTCATTATGCGATCGAAAATAAAAAATTAAAGTTTGGCTCGAGCTTGGCTCGTAATATATCTATTTTGAGCTTGTTAATAAGCTTGTTATCGAGCTTGTTAATAAGTTCACCTATAATACAAACGCATAACATTTTATATATGTTTAATATGTAAAATATCACAGTGTCATTTAGGCTCGTGAGCCCAATCAAATTTTGTATGTAAAACTCAGGCTCGAGCCAGATTGATAGATGAGCTGCAACTTAGGCTCGAGCTCGCGCTCGTTTAAGCTCGGCTCATTCAAGCTTTAGACTGATATGATCCTGAGCTTTCCATGAGCGGCTCGAATCATTTCCGCCCCTGATAAAAATAAAGATTAAGATATTTCATGTGTTAAATTTATATGTAATATTTTACATGTCCCGCACTTAGTTTTTCCCAAAATAAAATTTTCCTCTCAACTTTTCACTAGCCCGCCTAAAATTTTCCCCCAAATCAAATTTCCCCTCCACCCATCTTTATCTTTTTTCTCGGATCTCACATCATCTTCATAATATGTTCTCCCCAAAAAAATTGAGATTCCTTAGCGGGAGATACTTTTCACTTTTCCCTCTTTTGAGTTTTTTTTTGGTGCAAAAGGTGAAATATCTTATTAAAACAAGAGAATCAAATACAACTAGAAGAGTTATAGACATGCCTATAACTCTTGAATCACAAAGCCAAAACAAACACCACTGAAATACAATGAAACAGTAACAACTAGCTCAGAACCAATGCTTCCTTGCAGCTACTGAACCAAACAAACATTCTGCAGTCAACCTTCTTTCAAAATAGCAAGACTGCTTCAATCAAATTCACCTTTTATAGCACCATTAACCATCTAGCTACATTTCCACCTTATCTACTTATCATGACCATTCAACCTTCAACCACAATGATCATGATAAAATAAATTAGTGGCTTCACTAGGCACCATTACCTCTCCACTGCAAGGGCTATACAATATGAGCTACATTTCCATTTACTACAATGGCTTCCCTCTTTTGAGTTTCAATTGAAAAAAGACCCTAACATTCAGCCGTTCTCTTATCATTCTTCTAATAAAAAAAAACAAAACAACCAGTTATTCACATCTTCTCTCTTTAACCCAAACACACACACAATAGAATATCCAAAATTGGTGGAGGAAGAAGCGAAAGCGAAACAACCCGAAAATGAAGAAAAGGGGACTTCTATTTTCAGTCTAAGGTTTAGATCTGTGGTTGCGATGGCTGGTTGGGATGAAGAAACGCTTTTATTGGCGTCCCTATTTGTCGTAGATACACCTGATTGTGATCCTAAAATGAAGAGACGATCCGATCCGTTGTTCAAGACTCCACCCACTCATTCATGAAGGTACTAAACCCTTAAATCTTGTAACTATTTTTTTATCTCTTTCATATGGTTAGGATAATTAGTCATTAAAAGTGGTGTATATGTATTGATTCAGGAAGCGTAGATATTAGAGAAAGAGTCCGGTTTCGAAGTTTGCTGGTTTTTAACTTTTTAGGCCTTTTTTGATTATTTAAGTTTTTATTCGTTGAGTTTTTGGAAAAAGTATTAACTTTTATTTTGGTGTAATGGGTTAATAGGAATTTTAGAAGAAAAGAAAGAAGAGAAGATTGACGTGGAAGTTGTTAGTAAAAAGGATGAGAAAGTGAATGAATCAGGGTCGGGAAGTGGTGTGATTCCGTGTATTGATCGGCTCCGTGAAGAGCTCTCTTGTGCAGTAAGTGTTATTCGGTTTTGTTCTTTGTGCTTAAAAGGTAAAAATGGGATTTTTCTTAAATTTGTTTGTTTTGGCAGATTTGTGTGGAAATCTGTTTTGAACCGAGTACGACATCTTGTGGGCACAGGTACAATAACTAATTATTGTGTCTTAATAAAATAGATACGTGGTTCTTAAGATATTTGGGATTACTTACCCAAATTGCACAGAAGCAATTTTATCACGCAATCCGAAACTTCCCCTAATTTGAACTTATGAGTTGGATCCTAGTTGGCACTATTCTGAATCTAATTTGGGTGGTTTTACTTGATCAGGATACATTTGCTTGATATCATCAAACATCATGGGACAACAAAACATGTCATACACAGGTCCAATGCATGACATGGAACAGCAACAAGTCCACCATTATCATCCTGAACCTTACAATAATCACACAATGCTACCACCTCCAGGAAACTTTGATCCTCGTTACTTACCTGAAAATCACGGGCAGCTGCCCTACATGATCACCCAGTATAATGGGATACCTACACCCGCGGGTGCTTTCTCAGTTCCGGTTAATCATGATCATTTGCCGCGTCATATTGCATTCAAGAGATCAAGTTCTTCGGCTGCTGTTCCTATTGGCATAATAATGGTCATTTGGTTCATGGTGGTCAAACTGTTCAAGTAGGACCTACTCCTTGGTTAAATGAGCGAAGTATTAATGGCGAGTTCTTATGTTATCGTGCTCATGGTGTACCCTATATGCAAGGTATGCTTCCTATTACCTCTCTAATTTAAGTTTTTATTGTATTTTTTTTATTCTACTTGATTTTTTTAATATTTGAATTGATATATTCTTACTCTCTTACGAGTGTAAACAATGTGATCACATCCATACCTAATCTGATTTTTATCATTTATTGATATATTTTTTTAACAGATATTAATTTGATGACCACCATGCATTCAAAAGTTGCTTCATATTTTATTGTTAATAAATGAATGATATAGCAACATCAGTAGTATTAGTAAATAACGACACTGTGTAATGAGAAATGTAGACACCTCTTTGCTGATAAGTTATCAAACGTACATCCTTATCTACAAATCGTATTACTTGTGTTGTTCCCATATAGATGCAACCATATGCTTTTAGGCTCTCAAGAATCATGTAATTTACTAGGCGCGTTTTAGATATTTGACTAGTTCTAAACAACTTACGTAAACTATGTGCTAAATTTAATTTGCATATACAAGAACTGTTATTAACTTAATAGCCTTTAGCAAAATGGATATGGATGTAGCAACTATATAAATTATTAGATGTCTATATAAAATCCTTGCTCTTTTCTTGTATCAGGATATCAAGTTGCACCTGTGAATAGAAACTCTGCGGGTTTTATTCATCCTCCCGGGCCCCATATTTATCATCCACAACCACTACTGGTACAATCTATGTCCAGGTTCTGTGCCCAGTCAGCACAAGTCACTCACCACAAGTCGGTCACCACAAGTCACTCACCACAAGAAATAATGGTGGTTACATAGTAGGTGATATCAGAATGATTCCAAAAAGTTCAAGAAACGTTCACTCGGATTTCAGGATACTGTGAACAAAACGATGTCCCCTCACCACAAGTTCAAGAAACGTTCGCTCAGATTTCAGGATACAAGGTCCAACGTCAACGCTCTAAAGTTATACTTAAGTAATCAAGTAAGGTAGCTTGTAACTTTTTGAAATGTGTTGTTTGCAAGAATGTATCAATAGAAAGTAAGTTGTAATATCAGGGAATCTTTTTTTATTTTGAATCAATACAATGTTCACTTGGCCAAATAAGAATTGGATTTCTGAGCAGCATTGACTTATGTACTAGCAGTGTACTAGCAACATTAACGGTGTACCAGCAGTAGTAACTTATATACCAGCAACATTAACTGTGTACTAGCAGCATCACAAAATGTCACACAAACTAAAAATTCATGTGACCATTGAACTAACAATAGTCACACAAAATACACATTCACTTGACTTTAAATAACGTATGGTCACACTTATTAACACTTTTGGCCACTCTGTTTTAAATTGTATGTGACTAACTCCAAAAAAACCACGCTTTGTGTGACTAAATATTACAAAAAGTCACACAAACATAAAATTCATGTAGCCATTGGATGATCAATAGTCACACAAAACACACATTTTTCACTTTAAACAGATATGGTCACACTTATTAACACTTTTGGCCACTTTATGCTTAATTGTATGTGACTAAATACCCATAAGAAACATGCTTTGTGTGACTAAATATTACAAAAGGCCACACAAAAACAAAATTCATGTGACCATTGGATGAACAATAGTCACACAAAGCACACATTTCTTCACTTTAAATGGCATATAGTCGCACTTATTAACACTTTTAGCCACTTTATGCTTAAGTGTATGTGACTAAATACCCAAAAGAAACATGATTTGTGTGACTAAATGTTACAAAACGCCACACAAACATAAAATTCATGTGGTCATTGGATAATCAATAGTCACACAAAATACATATTTCTTCACTTTAAACGCCATATGGTCACACTTATTAACACTTTTAGCCACTTTATAATTAATTGTATGTGACTAAATACCCAAAACAAACAGGCTTTGTGTGACTAAATGTTAGAAAAGGCCACACAAACATAAAATTCAAGTGACTATTGGATGAACAATAGTCACACAAAATACACATTTCTTCACTTTAAACACCATACGGTCACACTTATTAACACTTTTAGCCACTTTATGATTAATTGTATGTGACTAAATACCCAAAACAAACAAGCTTTGTGTGACTAAATGTTAGAAAAGGCCACACAAACATAAAATTCAAATGGCCAATGGATGATCAATAGTCACACAAAATACACATTTCTTCACTTTAAACACTATATGGTCACACTTATTAACACTTTTGACCACTTTATGCTTAATTGTATGTGACTAAATATACAAAAAAATGATGTGCGACTATACAGTGTTTATGGTCACTAATACGGATTAATCCAACAAAATTTGTACCTAATTAGTCACACATGTTAAGGTTTTGGTTACTGTTTTGTAATAGAGACTAAAAAAAAGTCAAACATGTGACCGTAGGGTACCTATGGTCGCGCGACCTTTAGTCACACACGCTCGAAAAATCATGTGTGACTATATGTATATCGTCACACATATTCGGTGTAGCCAATTCCACTTTTTGTTCTAGTGGATCTATCAAATGGTCGTGGTGGTGGGTGGTCACGCGCCGGAGGGTGGCCGGACAGTGGCCGGCGGTGGTGGTTGTGTTTTTAGGTTTAGGGTTTTTTGATTTTTAGAAGAGAGAGAGTAGAGAGAGAAAGTAAGGTTTGTGTGTGTTTTTAGTGAGAGAAATAAAAGAGTGAAATGGGAGATGGGGAGGGTATTTATAGGTGGGATTAGGGAGTTAAAAAATAAAATGGGAGGAGGGTGGCGGCTGAGAAAAGGAGGGGGAGGCAAACCCGCAATTTTTCATAAACTATCATGTTTACCCTTTCCCGAGCTCATATATTGTCCCTGAGTGTCCCACGGAGTTCCTTCGACTTTCTATCGCTTTTATTTACGTTTTCCCACGAGTTTTGACTATTTATTTGTCAAGTTTGATTCTGGTTTAAAAGTTACGTTATTTTTTCGTTATAGGATTTTATTGTCTTTGAATCACATATTGCCTAACGAAAAGAGCTAAAACTCATACGACGACTTATACGATAATAAAATAAATCATAAAACCAATAATCGATATCAAAACAAGTCATGGTCAATCAAAATAGTTCTAAAGGCAAGTACTCAGTTCTAAAGGCAATTGGTTTTTATTTTAAAATGGGTATCAAACCTAAGCATATACCAAAAAAGTTCGATGCCATTCTCATTCAAATGCCCATCTCATATGTCTTTCTATGGGTATATGAGACATTATGGGTGATTGTAGTTCAATTATCTTAGATACAACTTCATGTTTACTATTCATAACCTGAGTGGATGGTACATCGCTAACCTTAATTACTTTTAGAAAAATGATTGGTGTGCCTAAAACTTGTGACTAAAATAATGTGTAACAGTATGATTGCATCACATGACAAATTGAAAGGTTAATATCAAGAGAGATAAATGACCATTGTGTCATATCTGTCATTGCTCTTTCTATTAAAGGTTAAGGGCTAGTCGAAGCTCAACAAAGGTTAAGGGCTAGTCGAAGCTTGAACATGTCCCAAATGGCCATATTAACATTGGGTTAGGTCATGTAACCGGTTAGGCTCCGCGAGTCTACTTTCCCATGCACATCCTTTATTTGGTAACATCTTTTATAGGGTAACAGCGTAATGCCTGATTAAGGAAGGTTCCGACCAAAACCGGAACATGCGAAAAGCGATTTGCCAAAAAACACGAGACAGGACGAACACCCGGAAGTTAGTCGGTCCGTCGGTTGTCTATCGGCGGTCCAACAAAGCAAAATGGTTAGTTTTATGTAACATCGCCGGACGAGAGCGAGATAAAAGGGTGGACGAAGACCGGATCGAAATATATTTGGTCCAATCTAGTTGGACGGTTTCTCGTTCGTCTTGGTACACGTTTATTATGCTGCGGCTCGTTAAAGAATCGGGTTTTGGCCTATGGTATCTATGTGTTTCATCAAATAAAGATTATATATAGGTTAAAATATCTATTGAGACACATTATATACATTATAAAGTGTATAAGTCTTTGTATCTTAGAACATTATGTTGTGCTTTGTAACATGCTTGTAATTTTGGGTGAAGTTTCTGGTAAAAGTAAGAATCAAGCCTAACGAATTTACATACTCAAACAATGCTTTACAGATCGCCAAATTTTATGAATCGAAGCAATCGGCAATGGAGATCTAGTCTCCTTTTTCATTTGGTTTTAGTTTGGTCAAAACTACTTTGATAACTTATGGAACACATACAACGAAATAATAACACTTTTTAAGAACAATGTAACAACAAAAGACAACGAATTAGCATGTGAACAAGTACTAGTATTTAAGCTAATGTGATGCTCATATCATTACTAATGTCATAAATGCTAAAACAAAAAGGAGGTGTTCCCATAGGTCTCATAGTAAACACATAAAGACAACATTGAGTTATACAAACTGTATACTATGCGGAAACCATATTACCTAACCCAACATTTACGACATACATCTGGGTCACACTCATGTCCAGCAACACGACATGGGCTGTTGGCATTTGCATTGAGACTTAGTACAATGACACCCCCTATACCGTTTCCCCTAAACCTATATCATATTATTATGTATATATGTATCACCGAAAAGAAATAGATTTAATTACTTAAATAGACCAAAAGAAAGTTGTTTTTCAGCCTATAGACTTCGCGACTTTTTTTTTTCCCAATAGTTGATTCGAGCAAAATTACAGTGAAGTCGAAGCAAAAATTAAAGTGAAGTCGAGAAAAAAAAATAAGTCGAGCAATCAAGAAGTTTATAGTTGATTTTTTCAAACATAGACCCGGTGCAGTAGTAGTGGATAAATTTTTATCTTAGTCTATTTAAGTCATTGGCCCAAAAAATATCTGGCGCCATTATAATGTACCTTTGCTAATTAAGTTATATACCGCAATACTTCTTCACAGCGTTGGAACTCTTTAAGCAAAGGCGGGTCCTTTCACGACGGACTTGCGATCACATGGGGTATATTGCTTGTTGGCCGGTTCTTGTTGGTACTTCCTCCGATGTAGGTGGCGTGCAACAAACTTTCGAAATGTTTTTGTCTCTTGGCTTTATTCTTTTCTTTGAGCAGATGATTGTGGCTCCTAACATCACATAGACACATAGCAACAAAATGCAATTATTTAAGAATTATTAACGCATGATGGTAATCTAGTGACAATAGAATAAACATCCGATGAGATGCCATACCGGTAAGTGTAGGTAAGGTAAGTTGCTACATGGTGTCTCATTTTCGGATTGACGATAGAGGGTGCTGCGTTCACCTATTGGTCATGCAAGTAAAAATACATAAATGCAAGCAATATAAAACTCCACTATAAAAACATAACGATCTTGATAACACGAATGCTTACAGGTTTCCTAATTATGTGGCGACGACAATTAAATGACTGTCAAGTAAGAAGAGTAATTAGCTCACGTTAACCAAATCTAACAAAAGTGAAATGCGAAAACTTGTGTGCATATATACCAAACACTGTCGGCAAAAGAGATCATCAATTGAATCTGTTTCACCAGCAGGAACAATTACATCCTCGTTTACCATTTCTTCATTTTGTGTCTTAATAATGGTAAATGCCTCCTGCATGAAAGAAGAAATACAATTGTATTATAGATTTTATAGAAAAAAAGTAGTTAAAAGTAGAAGTTGACTACGGAAAATTTAGTTTGTGATATAGGACATAGGAGCAACTTCATTACATGGATTTCGGATGTAGTTCCACCGATGAACCTTGTCAAGAGTTGAATTACGTCCTCGGTTGGTTCATACTCTTGGCTAATTCTGAACCTCGATACTCAAAGGTTGTCATAAAGATAATATGTTATTAGACTGATATTAAATATAAAACTTCTAACATAAGTGTAGACTATGGAGGTGCTTTCCGTTTCTTATCTGCTAAAAGTAGTTAGTGTAAGAATAAGTAAATAGCGAGTTTCATCCAAACAGTCACAACCGTTTATCACTTTAAAATAAGCGGATAAGCACAAGCAATCCCACACCCTCTATAATACTTAAAGTTTTAACTACTATCACAAGGCCGGGTTTTATCGTCATAATGGCCGGATAGGAAATAAGCACAATGAAACGAAAATAATGATGAGCAACAATGTAAAAAGGAAGATGTACGAACTATCAAAGAATTAATAATAAAAAAATTTTATGTCAACTAAATAATGCAAGTGAATTTATTGGACCTTATCATTCGTTTTTCATCCTCGCTCAATTGATGTTTCTGTTCGTCGCTCAATTGATGTTTCTGTTCGTCTGGTTGTTCCTCAACCATTAGTTTGTTACTATACCATGCACAACCGAATTTTAGAAACTATAACACTTATTATCAGCAGGTACAATAAGGTAATGAAAGTCACATATACTAAAAGGACTAATAATATGTGAAATGAGAAGAAACACTGTCGAAGGGAAGTAGTAGAGTGAGGTATTTTCTCAACTAACGGAAGCTTGGCAGTTGGATATATAGTTACTTCTGGAATGTCGTGTTGGGAATTCATATCGATTAAACCATCAATACCACGAGTAATGCGGATGGATCTATATTTAATGTTATGAATTAAAACACATAAATTAAAGCACATAAAATACTAACCTCGAATCTATTGAAAAATAGATAAACACCGGATCTTGAATGTTGAATCTTGAAACAACCGGTTGAAACACTAATAACCAAAGTAGGTTATCTCTATCAAAGCATACATACCGTCACAAGAATATCGTATGCTAGTACCACGCGTCTGAGCGAAGAACAATATAATAATAAAACACAAGGTTTTATTATACTACAAATATTGTTACTTAAATCAAATAACCCTATTGGCTATTCCTTTTCTTGCGAATAGAAACAAATAGGGGCAAAGTCAAACTTTGTTTTGGTCTACCGGGGTGTCCGAGGAAAAGAAAAACAATATTGCTAAAGTTTTAATTGTGTGTCTCGTTTTCTTTAAGGCTTTCAACGAGTGTTTATATAGCCTCAAACTTGTCATCCAAGTTTGAGTCTAACACCACTTAAATCCTTAAAACCGACACTTACCTCCTAGAATATTCCATCTTTGCGTTTAAGTCCTTGAGTTAATTAATATGTAAACAAGATATTAATTACTTTAACCTAAACTCCAAGCAAATAATTCTTTTTCCACTTTGGCCCTTTAAACATTCCGTGACATAATATAATTAATATATAGCTTTAATATATTACTTATATTAATAAATACATATTCTTGGTGTATCGTGTATGCCCTTTAATAGGCTCCATTATTCCGTACATTACAAATTATCGACTATGATTAAGAGCATAACCAACATGTCGGGGCTATCAAGGTCAAATGTTAGTTGAGGTTTTAGTACGGCTAGGGGATTGTTCATCCTATAAGAAAGCATATCGCCTGAGTTGTTTTCGCGCTTGGATTGCAGCTTGGAGGACTCCTTGGTTATCAACATGTGTGTCAAATAAGAAATGCCTCCTAACTTGCATTTGTTTTCCGCGGCTTTTTCCTGTATAATATGATATAAGGCTACTTTCAATTTTATACGACATAAATGTAATGATGTTTAGATATGATCACACTATTTGATACTTATAAAGGTTGGATCGATCGACTTACGTTAACATGACTCTTTCTGCTTCGATTTGTATTTTCAGTTCTTGGAGCTCTTTTGTCAATGATGCTAAATGATCCACATTCCTTTTTCCCTTCAAGTTATGTTAATGTCCACAAAAGAAAATAATTATTCACATGGCATGTTATGAAACAATGGAATAAAACAACTAAGTATCGTCCTCACTGCCTCACATTGCAAGGTTGACAAACAAAACTAAAACAAAAAACTATGCTTAATGTGGCTACAGGGGGCCGTCTTTGAGGGTTTAAAGGTGAACATTCCGGACCAGACGAATTTTTTAGGGCCTCAAAATTTGTCCCGTTAATAATTATATTCATGTGTAGACATATTTTTCACGAAGAAAAAAGTATTTAGATGAGAAAATATCTTAAATGAGTAATAATATGTTGGAATGTTTAGATAACTAATTGCATTATATCTTATAAACGGTGACACTTTATATATAATATTGTCTAACAAAATGCCTCATTATATAATTTCGTACAGGACCCTAAAAAATTTCGCCGATTCATGGGACGGCCTTATAGCTACAATAATGACTTTAAATAGTTCATGATGAATTGACAAACTTTTTTCTTACTGTTTGATGTAGCAATTTTTTTACCATTTAATTAAACAAAGGCTATTACCCAAAAAAGCTAAAGTAATGCGTTATTTTTTACCATATAATGAACAAATTATTTTTCCCCCCTCATCATGAGTAGTTTTATAATGTGTGTTGCGGTGAGGTTGTTATCTCAAACGGTCTCGATCCATGATGCAAAATCTAAAATGATAGATAGTTATGTCTTGAAATGTATAATCATTGAAGTAATTAGAGGTAAAAAAAAAAAAAAAAAAAAAAAAGTTATATGAACAATAACAGACCATAAAATGTTTTATCTTAGTTAAACCATTTGTTAAAAGTTAAATGACTACATTTTACTTATCCTATTAATATTTGGTATTATCTTACATATATTTTATATATATGCATTTTTGTTGTTATGTTTACAAGAAAATAAAAGGAGAAAATTTCATAAAAAGAATAAGAAGAAAAATTACATATTTATCCTTTCAAAAGTAGAAAAGTTGCATGCCCTTTTACAAAAAAAAAAGTAGAAAAGTTGCATGTATATCATTTGCATAAGTTTTAGTATCCAAAGTACATCGGTTTTTATGCATGTATTGAATGTATATTCAATTTATATCTTTGGAGGATATATATACAAAAGTCCTCTAAAAAAAGTCTTAAAGATACGAAAAAAATTTTGTGGATTAAAAAGGTTTGAAACTCTTTTACAGAATTATACTACTATCTATACATATTTGTACAATAGTTTGAGAAATGCTATCCTTTTATTAAAAGGCAAAAAAAAAAAAAAAAGTTACAAAATATTTATTAAACATATATTTTATTACTATTTTAATTATTAAAAATATCTTTTATGAATTAATAATTATTATTTATATTTTGTAAGTATTATTTTTTATATATAATATTACTATAAATATTTAATCTTTTATTAATTCTATACATAATATGTTTTGTTGAAAAGAAAATTACTATTTATATAAGTTGTATTGATAGTATAATAATACTAAAGGGTTATGGTACACAAAAGTTACTAAAGTTTACAAAAAAATTGTCCTAAGGTAATATAGTTTCATTTTGTTCAGTTAGGTTACTAAACTTTCGGTAAGCACACACTTCGAAAATTCAGTGTTAGTCCGAGTAACTTGGATGTATATTTTTGATAAGTTGATAGCACAGAGTGAACAAAATTCAAAGTTCAATAACCTGAACATTCACTTTTATAAGTTCAGTTACCTGAGTGAACAAAGTTTCAAAGTTCAGTAACATGGATGAACAAAATGAAACTATATTACCTTAGGACAAATTTTTTGTAAATTTTAATAACTTTTGTGTACCATAACCCATAATACTAAATTACATACCTTTTTTTAGTTATCACATGTAACATATTTTTGACCCAAATTATCAAAAGATGAACTATTAGAAGAGAGTGTTGATTGGCACACTCAATTTTTTTTATTTTATTACACACTCTAATATACAAACTAGAAAAGCAATATATAACAAATGTACAACTCTTTTTAGCACATGATGAAATATGCGAATAAAAAGGAAAAGTGTGCAAATCATTTCCCATTAACAGATGTTGCCAATTCAATTAAATTAATAATGCAATGTATACATAAAAACACGTGCACATATAGTCACATTCATTAAAAAACAAAAATTCTTGATACTTAACAATACAAAAAGTAAAATTTAGACGAATCAAATTATCAACTAAACACAAATTCTACAAATAGCAAAAAGAAGACATAATATTAATCCAATCAACGTTATTTATGATTATATATCTATTTAAAATGATTAAAATCTATAGATGTATACTTATCAACAAAACACAAATTCTAAAAACATATATTCAAAAAAAAAACTAAAAAAAAAAACCAAACACGTAATTCATCAACATTATTTATTATTATAAACATGTTTAGAAAAAATAAAAGTTAATAGATATATACTTACTAAGATAGAGTCAAGTGTCAATTTTGTTTATATCAATAAACAAAAATTGAAAAGAAGAAAAAGGTGCACACTTATATTGTGTTTTATCAAAAACATAAAATGTACATAAATAAACACAAAACATATACATTCAATAAAATATATATTAAAATCACACTAATATGCGAATAGTTACGCATAATTCGTATAATCACAATTTGATACATGTAGATATATAATCAAGTGTTGATACAAGTTATAAACAAATACGTAAATGCGTTAGTTCAATCCAAATTGGTAGGCATTACTATGGATTGATTTTACAAGTAATACATATAAAAACAAAAGTTGATAGACATATAGATATCTATGCGCATTCATAGAAAAACTTAAATATATATGTAATCCATAACAAGAGATGGATAACATACTCTCAAACTGGATGAAATTGTGGTGTTGAAACCGGATGAACTTCTGATGTTAAAAATCATGGTTAGAAGTGATGATGTAAGCACGTAGGGACAATTTATGTATGTGTTTTTTCTTATGAAGAGTATATGTTTTTAAGAAAAAAGAATGTTGAATTGTTTATAAGTTTAAACAATAAGAATGTTTTATTGCTTTAGTCAAATGAGCTTTACTAGTTACTAGTAGGGCCCACAAAACATGTTTTTATTATGAGTAGCATTAAAATTTTCTAATATTATTATTAAAAATATTTCTATTATTACATGTCATGAATTCATATAGGAAATAAATGGACCCACTTAATTACATTTTAATCAACTTATAGTAGTTATCACAATAAAATTTTAGACATAAAATTAATCAACTTATGACACTTTTTATTATATAAAAACTATTTCTGACTTTTTAACCGGTTAATTCATAAGGTTTAAACTTAGTGTCATAAAGATTTAAACCAAGTAAAGTTATCCTTTTCATGAATTGATCTTGAGTCGTCTAACATTTTTAGTGGTTAAGCACTAGTATTTTGCTACTAGGCTATCAATGATTGGTTATTAACTTATGACACTTAACACTATAAGATCTCTAGGCACAAAGTTCAAAGGGCATATCATTTCTTTTTGTTAATGTTATGTTATTTTTGGAACACTAAGTTGAGTTGAAAAAGTTTATTTGTTTTTCTTTAAATTTCTTTTGTTAAAAAAGTATGCCACTGTTTAAGTAAAATAAAACTAGTTCATGTTTAGATTTAATATATTATTTAACAAATGTGAATATATATATATATATATATATATATATATATATATATATATATATATATATATATATATAAAAAAATTACGTTTGGTCCCTGGTTTGCTCATATTTCCAGTTTAGTCCCTAAATTAGTTTTATTACACTAGCATTATCTAATTTTGAAACTATACGCTTTGGTCCCTATTTTGGATGGGCGTTAGTTAAGTCCGTTAAGTATTTTCTTATTTGTTAGTCATTCGTTAATAATTTTTGCATTGTTAGTCCTTAAAGTTATTTGCATAAATCATCCTTGTTTAGCTCGGTCAGCGAATCCAGCGCCGCGATGTCACCAGAGTGGTGCCAGCGTGGCATCGAATCGATATTCGTTCAGCGGGCCGATCAACGGGTAGTCGGGTTGCCATGGACCAATGAGGTGGTGCCACGTGGCATTGGTAAAATATACCCACAATTTGTCCGCGTAGGATTGAACCGGGACACTTGGGTGGAAAGCATAGCTTTGCCGGCCTAAGCATAGCTTCTAATATATTTATCTAAATTTGATACATAGTAGCTTAGCATTTAAGCCATTCAATTCGCATAAAAAGGTTCAATTTAGTTTTTGGTCAATTAATTTATGGAGTTATATGGACCGTAAAAAAATAAATAAATATACCGTCGGACTCGTTTTTTCATGCTCTTTCCAATGGTATGCTCGAGGAATTTTTGACTTCAAACGCGAACCTCGAAAAATCGAAAATAATCGTTTTTCTTTGTTTTCGCATTTTACGTGGTCCAAACCAAGTCGAAAAATTATCCGACATCTTATCGGACAATTTTGTGCTCTTCCAATGGTATGCTCGGGAATTTTGACCGTTGGAACCTCGAAAATCTGAAAATCATCGTTTTTCTTTGTTTGCCGAATTTGGTTTTGAATCAACCGAGAGCCACCATTGGAAAAATACAAAAATCGGCTGACCTCTTTCGGGGAATTTTTCGACGGTTTGAACCTCGAAAAATGCAAAACAAAGAAAATTGGTGATTTTAGCATTTTTCGAAGGTACTAGTCGAAAAATTCCCGGCAAATTGAAAACAATCTTCAGTATTCTCAATTTTGAACCGGCCGAGCCCGCTTTAAAATGAAAGGTCAAATTTCCATTTGCCTTTTATTATAAATAATGTACGGGGCTTTTAAGGGTTAAATAGAACCAAAAGCACAATAATACTTGAAGGTATGCCCATCTGGATGGGTATCACCTTGGCCTCCCCTACCCTGGGTTGATCTAGGGGAGGTTTGGTTTTAGTTTTGGCCCCGCATACGCGTGGCACCTCATTGGTCCGCGTGGCGACCGACTGACCCGTTGATTGACCGACCCGATGCCGTGGCACCACTCGAGGTGAACGCGTGGCGTCTTTCGCTGCGTTGGACCGGCTAACTTCTAAGGGCGATTTATGCAAATAACTTTAGGACTAGCTTGCATTTTGGCAGAAGGAATGAAAGGTAGAAAATACAAACGCTGCTCGAACTTCGCGCAATCAATAGGGGCAAAAATGCATAGTTCAAAGAATAGATCTGGCGGTGTAATAAAAAAACGTTAGGACTAAGATTTATTTAGGTATACCATAGGGACAAAGCGTAATTTTTCATATATATATATATATATATATATATAGGGTAAGGTTAAAATGAA
>OU343225.1:84247772-84392370 GCA_910596185.1 Chrysanthemum makinoi | reverse complement strand
AGTAGTATCCGCAGAATGTAGCATTTCATTTCTTTCAGGATGGCTCTGCTGGTCAAAACGCTAACACCACACTGAGCCCTGAATACTCATTAACTATAAAAAATGAAAGGTGACCTTATAGTGAATATGATGTGTGGGCTCATTGAAGCAGCATCACCAATGACTGCAACATCTGTAGCAGGAGGCGTTCATGCTTCACCCATCTTGGTTAGCACACATAGGTTCTTTTAATCTCCTGCCCATACCTGTAATAACAGTGCATCAACAAATAGCTCAAAATTAAACATTAAAATTCTTAAAAGCATTCATATATAATGTAAAAGGTTCATAAGCTCTTCGGTTATCAAAGAGCTTATCAGATTTAGCTTATGTACTTAATCAAGTACAAACGCCTAAACCCATAACCTCATAAACCACAAACGTGAGCAACACCTCGCCTCCACCAATCAAGTTCTGGAGTACTACAAAAAACATGTATGATATAGCGTAAGGCCCGCTCTCTCCAGACTCAGTCCAGACTCTATGAATCGATATAGAAATATCCTGCACATGCAACATTGATGATTAATCAACAAAACAAAGAGTCATGAGTAACTAATCGTCATAACTGATTACCTCCCCATTCATCGGTTCACCAAGCATACTTAGGATATGTAATAGGTGAATATCTCATGTTAATGGTTGCTTCACCTAAAATAGTAGTTGTAGCTTGAGATACATACAGACTACTGTATCTTTAATTTCTTGACCCAATAATTTCTTGACGGGTCTTGGTTGGCTGTGACTAAAACCGAGTATGTTTCACCGAGTAAAATATAGAGTCCTTTTACAACAAAGGGTTCAACGTGGGACTGTCAGTCGCAACAACCGATCAATATCATGCCCCTAACTAAAAAAAATGGATGTATGTTAGTTCTTAGTAACAATTTAAGACTTTAAAAGTGATCCATAAGATCTAAGATTGCATAAGCAAATGTGAAGAATAATTATTAAATTAAACATATTATGTAGAGAATGGTAAAGAGGATAATTGTTTGTTGTAAAAGTGAATATCCTGCTCTTAAGAACAAAAAAGAATAAGAGGGTGCAGGGGATTCGGAATTGCTTATTTAAGTGCTTATCTAGTTATTTATAGGCAATTCGCTGATTAAGCAATTTGAATGTTTAGGTAAATCTGCTTTTTTGTTTAATTATCTGTAAATACTTAGTTTTCAAGTAAATAAGCAGCGTGAAATAAGCAATTCAAACCCCTTTTAATAAGAAGATAACGTTTTGTTTCCTCTATTTCAAAACTCAGAGCAGCCAATGCAGTTAGGCATCCGATCCTAAGACGGTAAGTTTTCCCGGGGGTGACTCTAATAGCATACAGCGAGCAGTCATCACTCGTGGATTTACAACAATCGAATTTTCCTCTTCCGTTAATCAACAATGACTGAAACCAAATTCATAAAATATTAGTCATAAACTGTCATAAACTAATAATGAACCATAATCATATCATTGGATTCTTCTATAACTGATTCAAAATTTTATATAGTATCTAAATACCTGAGGATTGCCGACCCAAACATAGGGGTTAGATGAAAGACCAGTGGCGTGTTCATTGGCGCTTTTGTGATACCAGTCACTTAGAAGGATTCTTGTTTCATTGTCGTAAGAGAATGGTTCAGTTTCATATTAGCATCTGTACAAAAACCCCTTAATAGGGGCTTGGATTTACAACATGATGGATTTCACCCTAAGAAATTCTAGAGGAAATAAATTTTGTAAAAGATAGAATAATAGGTTGATTTTGGGTTTCGGTTTTCCTTTAACGGGCGAAATGGGTTTTTTTTATAGCCCAAATAGACACGGGTCATATGAGTCGGAAAAATCAACCAAAGTGTTGAAAATGATTATAGAATTCTAAAGACATGAAAAATAAAATGATTATAAAATGTATGAAATTATTACTGGATATAATTCTGAAATCCACGAAATGTAAAATCTTTACAGGCCGTTCTACCTAAAATGCACTAAAAGCTACCCTGCTCTGATCAGTTACCCAACCTACCAGACCCGCTCGCTTTTCACTAATACCTAAGGCAGCTGAACTCTTTACAGGCCGTCCTACCCAACATGCACTAAAAGTTACCTACTCTGATCAGTTACCCAACCTACCAGACCCACTCACTCTTTCACTAATACCTAAGACGGCTGAACTTTGTGTTTTTCAAGATTTAGTTAACACACATACCGTCGTGTGTGGGTAATTTACAAAATGTAGTCAAACGCGACATCAGCATTGCTAGCACATTTGCTTCCGTTGCAGAATTTACAAAATACACCACCTGTTATATCTTATATTCTCATTAAACTGAGCTTTCACAGAGCAACCAACATATTATGGTAATAATACTAACCTTACACTACATTATAGGACATACATAAAACAAAAATTGTTCCAACCTTATACCAACCTCTGTAAAACGTGAGCAATGCCTTCCTTGTTTGTGGCGTGATCACATATGACATATGGGTTATTGTGCGATATAATCCTCGGAAGCATTTCCTTTCTTGTCTGTGGTGTTTGTTCCTCGCTGTTGTACGTCTGTTGCTACTGCCTACGTTATTCGAACCCGTATGTCCCCCCGATGGTTATTAGCTGCAACATACATAAAATAGTATGTACAAAAACAACTGAAAGTATACCGTAAACTGATCATGGCGAAAACAGCATACTTAAATGATCTTTGCAAGTGCATAACCAATTAGAACCAAAACAAATAATTTAATTAAAAAGGATGAACACGTATACCTACTACTGACCGAAAATCTTCGTGAACCATCTTAATCGTGACGTCTAGAATAATGGAAGAACATAAGGATAGACATGCCATCAAATTACAGCATAATAAAGGAAAGGCCAAATGATAAAAGCTTAACAGATAGTTAAAGACAGAACTGTATACATCCTTAGGACATGACATCTGGTGTCGTTGCCAATGTTGCAATCACATCCAACGCTAGCATTAGCTTCCTTAAACAACCTTTGCACTTCGACCATGGTGTCAACAGTGCAAGTGTCACCACTAAACCTTCAACTTGTCACATTCTTTGAAGCAAGAATATTTTCAACAACCTCCTCTAAATAAAGTCAACATAAAAAATCAAAATATTTCTAATTAAAGTGAATAAAAAAGATAGCATATGGTTAGTATTTTTCCTTGTGGCAAATTTTGTTAACAAAATAAAATACAGGTGCCTAAAAACCAATTAAAACACACCAAATTATAAACCAGCTTATATTGAACTATTTCAATCCAAAGAACCAATTAACATAAAAACTCAAAAACGCTTAAAGATCGCCTCCCTCTTAAATTTAGTTAACAAAACAAAAGTAGTCTCTTCCATAATGGACTGCAACAACATGAAATCTAGTCTTTAAGTTGCTAAGTAAACATAAAAAAGAAAGGAAAATTCATAAAGATTTAAAAGAGATATAATACCAATATCCTGTGAGCAAATGCAACAGCAGGAGTTAATCCGTACACATTGTGTTTCCACAAATTCTTTTTGCCTGTACAGAATGAGCATACCTGCAATTGTTGCATGATTCACGGACACGGTATCTATGACCCCATCAAGCGTGCCATATCAACCTTTTTACATTGCTGGTGCAAGTAGCTTTTTGATTCAATCCATTTAATGAACACCTCTGACTGCATCAGCAAGATACATCAACAGCAGCAGCGATAGCAGCAAGTCACATCATAAGCAAGATGCTTCAGAATCAGCAATAAGCTTTACTTGTTTGATCTGCGTAAAATGAGAAGAAAAAGTCAGCAACTTTCATAGGTTCCGTTAATGTAGTGATGAAATTCTAACAGGCACATGTCAAATACGCGCCTTTAAATATTAGTCGAAAACCTGTTTGTGACCTCTTCATTAAGGGTGACACGGACCTTCCGATTTCCGAAACTGAAACACATCGCTCAATTTCCCATGGAGAAACACTGGTTTGCTTTGTTACTTCCAGAGAATCCCACCTTACCTGAGCGTATCTTAGAAATTTAAAATCACGTCAAAACAGTATTTTACTCATTTGACAAATAGTATTTTACTCATTTCACAAATAGTCTAAATACATTCAAAACTCGTTACTGCTATACGGGAATGCAATTAACATAATAACATCTACTAATTTCACTCATAAACATCATATCATCAATTCCTATAACCAAATTTTTTTCTGATCAAGTGTTCAGTCTCAAGAATGTGATGATTGTGTATGATAGTTCTTAGTAGGAGGTCCTGGAAACATCAATCAATAGACTGGAAAAATTAATAGACTGCAAACTTACATGGGTGCCAGTTGAAACAAACTGATATACTGGTTTTTCACCATCAAATGGTTGTTGATCATCATCATCATCAAAAACCTATAAAAAAGCAAAAAACAACATCACCATAAATAAATAAATAAATAAATAAATAAATAAAACTAATGAAGCCTTCTGCAAGATTTAATCTTCTGCGATAGTGATAATTTTGTTTTGTGATCATGGATTCAGTACATAAAGAACTTTATTAAGGGGTGAGGGAGGTTAACCTTAATAATCACTTCATCCATAATTATCACTTCACTATAACCTTTAAAACAAAAAATTAAGGGCCAGTTAGAGGCCATGTAGTAGGACACTGTTTAGGACACGTAACAGTTCAAAAGGGGCGTGGTGTTGGCTGGTTTCCTTCCACAAGTGATCGGGATGATAAAAAGTAGAGGGTGTTTAATTTATATCAATTCCAGCCTCCAACTGAGACAATCAAATGACAAAATGGACACTTCATGTTAGCATAGATAGGAGACCTCTCTCAGGCAAACAAAACTTCGCTTTCATGGACTATATGATACTACTGTCTTGAAATTATACCTCAAGGGAACATTGCATGTGCAACGATAACGACCTTGTTTATGCTGTCGAAATTTTTTCCTAACCCATTGATCCAAAAAGACCCTTTCATATTTCAATAACTTGTGACATCAAGAATTAATTTAAGGTGATCATTACATGTATATATGTGTCAACATACACAGAGCATACTTGTTTAATTTGAATCTGTAGAATACAGGCTAGTGAAGATCAATATGGCATACATAATAGTTCCAGCTCAAAATTAACTATGGCTTTCAATAAAATGTAGCTAAAGTTACGAGCTTTATAACAGATAATAAGTAATAGGAACTAAAATCCTATTGTTTGTCTAAATAAAGAATCTTCAATATCTTCCCTACATAAGAAAGAAAAACTTTTGGTTCCTATTTCAGTGCTCTGATTATTGTAAAATGTTGTGATCTTTCAACAATCACATCTGAAAATAAGTCAAATGTGTACTCTTTATGAGGCAATAGTACCAATATTTCCTATTTTTCTTCTAACGATATATCCTATTTTTCTTATCAAACGTAACGACACCATTAAATTTAAGCACTTTGATTAGCAACACGTATACCACCACGTAGTAAAACTCTTATCCGTTTACATTCGAAAACTATATTTCAATCATATAATGGGTTTTGGACCTAGCGATATTTGATTATAAAAACAATCTTAGAGCACTTTCAAAACTGAATAAAAAAGGGCAATAAGTAATCCCAGACATCATATGAAAATTTTAAATTTTAAATTTGCAACACCAAAAAATGGGTAGACTTGGATACCATTGGTAGGGCACCCAAAATCCGATCCTGCACTATAATTATTAGAGTATTTCCTAAAACAATGCACAATGCCTATTCACCTATCGCAAAAGATATAGTTTTTTTAATCATTAAACCATGAGTAATATTAAAATCAATACCTCCATCCCAGATTGCATTCATCACAAACATGTGTTACATGCATCATAAAAAACTAAACAATATAATATACCACATTAAAGATTAATCATGCACTCTTTCTTTATATGAGTTGAGCACAAATAATTAAATCCCTACAACTTAAGAAACTCAATATTTATTCTCTAAATATAACCCAATTCATTCATTATATCTCTGGAACCATTGTAGTGGTTCTTGATTGCGAAGCCAGTTTTTAGGATTATGACAGACACTCGAACCATTGGAACATGAGGCACGACCCATGGAAGCTCTCAACATCTATCTTTCACTTGTAGTAATGTTTGTGAGGTCTACAACAACCAAAACTTTGCAATCAGCAAGAAACGAAAAAAAGAAATAAAAACCTGCGAATATCGTGCAATACTGAAATCTTTTCTGATGTAGTAGTAGGAGAAGTTTCCAAAACCATTCATCCAGACATAAGCAGCAATAAAAACATGAATCGCATTGTATATCTCCGTATCAGCGGAGTAATGATACATCAAGAAGAGAACCTGCAATAATTACAGGAGAAATAAAAGAACTTTCAGAAACAAATTAAGCAATGCATTTAGCATTTTAAGAACTATACTAAACTTTACAAAGATAAAATCAAGGGCAAAGTGATGATATTGACAAAAATCTTGCCTGCATCCATCCTTTCCTTGTACGAAAATTAAAGAAACAACATACATAATGAACGATCATATATACCTTAGCCACCATGATTGGTTCATGAATTTTTTTATGTAGATCGTGTTTTAGGGATTAGAAGAAAACATGATATTAGGGTATCACATGCATGCACTTGATAGCATTATATTAAATCCAATTTTTTTGTGATTGATTCAGGCAACACCAGTAGATGAGATGGTGAAAAAAATATGATATTAGGGTTATGAGAAAAAAATATATTATGAATGAACTGGAAAAAAAAAATTTCGTATATGTTTTATTAGGGTAACCTAAGTTGTAGGGATTCTCCTACATAATTGGTTGCATTTATAGATTATAATATGCAACATAATTATCAAAATAACTTGTTGCCTAAGTGGTAAACACACAAGTTATTTATCAAAACAACCAAGGTTCAATCCTTGCAAGGAACCTTTTTTTATAAACAATTTTCAAAAATCTTTAAAAAAATTCCGAAAATTACAAAAAAAATAATAAAATTCGGAAAATTAAAAATTAATTGCAATTTTCAAAAAAATAATAAAATTCGGAAAATTAAAAATTAATTGCAATTTTCAAAAATCAATTAATTGCTTAGTTGGACCAATAATGCTTAGGAGGTTCATACTTTTTTAACAAAAGAAAATTAAAGAAAAACAAATAAACTTTTTCAACTCAGCTTAGTGTTCCAAAAATAACCTAAGATTAACAAAAAAGAAATGATATGCCCTTTGAACTTTGTGCCTAGAGATCTTATAGTGTTAAGTGTCATAAGTTAATAACCACTCATTGATAGCCTAGTATTAACCACTAAAAACGTTAGACAACTCAAGCTCAATTCATGAAAAAAGATAACTTTACTTGGTTTAAATCTTTATAACACTAAGTTTAAACCTTATGAATTAACCGGTTAAAAAGTCAGAAATAGTTTTTATATAATAAAAAGTGTCATAAGTTGATTAATTTTATGTCTAAAATTTTATTGTGATAACTACTATAAGTTGATTAAAATGTAATTAAGTGGGTCCATTTATTTCCTATATGAATTCATGACATGTAATAATAGAATTATTTTAATAATAATATTAGAAAAATTTAATGCTTCTCATAATAAAAACTAAAAACATGTTTTGTGGGCCCTACTAGTAACTAGTCAACCCCATTTGACTAAAGCAATAAAACATTCTTATTGTTTAAACTTATAAACAATTCAACATTCTTTTTTCTTAAAAACATATACTCTTCATAAGAAAAAACACATACAAAAATTGTCCCTACGTGCTTACATCATCACTGCTAACCATGATTTTTAACATCACAAGTTCATCCGGTTTCAACACCACAATTTCATCCGATTTGAGAGTATGTTATCCATCTCTTTTTATCGATTACATATATATATTTAAGTTTTTCTATGAATGCACATAGATATCTATATGTCTATTAACTTTTGTTTTTATATGTATTACTTGTAAAATCAGTACATAGTAATGCCTATCAATTTTGATTGAACTAACGCATTTACGTATTTGTTTATAACTTGTATCAACACTTGATTCATGTATCAAATTGTGAATATACGAATTATGCGTAACTATTCACAGATTAGTGTGATTTTAATATATATTTTATCGAATGTATATGTTTTGTGTTTATTTATGTACATTTTATGTTTTTGATAAAACACAATATAAGTGTGCACTTTTTTCTTCTTTTCAATTTTTGTTTATTGATATAAACAAAATTGACACTTGACTCTATCTTAGTAAGTATATATCTATTAACTTTTATTTTATCTAAACATGTTTATAATAATAAATAATGTTGATGAGTTAGGAGTTTGTTTTTTTTTTGTTTTGTTTTTTTTGAATATATGTTTTTAGAATTTGTGTTTTGTTGATAAGTATACATCTATTAGATTTAATCATTTTAAATAGATATATAATCATATCATAAATAACGTTGATTGGATTAATGTATGTCTTCTTTTTGCTATTTGTAGAATTTGTGTTTAGTTGATAATTTGATTCGTCTAAATTTTACTTTTCGAATTGTTGAGTATCAAGAATTTTTGTTTTTTAATGAATGGGAATATATGTGCACGTGTTTTTATGTATACATTGCATTATTAATTTAATTGAATTGGCGACATCTGTTAATTATAAAATGATTTTCACACTTTTCTTTTTTATTTGCATATTTCATCCTGTGCTAAAAAGAGTTGTACATTTGTTATATACTGCTTTTCTAGTTTGTAAATTAGAGTGTGTAAATAAAATAAAAAAATTGAGTGTGCCAATCAACACTCTCTTCTAATCGTTCCTCTTTTGATAATTTTGGGTCAAAAATATGTTACATGTGATAACTAAAAAAAGTTATGTAATTTAGTATTATTATACTATCAATACAACTTATATAAATAGTAATTTTCTTTTCAACAAAACATATTATGTATAGAATTAATAAAAGATTAAATATTTATAGTAATATTATATATAAAAAATAATACTTACAAATGATAAGTAATAATTATTAATTCATAAAAGATATTTTTTTTAATTAAAATAGTAATAAAATATATGTTTAATAAATATTTTGTAACTTTTTTTTTTTGCCTTTTAATAAAAGGAGAGCATTTCTCAAACTATTCTACAAATAATAGTAGTATAATTTTGTAAAAGAGTTTCAAACTTTTTGATCCACACAATTTTTTTCGTATCTTTAAGACTTTTTTTAGGGGACTTTTGTATATATATCCTCCAAAGATACAAATTGAATATACATTCAATACATGCATAAAAACCGATGTACATTGGATACTAAAACTTATGCAAATGATATACATGCAACTTTTCTACTTTTTTTTTGGGTAAAAGGGCTTGCAACTTTTCTACTTTTGAAAGGATAAATATGTAATTTTTCTTCTTATTCTTTTTATGAAATTTTCTCCTTTTATTTTCTTGTAAACATAACAACAAAAATGCATATATATAATATATGTAAGATAATACCAAATATTAATAGGATAAGTAAAATGTAATCATTTAACTTTTAACAAATGATTTAACTAAGATAAAACATTTTATGGTCTGTTATTGTTCATATAACCCTTTTTTTTTTTTTTTTTACTCTCTAATTACTTCAATGATTATTCATTTCAAGACATAACTATCTATCATTTTACATTTTGCATCATGGATCGAGACCGTTTGAGATAACAACCTCACCCGCAAACACACATTATAAAACTACTCATGATGAGGGGAAAAAAAATAATTTGTTCATTATATGGTAAAAAAATAACGCATTACTTTAGCTTTTTTGGGTAATTAAATTGTAAAAAAATTGATACATCAAAAAGTAAGAAAAAAGTTTGTCAATTCATCATGAACTATTTAAAGTCATTATTATAGCTATAGGGCCGTCTCATGAATCGGCAAAATTTTTGAGAGTCCTGTACAAAATTATATAATGAGGCATTTTGTTAGAGAATATTATATATAAAGTGTCACCGTTTATAAGATATAATGCAATTAGTTATCTAAACATTCAAACATATTATTACTCATTTAAGATATTTTCTCATCTAAATACTTTTTTCTTCTTGAAAAATATGTCTACACATGAATATAATTATTAACGGGACAAATTTTGAGGCCCTAGAAATTTTGGGGCCTGAGCGGTCGCTCACCTTGCAAAACCCTCAAAGACGGCCCTGTGTAGCCACATTAAGCATAGTTTTTTGTTTTAGTTTTGTTTGTCAACCTTGCAATGTGAGGCAGTGAGGATGATACTTAGTTGTTTTATTCCATTGTTTCATAACATGCCATGTGAATAATTGTTTTCTTTTGTGGACATTAACATAACTTGAAGGGAAAAAGGAAGGTGGATCATTTAGCATCATTGACAAAAGAGCTCCAAGAACTGAAAATACAAATCGAAGCAGAAAGAGCTACCTATGTTAACGTAAGTCGATCGATCCATCCTTTATAAGTATCAAATAGTGTGATCATATCTAAACATCGTTACATTTATGTCGTATAAAATTGAAAGTAGCCTTATATCCTATTATACAGGAAAAAGCCGCGGAAAACAAATGCAAGTTAGGAGGCATTTCTTATTTGACACATGTTGATAACCTGTGGTGTCCTCCAAGCGCAATCCCCGCGAAAACAACTCAGTATATGCTTTATTATAGGATGAACAATCCCCTAGCCGCATTAAAATCTCAACTCAAATTTGACCTTGATAGCCCCAGACATTCCGAAGTAACTATATATCCAACTGCCAAGCTTCCGTTAGTTGAGAAAATACCTCACTCTACTACTTGGGTCCCTTCGGACAGGTGTTTCTTCGTTTTCTCTTTTCACATATTATTAGTCCTTTTAGTATATGTGACTTTCATTACCTTATTGTACCACGATAATAAGTGTTATAGTTTCCGAATTCGTTGTGCATGGGATAGTAACAAACTAACTACCGAGGATCAACTGCATCGAAACATCAATTCAGCGAGGATGAAAAACGAATGATAAGGTCAAATAAATTCACTTGCATTATTTAGTTGATATAATATTTTTATTATTAATTCTTTGATAGTTCAGACATCTTCTCCTTTTTACATTGTTGCTCACTGATTATTTTCGTGTTTCATTGTGCTTATTTCCTATCCAGCCATTATGACGATAAAACCCTTGTGATAGTAGTTAAAACTTTAAGTATTATAGAGGGTGTTTGGTATTGCTTAAGTGCTTATCTGCTTATTTTAAAGTGATAAACAGTTGTGACTGTTTGGATGAAACTGCTTATTTACTTATTCTTACACTAATTACTTTTAGCAGATAAGAAACGGAAAGCACCGCCATAGTCTACGCTTATGTTAAAAGTTTTGTAGTTAATATCAGTCTAATAAATATTATCTTTACGACAACCTTTGAGTATCGTAGGTTCGTAATTAGCCAAGAGTATGAACCAACCGAGGACGTAATTCAACTCTTGACAAGGTTCATCGGTGAACTACATCCGAAATCCATGTAATGAAGTTGCTCCTATGTCCTATATCTTAATCACAGACTAAATTTTCCATAGTCAACTTCTACTTTTAACTACTTTTTTTCTATAAAATCTATAATAAAATTGTATTTCTTCCTTCATGCAGGAGGCATTTACCATTATTAAGACAGAAAATGAAGAAATGGTAAACGAGGATGTAACTGTTCCTACTTGTGAAACAGATTCAATGGATGATCTCTTTTGCCGACAGTGTTTGGTATGCACACAAGTTTTCGCATTTCATTCTTGTTAGATTTGGTTAACGTGAGCTAATTACTCTTATTACTTGACAGTCATTTAATTGTCGTCGCCACATAATTAGGCAACCTGTAATTACTCCTGTAAGCATTCGTGTTATCAAGATCGTTATGTTTTTATAGTGGAGTTTTATATAGCTTGCATTTATGTATTTTTACTTGCATGACCAATAGGCTGAACGAGCACCCTCTATATTCAATCCAGAAAATGAGACACCATGTAGCAATCAGTCTTACATGCACTTAATGGTATGGCACTGAAAGGTTTATGGATAATTATTAATATTAGTATGACCGGATTCGAACTCGAGACTTCGGGATTGCACACATTACGTATGAGAATTGATGTAAATAATTATAATATATAAAACGTTATTATTATTAATTATTAGTCACGAAATAAATACTTAACGATGGTTAATATTTAACGAGGTTTGGCTAACGGTCGTTAAATGTAAACTTAAAGGACTAGAGATGAAATTATAAGTCGGGAAGGATCTAGAATCCCTTTGGGATTGATTGGTCGATCGGTTGGGGTTCCCTAACCCAACCCACACATTAACTTGTCCTCCAAGATTGGTTAACTATAAATACAATCCTATTGTGTTCATTCTAAACCTAATCTTGGTGACTTGCAAACCTAATTTCTCTCCTTCTCCTCTCTTTCTTTTTGTGTGGCCGGCTCGAACTCCCCTTCCCATAGGGATTCGATTTGCTTAACTAAAGAATAAGTATTTGGTTTGTTTCGTGATCAAGAAACTAGCTTTTCACATCAAATCGCTAATAGTACGTGTGTACAAGAACGAAGAACAAGCACGCTTGAGCTTGTGAATCTTGGTGGTTGATTTCATTGGTGGGTCGACATAGGTGTTGGTCGACATTCACAAACCCTAATTTATTAGGGTTTAGGGTTTCTTGTTCTTGATCCTAATTTGGGGTTTTTTCATAAACCCTAATTGCATTGATTCGAAAAAGGTACGCATATACTTTTAGTTCGGTTAATTAATTTACAAGTATTATTCCTATTACTTCCGCTGCATGCTTTGATGATGTTTACTTGTTTTATATAATTGTTATGATTAGTAAAACCCAACAGTGGTATCAGAGCCAGGTTAATATGATGTAATTAATTACCAAAACACATAAAAATTGAATCTTTATGATTATATGCATGTTTTTTTATGGTTTCTAGGGTTTTGAATTCGAAACCCTAATTTTTTATATATAGGGTCGATTACCCTCTATTTATTTAATTAGGTTTTAATTTTGTAAAACTTGTAGAAACCCTAGGATTGCATGCTAATTTTATGTGGTTAATTAATGAATAATTGTTATGTGTCATGTAATATGCGTATCTTGGGTGATAATTGTTATGCGGAATCCATGGTGGAACATGCATGTTTTGCCATGGAGTATTGTTATGCTATAAATTGTTTAGTTGATACACACATGTTTTATTTATTTGATAATTATTGAATTGGGAAAGACCTCAATTATAACTAATAAAAATTGCTACGCTAATTGGTATATTATTAACTTTGGCTTACATGAATCGACTTGTCGATGCATGTGGCTCATCTACCTTGTAGTTGAAAGCCCTAGTTAATGTATGCATTTATTTACGCCTAGAATTGTTTATTAGAGTTTATCGAAATAATTATGCATGTGGCTAATTGTTTTACATATGTTAAATTGTTTAGTTATATGTTTATATTATTTGAGTGTGTTTAATTTTTATTAAAATGCTTTTTGTTTATATATTGTTTTGACATGTTAGTAAGCAAAAAGGGTTTTTATGAATAGAAAATTAAATGGACTAAATAATGGTGAAACTGATTTGTTATCTAAGAATTATTCTTGAACTTTTAATCGATTGATGCGACTGTACTAAATGGTTAGAACGGCTCACCCACTAGAACAAACTATAAAGGGGTATTTAAGAAGTGAGCAAGTCTCATGAAAGGATGTCTAAGGTTATGCTATGCGCTTACACGGTCCTCTCCCTCGTGAGTTCGATTGAGCTACCTAGTATAAATATTCTATGTACGAAGCATCTTAGTGCAAAGTTGTAAGTTTCTCAACGCATCGATTAAAACTTTGTAGAATTTAATCTTAGCAATTAAAATACAAGTAAGTTTCTTTCAAAAATTTTGTGTTATAAAGTTGTATGCATGCTTCTTTATACATAAGTTTTGATTACATACGCCAAAAATTGTACCCTTTAAATTTAAGTTTATGCCATCTAATGATATAAAACACTTGAAGTTGTAATTTAGTTAAGTGAGACCTTGATCTAGATTACAATAACGAGGTGAATTATTTAGTTGTGTGAGACCTCAGCTTTATGATTTGCGCTCTAAATTAGACAACTAAATTAAGTTGTTAGTGAGACCTAAGACTTAAGGCATAAGATGGGATGAAACATGCTTACGTTTTGCATTAATTGTTTTGGCAAAATTGTAAATCCCATAACTTTTGGAATTGAAAACTTGTTTGTCAATTATCGTTTTTCAACGATTACCTATTCTATACTTTCATCACTAGCAGATCAACTGATGTGGTGAAACTATGATAATGAGGATCCAAAATTCAAGGAAAATACTATGGTTAATATGAATATTGACCAAAGGGTATTTTATTTTCTTGAAAGACTTAATTATCGAAAATACTAACAATTGAATTTTGTTAATTCTTTTGATTGTATTAATGCAACATTAAACCGTAAACGTGGTTTGGGCTTTGGTAAATTCATCTAGTTCTGTTTTCAAACAAATGTTTGATCAAGAAAAATTTACTAAAAGACAAACATAAACTCTTTCCATGGAAGAAGAGTGAGACTCAATCCTATTCCTTTTCATGATTGAGAAAGGTATATTAGGAATATTAGAATTGTCTAAATTCTAATATAACTCATAGCAACTTTAATAGTTAAGAAAATTGCACACCATGTTTTCCTTAAGATATTTCATTACCCTCTGTTGGTGATTGAATTCTTATATGACATTTTGGTCAACTAGAAAACATGTTTGACATTATATGAGTTATTACATTAGAATCTAGACTAATTAATTCAAAATTGGTAAAAGACAAACTAGTATATTTTATCTAGTTGTTTTGATTTGACCAATTAAAGGTGCTACACACCATTGTGGGGTTAGTAGACCTATTATGGAAGAAATTGCATGCTCAATTTTTCAAGTTAATAGCATTGATGGATAAACCATCATCTACTGAGTAGAATACACTCTTTTAGTACCTAAGTAATTGTTACGAATGGTCTTACAAAGGGGTAGCAACGTAATTGCACGCTATTTTCACTGGTTAATGAAACACTTACAATGTTGTCAAATCCAGTGGGAGTATGTGTATGAATAAGACATTATTGTAACGTTGTCTAATTCAGTGGGAGTTACAAGATTTATTATCTTGGTAATAACTCGATTATTTCTAGATTTTCTTTAAATAATATATTACGTTCAAAAATGTAGACATTCATATTCTCAAGGATAGTCATGAACGCTTCCTTGATAATTAGGTGCTCCTACATCTACTTGTAATGCTTATATATCTACGACACTATCATATTGCTCACATAAACAAATGAATGTCATGGTGTTTATCTATTATATGATGTTGTTCTATGCACAAGTGGGAGAAGTTTTTATTGTGTGCAAAGGAACAACACATACAAATATGCTTAATGGATTCTCTTGAAGTAAGAGATTAACGTTCTAATAAGATTGACTTGTTTAGAACATGTGTCAAGGTTATAACATAGACTACTTTTATGTCTTATGTCATTCAAATCATAGAAACACTTGAAGTTACATTTTAGTTTAAGTGAGATCTTGGCTAGATTGTAATCTCAAGGTAAATCTCCACTTGTTGTGGGATCGGGCGTGGATGCTTTTACAGTTTCTTAAGTTGGACACTTCATGGAATGACATAATTAAATAAAGTAATACTATCTTAAATATTTATGTATTTTAGAATGACATAAATAGATAGAGTAGTATATTAACTTGAAAATAAATTAATTGAAACCATGATATGGTGTTCATAATTACTTTAAATTATAAATGTTTATGTGTTTCTTTGTAAAGTCACAAACATGAAGTCTTTTCATTATTACAAGACATATAATCTAAAGTAATACGTTAACTTATTATGTCTTCTTATTAAGACATAAAGTCATTGGTAAATGACTTATAACGTATAATGAGATTATAACTGTTTATGTTTTCTAGTTGAGACATGGACATGAAGTGACTTGATCAAAAGTACTTGAGTTATAAAGCATGCAATTGGCTTGGAATTTTATTTTACCATTAAGATGATTTAATTGGTAAATAGGTAGGCCAAAAGAAATATGTTTATCTTACATATTGTAAGATTGTCTTACAATATTAATTCTAACGAAATACTGTATGTATATGGAATGTTCAGTTAGAAGAATCAAACATTTGTTATATTGTTTGATTTAAGATAATAATATCTTCTTTCTTCCAAAAGTTATCAAGGTTAGAAAATTGAGTACTGATTGGATATACTTAATAAAACTCAAACCTAGAAGATTAATAAGACACCATTTTAGTATGGAATGTGATGAATCACATTGAGTCTTATATATTGAAGTTTTGAATTGTTAAAACTACTTATGGAGTAGGTTATTAACAAACAAGATTTACGAACTGTCAATGTATTTTGTAATATCCCACAAGAAAACAATTTAGTGTTGTTCTAATTGCTAAAGTATTTATAGATAGTCTTTAAATTACAAAAAGCAAGTGGGAGTTTTGTTTAGATCTTGAAGAGATTAAATTACAATTACAAAACACATAATCTTCTAAAATACACTAGTGAATATCATGATGAGGTCAAATATGATATACCTCAAAATGATGGAATTCTCATTCATAGATCCGCAAGGATATCTCGGATATTTGATATGATGAGAAATATGATTTACAGGATCATGGTAAACCTGTTAATCATAATGATATATTACCTAATATTGAATTGTGGTAAATTATTCATACTATGAATGTAAAAGATCTGTCCAAAGAGATAATCACCTTTGTAAACTTGGTTTATCTTAATAAAGATGAGTTTCTTCAAAGGTAAGAAAACCCTAGCGGTTTAAAATTCTTTGTGTAGAAATCATATGGACAAAATTGTACATGTGTTTAATGCATGGCTTGTGACAAGATTATTAATCACACTTAAGCAATTAATTGTGATTGAATATTCTTTCCTTGGCACATTAAATATATAATGATTATGATTGTCATACTTATTTTCATTGATATGAAAATGACAATTGAATATTAAAACTCTTTGTTGTGTGATTACTTTTGCGAGGACGATAAGTAATACAAATGAGTTTTATGAATTCACATAATCTTTGGAAATGTACAAACGGCAAGAATCCATGAATGGATATATGCATGCATCTAGGAGATGATTCTTATGTTTAACTATTAAATCCAAGTTTTGGTTTAAAAATTAAAATAAGATAATTTCTAAGTATTCCGAAGCTAGTGAGTATTGTGTTCATTTTCTTTAAATCTTATATGCTGTGGGTAGTAACATTCCGTCTAAGCTAAATGTTAAGTTTTAATTTGGAATGGAACTTCACATGAAAGATTTAGAAAATAAGACATACAACCTTGGAGTATATGTTTATTGTTAATAAACATGGCGGTATTAAATTAATGAGTCTAATAGAACATGATATATCATTTGGAAAATGGATATGTAGAACATGAATTAAATCTTTGTTTGACATAAGGATTTTTCATGTACATCATGTTATTGTTGTATCATGCTTGAAGGCAAGATGATTTGACAACATGGATATCTAATGAAGTTATTAGAATGAATATTCTAATAGAATATGTTTGAATCTAGAATTACATTCCTCAACCTGGATTTGCTCTCAAAATTCTATGGATGAGCAATACAACAATTGTTGTGAAATTGTCATAGCCAACAAACTTGAAAGTTTGGAAGGTATCAAACATTACACTATAGATATTGAAGTTTACGGAGATTTTAAAGAGCATATTGTTGTTTGTATACAATGATGCTGGTTTAATTGAGATGACACTCAATACTAGTCATGGGAGGATTTCATCCTTGTAAATGGCCATGTGAACTAGTTGTGCTCAACCAAGAGCATAGTTGCATTATACAATAAAGAATTAGAATGCTTTAAACTTTAAAAATTGTTTGAAAGTTTGATTGTCATAAATTGGTGTTGAGGATGTCACACACTTTATGAAATATATTATGTGGCAATATCAAGATATTTTGAATGCACACATACAAGAACTTCACTAGTTGAATTCTTGAAATAAGTATTCTCAAAATTTCGATAGATCAAAGTTAGTTGAAATTATGCCTTGTCAACAAGTATGATTGTCATTACTTGAGACATAATTCATTAACAAGTATTATCATGCATTGATCTATTTAGTATTTGGATAAGGGATGTTATGAACAAATATTATTTAAATGGAATAAAATATTGGTTATGTTTATTTTCATTTTCTTAATATTATATCCTATATTTGCATGTTTAATCCGTGAATAACTTATGTTATTCTAAAAGTCCGTTGTCGATCAATGATGTGGGAATGTCATTGAATTAAGACAAATCTGAGTTTTGGTAGAATATACTTTAAGTATATTGATGCGTGGGACATGCCAAATTCACATGATATTCAATGAATTGAATATAGGACAGATCCCAACTTTACATGATGATACTTTATGGATTTTATCATTAAGTATATCATGAAGTGTTTATCCTCGACTTGAGATACCGTAGATAATCTGTTGTGAATGTAGTGCATTTGTGTAAGATAGTCTAACGCTATCCGTAATTGGTAGTTATAAGGGCTATTTTCGGAAGTGTTACAAAGTTCATGAGTTATGTTTGTAGTCAAGAGAATTTGTTCCTTTGAATTTGTTTCAAAGCATAATACTATATTTGGGCCCTCGAGGATTGGCAAGATGTTTTAAGGCCTTACCCAAGATCTATCTGGAATACGTTCAGATGATTTGGTAATCTTGTTCAATCAAATACAACAGAAATGAGAATATTAACTTATTAAATGACTTGATCCATATTCATAGTTAATGTAGTATTAGTAACAAAAGGATAAGTAAAAATGATGAATCATTAAATGGTTTTTCCAGGAGACCATACTCGATTTGATCTGGGGCATTGGCGTGTGAAAGCTAGACTAACCAATGTCATTACTATATTAAGTAATATCCAAGTGGGAGCTGAAAGGTTTATGGATAATTATTAATATTAGTATGACCGATTCAACTCGAGACTTCGGGATTGCACACATTACGTAAGAGAATTGATGTAAATAATTATAATATATAAAACGTTATTATTATTAATTATTAGTCACGAAATAAATACTTAACGATGGTTAATATTTAACGAGGTTTGGCTAACGGTCGTTAAATGTAAACTTAAAGGACTAGAGATGAAATTATAAGTCGGGAAGGATCTAGAATCCCTTTGGGATTGATTGGCCGATCGGTTGGGGTTCCCTAACCCAACCCACACATTGCTTGTCCTCCAAGATTTGTTAACTATAAATACAATCCTATTGTGTTCATTCTAAACCTAATCTTGGTGACTTGCAAACCTAATTCTCTCTCTCTTTCTTTTGTGTGGCCGGTCGAACTCCCCTTCCCATAAGGATTCGATTTGCTTAACTAAAGAATAAGTATTTGGTTTGTTTCGTGATCAAGAAACTAGCTTTTCACATCAAATCGCTAATAGTACGTGTGTACAAGAACGAAGAACAAGCACGCTTGAGCTTGTGAATCTTGGTGGTTGATTTCATTGGTAGGTCGACATAGGTGTTGGTCGACATTCACAAACCCTAATTTATTAGGGTTTAGGGTTTCTTGTTCTTGATCCTAATTTGGGGTTTTTCCATAAACCCTAATTGCATTGATTCGAAAAAGGTACGCATATACTTTTAATTCGGTTAATTAATTTACAAGTATTATTCCTATTACTTCCGCAACATGCTTTGATGATGTTTACTTGTTTTATATAATTGTTATGATTAGTAAAACCCAACAGGCACCTCATCGGATGTTTGTTCTATTGTCACTAGATTACCATCTTGCGTTAATAATTCTTAAATAATTGTATTTTGTTGCTATGTGTCTATGTGGCGTTAGGAGCCACAATCATCTGTTCAGCAAAAGAATAAAGCCAAGAGACAAAAACATTCTGGAAAGTCTGTTGCACATCGACCAACATCGAGAGGAAGTACCAACAAGAACCGGTCCAACAAGCAATATACCCCATGTGATGCAAGTCCGTTGCGGAAAGGACGCCTTGCTTAAAAAGTTCCAACTGCTGTGAGAAGTATTGCGGGTATATAACTTAATTAGCAAATGTACATTATAATGGCGCGTTTATTTCTTTGGGCCAATGACTTAAATAGACTAAGATAATTTTTTTATCCACTACACAGACCGTGGTCTATGTTTGGAAAAAAAATTCAACTATAAACTGCTTGATTGCTCGACTTATTTTTTTTTCTCGACATCACTTTAATTTTTTGCTCGACTTGACTGTAATTTTGCTCGAATGGACTATTGGGAAAAAAAAGTCGCGAAGTCTATAGGCTGAAAAACAACTTTCTTTTGGTCTATTTAAGTAATTAAATCTATTTCTTTTCGGTTATACATATATACATAATATGATATTTTAGGTGCCCGAAAAGCTGTGGGAACCGGTATAGGGGGTGTCACTGTACTAAGTCTCAATGCAAATGCCAACAGCCCATGCCGTGTTGCTGAACGTGAGTGTGACCTAGATGTCTGTCGTAATTGTTGGGTCAGGTAATATGGTATCCGCATAGTATAAAGTTTGTATAACTCAATGTTCTCTTTCTTTTTTTACTATGAGACCTACGGGAACACCTCCTTTTTGTTTTAGCATTTATGACATTAGTAATGATATGAGCATCACATTAGCTTAAATACTAGTACTTGTTCACATGCTAATTCGTTGTCTTTTATTGTTACATTGTTCTTAATATGTGTTCCATAAGTTATCGCGAGTAGTTTTGACCAAACTAAAACCAAATGAAAAAGGAGACTAGGTCTCCATTGCCGATTGCTTCGATTCATCAAATTTGGCAATCTATAAAGCATTGTTTGAGTATTTAAATTCGTTAGGCTTGATTCTTTCTTTTACCAGAAACTTCACCCAAAATTACAAGCATGTTACAAAGCACAACATAATGTTCAAAGACTTGTACACTTTATAATGTGTATAATGTGTCTCAATAGATATTTGAACCTATATATAATCTTTATTTGATGAAACACATAGATACCATAGGCCAAAAACCCGTTGATTCTTTAACGTAGAGCCGAGCATAATACACCGCGTCCAAGACGAACCGAGAAACCGGTCCAACTAGATTGGACCAAATATATTTCGATCCGATCTTCTGTCCACCCTTTTTATCTGTTCCTCGGTCTGGTTCGGTGTTACATAAAACTAACCATTTTGCTTTGTTAGACCGGCCAGATAGACAACCGACCGACCGACCAACTGGACCGTGTCCGGTCCTCGGTCTTGTGTTTTTTGGCCAAATCAGTTTTCGGCATGTTCCGGTTTTGGTCAGAACCTTCCTTAATCAGGCTTTACGCTGTTACCCTATAAAAGATGTTACCAAATAAAGGATGTGCAGGGGAAAGTAGAATCGCGGAGCCTAACCGGTTACATGACCTAACCCAATGTTAATATGGCCATTTGGGACATGTTCATGTTCAGGTTCAAGCTTCGACTAGCCCTTAACCTTTGTTGAGCTTCGACTAGCCCTTAACCTTTAATAGAAAGAGCAATGACAGATATGACACAATGGTCATTTATCTCTCTTGATATTAACCTTTCAATTTATCATGTGTTGCAATCATACTGTTACACATTATTTTAGTCACAAGTTTTAGAGACACCAATCATTTTTCTAAAAGTAATTAAGGTTAACGATGTACCATCCACTCAGGTTATGAATAGTAAACATGAAGTTGTATCTAAGATAATTGAACTACAATCACCCATAATGTCTGATATACCCATAGAAAGACATATGAGATGGGCATTTGAATGAGATGGGATTTGTAAACGCATCAAACTTTTTTGGTATATGCTTAGGTTTGATACCCATTTTAAAATCAAAACCACTAACCAAACATGTGTCGTGGATAGAATGTTATTCCTCCACCCCCATATATATTTTCAACCCAAACATCCCTTTATTTTGTTACCTTTAAGTTGTATTTAACGTTCTGATTATAAAAAATGACTATAGTTGTGTTTATGTGTGTTCTATAGTTACTTGTGAAAAGAAGCTAGAATTTTATAGTCTAGAAAGCTCGGTTCTTCGAGAATTTAGAAATCAAAATGTGTCTATAATTGCAATGTGTAGATACATGTGTTGGAGGAACTACAAAATCACATATGACTACATGAGAGTCGACAAGTTTAGAAGGTTATCACAACCATGTATATAGAATATAGTGTGGATTGTTTTGACCAAAAACAAGCTATTTATATTAGAGTTTGTTAAACCTACACTACTTTAAGACTATGTATGAAAGTTGAACTATGAACCAACATATTACCAACCCATTACATGTGACAACTAGCAATTAGGGAGCCCATTTTAGGTAACCGCATTACGCTAAGTTAAACCGAGTACTTGCCTTTTGAACTATTTTGATTGACCATGACTTTTTTTGATATCGATTATTGGTTTTTATGATTTATTTTATTATCGTATGAGTTGTCGTATGAGTTTTAGCTCTTTTTGTTAGGCACTATGTGATTCGGCACAATAAAATCCTAATAACGAAAAAATAACGTAACTTTTAAACTGTAACCCAAAACTTGAAAAAAAAATTGTCAAAACTCGTGGAAAAACGTAAATAAAAGTGTTAGAAAGTCTAAGGAACATCGTGGGACACTCGTAGGACAATATATGAGCTCGGGAAAGGGTAAACGGGATAGTTTATGAAAAATTGCGGGTTTGGCACCTCCTTTTTCCCCTAGCCGGCCACCCCCTCCTCCCATTTTTATTTTTTTTAAACTCCCTAATCCCACCTATAAATACCCTCCCCACCTCCCATTTCACTCTTTTATTTCTCTCACTAAAAACACACACAAACCTTACTTTCTCTCTCTACTCTCTCTCTCCTAAAAATCAAAACCCTAACCCTAAAAATACAACCACCACCGTCGGCCACTGTCCGGCCACCCTCCGGCGTGTGACCACCCACCACCATGACCATTTGATATATCTTTCTTTCCTCTTTCCATCCGTATATGGCACGCCTATAGAAGCCTTCATTAACACCTCCAAATGTTGCAAAAACTATTCGTGATTCTATGGTTTTCAAGTAACTTTGTAGATCGGGTTTAGAAAAGGTAAAAGGAACATGGTTGTGGTATGTTTGAGCCATGAGAAGCCTCGTATGAGCCTTATTTGGGTCGTACATGGCTCGACCATGGTGGTTTTGGATGAAACATGGGTCTAAAACGAATTTACAACTAATAAAACATGTAACTAGTGATTTGGTATCGTGTGTTATGTCATTTATTTGTGTTTTTTCATTTTATTCATAGTTTCATGATATTGGTTTAGATTAGTTGATGGGTTTGATGATTGGATGTTGTTTGGAGGTTTATTGATTGTGTTTCGTTGATTAGATAAGCCATTTGGGGATGTTTGGATGGAGAAGCTAGGTGGAACGAGCCACTAGGGGCTCGTTCATGGTGTTTGGTTTGCGTACGTGACCCATATGGACCAAGGGTCCGGGTCGGGTTGTTGTGGTATCTTGTTGGTAGTTGTTGTTGGTGTTTGGATGAGAAGCGTGTAGCCGAAAAGCTTCTAGAGCTTGTTTGGTTCACGTGGTCTTAACCGGGACCGTGTCATTACTATTAGGGTCATAACATTGGTTATGGGTATGTTTGGTAGTTTGTTTGGATGGCAAGATTGATATGGGTTGATTGGAGATTGATTTGCGCTATTGTGATTATTTACTTTGACTATATTATAAATTGTCAACTTTGAGCAACGTCGGTGTTACTTTGACTTTTTAGTCATAGTTGACCCCGACAACGCCGTAACATGGACTTTGGTATATATTGGACTATAGATGGATTAAAAGCAGAAGTCATGACTGTGCTTGTGGACTCAAACGAATATCGATTTGAAACTAATATTGAAATTGACGTAATATATATATATATATATATATATATATATATATATATATATATATATATATATATATATATATATATCTTGGACAATCCTCCACCAAAAATACACTAGAAATCAATCGGGGCCCAAGCAGTATAACTCAGGACCACAAAAGAGTCAGGACCCACAGTATGAAGCACAATATTGTAGCCAATTAGCTACAAAATATTGTAGCTAATATATTCCCTATATATATATATATATATATATATATATATATATATATATATATATATATATATATATATATATATAAATGTTAATAAACTATGAAACATAAATAATAAATGGTTTTTATACCAAAATCCTCGATAACAAGACTTGTCTTGTTATTCACTATTTTAAATGGGAATTAACGACTAAAAACAGAAAGGTTTCCTAATTAATGAGTATTTAATGTTTTGAGTGCACATTTATCGAAATGTGCCATTTATGAGCATTTAATATCATTTTCAAACATTTAATTCTATTTACGTCTTGTGCATTAGTTACGGATGACCTAACATTAATAGCGTCGATCCACGTGGATAACGGACTTATTAGGTTGACGAATCTAATAAGAGCTCGTTAGGTACGTAGGATGACGTTATTAATGGGTGAATTATCCTTATGACTCGTTAGGATGCGACCAGTTTATGGGATAATAAGCGACACGAATAAATGATTGAGTTTATCGAGTTGATGAATTCGATAAGGTCTAACTATTTATTCTGAAACTTATTGGACTATGGAGCTTATCGCTTAGACATCTCATGGTGTTGCATTGAGTCACATTGTGGTTATTTGAGTGCATTCATGATATCATGTTGAGTCGATACACACACACACGACGATACCAAACGCTAGGACTAAACGGTGAAACAAGATATTTTTGGAGATAAAGAAAAGGAATACATTAGGGTAGATAACGTTGATTTTGGAAATATATATTAAGAATCGGTTTATATTAATAGGTTGTGCCGAATCAGTAGTTGTTGAGCCGTGTTAGCTGTTATCTTCGTTGCTAGTATTTGTTTGTTGTTGCTTGCTTAAGGTGAGTTTCATAGCCCCACTTTTATCTCTGTTTTTAACTAATTTGGGGTGACAAATCATGCTACTCTTTTAGACCTTTCAAACTATTTTGATTTGCTTATGTGTTGACTGTTTAGATAGATATGTGGTAGTTGTTGCCTTAGTCTAGGGTAGCAATTTCGATTGCTATAACGCTTGCCTAGCTAAGAATAGACTTCTACCTCGACCTAGTCCAGGGTAGCATTTGTTCTATACCTTGCTACGACTGTGCTGGCTAGAGTCACTTAGGCCCTACTATGACGTCGGATATGTTATGGATGGTGTTGTTGATTGTGATATTGGTTTGTGATTTGTGTGATATGGTGTATCTATCTTAAGTCTCGCATAGCAAATAAACTCCTACAGGTCCACTACTGAATTTGAATTTAAACCTATTAACTCACCAGCGTTAGCTGACCTTTTAACATGTTTTTCTCAGGTATCTAAGTGATGTTTGGAATGCTTGATCTGTGGAAGATTGGCAAGGAGGCATGGTTGAAGGATCATATTTTAACTAGGATAATATTATGCGGACCTATTTTATAAATCTTGTTGGGCCCTACTTTTAACTATTTTGGGATGATTGTATTGGATAATTAAATTGGGATTGGTTTTTGAGTTATAATATGACTATCTTATTTGCTATACTTGTGTGATGTACCAATCCACGTAACGCCCCGAAAATTTGTTTAAGTCTTCCGATGTACCGAGATTTGGGGGTGTTACATTACATCACATTTTCTCTATACTTTTTTCCTTTATGATGTAGAAGAGGGATACAATTATTTGACCTAAAAAGGTTATTGAGAGAAGCGGCGAGTGAGTTAGTGGTAGTTAACTTTAGTGTTGTTTTTAGCAAAACTCTTATATTTTGATAATTTTATGTGTATGTATGTTTTATAATCGGTTCAAATCAGTCACTTCATGACACGAACATAGATTTTAAACCATATGCGTACACCCTCTTTTCCGAATCGACATTTGTCCTAGCGACATTTAGAGAATGTCTCCTCTTCCAATGGTCTCAACTACGACAAAAGTGTCGATGTAGGTGTATCAAGTTGAACCAAATCAATTTAGCTTTGTTGTGCTTGTTTAACAACATCAATAATCCAAATTGTTCATTGGCAAAAGTAACAAACTAAGACCTATACTAGAATTGGGGCATTTAGCCACGGAAAACTTTTAGCCACGCCCAATTTCGTGGCTAAAAAGGCACAAAACGACAAAATAATCGATTTCTAAGTTTTGGCTTGAAAATCCACTTTTAGTCACGACTAAATCGTGGCTAAAAGTTTTTAACCCTTGACTTTGACTTTCAACGAAGAAAATTTGGTCAAAAAAGCACTTTATTCTTTAGCCACGACCAAAGTCGTGGCTAAAAGTATTTGCTATTTTGTGTTCGCTTTTCTCGAAAGTTAAATTAAAACTAATAAAATAATATTAGACTTTTAGCCACGACAAAAATCGTTGACTAAAAGTTTTGACATTTTTTTGTTAAAATCAATTAAAACCTGAAAATTCTTAAAAAGTATTTATGTTTGCCTCCAAAAGTTTGCTCGGAAATGTGGTCCCGCTCAATCATAGTGACGACGGGTGGTCGTGGCTAAATGTTTAATATAGTAATTATATTCTAATTTTTATATAAAGGTTTAGAAATAAGTTTAACTATATTTGTTATCGCTACAACAAACAAAGAGAACAAGCGAAGAACTTTTGGCGAATTATGTTACAAATCGATAAACGTTTAATTGTATTTGATGCATTACATTGCGCGGTATTAAACAAACAAAAAGTAAAAAACATGTGACTTACATTACAAATCGATAAACGTTCAAACATCAAAACATACGAATTACATTACAAATCGTAAACGCTTAAACATTAGAACATCTCTAATTACATTACAAATCGATAAAAGTTAAGCATTAAAGCATATAACTTACATTTCAAATCATAAATTGCTTTGGCGGGAACTTTTACCAAATTTGGACGATAAGAGTTAACCAGTTATGTATATCCATATCATCTCGACTCCCATATCATCTCGACTCATACTTTTAACATCTCGTGTATAACGATATCATCTCGACTAGTTCGGTTAACATCTCATGTATATCCATATCATATCAACTCATCGGTTTTACATGGTATATATATTCATATCATCTCGACTCATTCGTTTATCATGTTATGTATATCCATATCACATCGACTCATACGTTTAACATGTTATGTATATCCGTATCATCTCGACTCATACGTTTAACATCTTATGTATAACGACATCATCTCGACTCATAAGTTTAACATCTCATGTATAACGATATAATCTCGACTCATTTGTTTCACATCTTATTTATATCCATATCATATCGACTCATTCATTTAACATGTTATGTATATCCATATCATCTCGACTCATTCATTTAACATCTCATATATATCCATATCATCTCGATTCATCCGTTTAACATGTTATGTATATCCATATCATCTCGACTCATTCATTTAGCATGTTATGTATATCCATATCATTTTGAATCATTCGTTTAACATATCATGTATAACGATATCATCTTGACTCTACGTTTAATATCTCATGTATAGCGATATTATCTTGACTCATCCGTTTAAAATCTCAAGTATAACCATATCATAACGAGTCATCTGTTTGACATCTCGATCATGTACAAAGACACGAACAGGGATCAAATATGACTGGTTGAACAAAAATTTTGGAACCGTAATATAGAACCACATTTTGATAGACCGAGTGCATTTAAGATTCATTTAAGAAAAATTGATAACTTTTTTCAAAAATTAACACTAAATCAAAAAATCCATAGGGGTCCCGGGTACCCGCGAGAACCCACTGAATCCGTCCCTGCTTATGTATATTCATATCATCTCGACTTATCCGTTTAATATGGTATGTAAAACGGTAAATGTTAAACGACTTCATCTATACTCCTTTATAAAGGATTTAGGACATTCTAAATAAATAAGTCTTAAATAAATTAAGACCAAAAACATTTCTTTAATAGGAAATTAACAAGTCATAGTCAATGACTTCTAGCATACACTTCTTAAACTTGTAACAACAATCCTCATTAAACTTGTAACCATAATTTTAATATTCCTTGGAAATTAATTATGCTACAAAACATTCACTAAAATGTAACAACCAATGCAATATTGCTACATAATTAAAAGGCTAAAAAACAGGAATCATACATCCGAATTTTTGCCTCAAAATCTTAATATATCATTCACCTAGGACTATAAAAACATGACAAACATGCAAGGCTTTAGGCACATATAACAAATCCATATAATTCTGCTAAATAAAATTTATGCACTACTAGAGTGAAATTAGAAGTGATAGTGACATGGATTCTGTCATAATTGTTCCTTTGTCCCAGCTCAACCTTTGTCCCACTTCGACGATCGTTAAGATTTAGCGTGAATTGATAACGATCTACACCATAAGCTAATGGGGCGTTTTTCCTCTTTATCGCTTTGTCAAATCCCTGAACCTCATCCGGTGGTAATTGAAGTTTAACATCAAATAGAACCAAGTCACGAGGTAACAAAGCTTTCACAATCTTTATCCTTCCTTAAGCAACTTAGAAAATATTAGACATACTCTTAATAGCAAGTTCAATAATAATTTATTCATTTTACATTTCAGCAAGCAGTTTAAAAAGTGTAAGAGGGAGCTAAATTTGATAAACTGGAAACGGACGAATTCATTGGTATTAAAGATGAGGAAACAATACCGCCTAGATAGTCCTCTATGAAGATTGTGAGGCGCTTTAGAAAAAAATCCAGTTTCAATCTTTAACAATAACAATAGTTAATATGTTTAAATTTTGTTTCAAATCCGAAGCATATCATTTCTTTTAAATGTTGGTTTCGTGATTTACTTTACCTCATTAGCATCCACATGATCATAACGTGTCTTGATATAATAGTTCAATATTGGCCTCTGCAACAAAAACTTATGAGATTATATGCACAAACACATTACACACTTAGAGGTTACATATAAAAGGGTCAACAAGAAGACTTAAAATCATGGATCAACAATACTTTTACTAACATCATCTTAACAGATTACAGTTCATCCATTATGTTCAATTCTCAAGCTTAACATTATATTATCAAAAACTTGCCTAAATCCTCAAAACCAAACAAAGTTATCATTAGTTGTACCTAAATAAAATTACAGCTTGGATTATCCAGAAGATTAGTTTCTCTCAACTATTTTTACCAAAAACTATTAAGCAATCAATTAAACACGTGAATCCGTAAAAAAAAATTGAACCGTCACATCTCATGCTAAACATCCAAATATCTCTTTCAACTTGATAACTTAATTCAATCCCAACTCTTTAGAAACAATTTCATAATTAAACCTCTAACCATGTAACTGTCAACAACCTTCCTCTTCTACCCTATGTATGTTTCAGTAACTCCTAATTCCTTAAACTAAAAAGATTTTGTTTTTCCTTGCGGGACACATTTACCCGATTGTTTATTCTTCCATGATAGCCACATCATGATTATTAGTTATGATGCAACTTATGAACCTTGCAACCACTCGAATCCCAAATCCGATTAGGCGGTTACTCAACCAAAAGCATCAATTATGATTATTTATAATCTCAAAGATAAACCCTAAAAAATTGAAAATCTCAATTTAAAATTAATTAAAATTCCATGGCAAAGCTAAGTCTAAGCTGGTACCTCAATATAGCAAATAAGAAAGAAAAAAAATCAAATGTGATCAACCAGAAGATTGTATTGTTGGCGTTTTCTTTTTCACGTTAATCACTGGTTTGCTTTTTCTTTTTCACCTATACTCCGTAGTTACGGAGTACTATTTTTGGGCTGAAAGAAAAAGGCATGGGTATTTACTTTAGATGTTTGTAATATGGGCTTAACATATATTTTAGTTTGGGTATGCAAGGACTACATTATCTCCTTTGTTTCTCCTACGATTTCCTGAAACTAATAATAATTACCTTGCAAAAATCGTGAATCGGTAGTCGGGCGGTTGACTACCCTGCAGGGATTAATCGGTGATTAATCGGATTGGAATTTTCTTCAAGTTTTGGGTATTTCTAGAGACCAAACTAAAAATCTTAACTAATTCCAAACCTACTATGTTTCCAAACCTTAACCGTATGCTTTAATTCTGATTATGAGGCTCATTGTGCGTTATAAGTGAACTAAAAAAATACCCAAATTAAGTAGAATGCCTAAATTATTATTTTTTAAGTGTTGACCGATTAGTCCGATTTGACCGATTTTTTACCGACTCAGCCGATTTTTTTCTAGGCCGATTTTTTCCACTAATTTTTAAAAATCAACAAGGTATAAGGCCGATTAACGATTAATCGGCGATTACTCGACCGATTCGGCCAATTTTTGCAACATTGATAATTAGAAGTTATAAAAGCCACAATTAAGTCAAACATCAAATAAGACAAACTTTAAGCAAAACTTATTAATCAAGAAATTGTTAATCTTTAACGAAAAACATTGCTCGCCGAAAAACTTGGTTACAGGGTACCCACCGCCGCAACGCGCGGGTACCCTGCTAGTAATTGTAACGAGTATAACATTTTTATTTAATATATAATTTATTTTGATAATCAAGTTATATATAATATATAAATAAAATTTAAAATAAATAACATTTATAATTAATTTTGATTAGATTTTAATAACTACCATACTTTTAGCCACGACTACATTCGTGACTAAAAGTTTTTCCTCCCAAATTTTCGTGAAAAGTCAAGTTTTCCCTCGAAAATATTGGTGAAATACATTTAGCCACGACTTTAGTCGTGACTAAAAGTAATTAACTTTTAAAGTTTAATTAATATGAATTAATAAAGTAAAAATAATATATTAAAACACTTTTAGCCACAATCTCGTCGTGACTAAAAGTCTTGGTATATAAAAAGATCCTCTACACTTTACTCTTTATCTCATTTACCACACATCCTTTCTCTCATTTACCACAAAAACCACCACAACTACTCCCGCCATACTTAGCTCCCACCACTCCCTCACCACGTGAAGACCACCATCATCTTACGGCTACAATCACAACTCCCCGCACCACCATCTTCGCGTACCACCTAAATACATTAAAGGTTCTTTTGATTTTTGAAATTAGTTTATGTTATTATGTATAATGATTTTAAAATTAGTTTATGATATTTTTGATAATAATGTGAAATTAGTTCAAGTCCTAATTAACTTGTTACAACCGAGAAAACCATGTGGTCATTAGGAATAATTAGCTCAATCGATTACACATAATTTTGTCATGCTAAATTTGTTTATGATATTTTTTGATAATAATGTGAAATTAGAAGTTCTTGATGACTACCTTGATGACTTTGACTTTTAAACATATATAGTTGGATTTAACATATATATGGCACCTTAGTTGCAATATCAAAAAATGAACTTTATTAATATAGTTGAATTTAACTTAGAACAAGATGAATAGATGTGTATTTGTGATTTGTGACTAGTTTAAATGTATATTAGTGTTTTTAGGGCATTTATGACAATTGATAAGAGTTGGACTACTTTAAGAAACCGTGCTTCCAATCAGTTTAATGAGGGTCTTGATGCATTCCTCGAGAGGTGTAAGGACCACTTAGATGAGCATAATACTTGTTGCTGCCCATGTCATAAGTGTAATAACAATAAAAAACGTACCCTCAAAGAAATTCAAAACGATATACTTAAAATGGGTTTAGCTTCTTACACGACACTGGGATCAACACGGTGAACCAAGAGTAAATCACACACCTAAAACATATAATGAGTTGGTCTATTTCTTACACGATAGTGGTTTGGAGAATACTAATGAGCCAATGAAGGACCAAGTGCTTCAATGAAGGTTCTTAGTGCTTCAAATGAGCCACTTGAAGCTACAAAAGACGAATTAGAAGAGTTACTTGCTATGGCCGGTGAAAAGATATACCCTGGTTGTGATCAATCAACATTGCAATATTTGTCAAAGTTTTTGCACATCAAGGTCCTGTGTAAATGGACCGATTCTTCATTTGACATGTTGCTAGATTTTCTCAAAACTACTTATCCAAAAGATAATAAAGCCCCTTCGTCACACTATGAAGCTAAGAAGACTTTTAAAAAGATTAGGATACGGTTCTATTCATGCTTGTATAAACGCATTTGTTTATTTTGGAAGGAGAACAAGTCCAAAGAGAATTGTCCGTCTCAATGAGAGTAGATGGAAAGACAAAACACTAAGGGCCCGTTCGTTGGGCGAATCCTAAGGATTCGGTGGAATTGGAATTCAATTCCATTTCATAACGCGGTTTGGTTGAAAATTTTAAAGAATTTGGAATCAATTCCATTCCTTAATGTGTTCAAGTGCCGAATGGAATGAAATTCCTCAAAATCCTATATATGGAATTCAACATTCCATAAGATGAGAAGGATTGTTTACAATTACATGGAATTCATATTATCTTTATCATTGTCATTGCAATTATTATTATTATTATTATTATTATTATTATTATTATTATTATTATCATTATTATTATTATTATTATTATTTATTTATTTATTTTTATTTTTTATTATTTTTTTTTTATTTTTTGTTTTTTTTATTTTTTTATTTTATTATTATAATTATTATTTTTATTATTATTATTTTTATTATAAACGATCATTTAATTATTATTGTTATTATTATTATTTTTTTATAAACAACCTCATTATTAAGATCTAAAAATTATTATTTATTTAAAATTGAATATAAATTATTATTTATTTAAAAAATTTATCATTGTTATATTTAAAATTTATTATTTTTTAAAAATTAAATATAATTTATTTATAGCTTACTTTTTTAATTTATACTTTAAAAACTACAATTGTATTTTATATAAAAAAATATTTAATATATTAGTTTATATAATATTATTTAAAAATTATTATTATAATTTGATAAGTAATTTATTTATTAAATAATATTTATTTTATTAATCTTAAACTAAAATTAAATTTTAAATATTTTAATATAATTGTTTTTCTCATTTCATTCTTCCAACCAAACATGCTTAGTGTTTTGCAGATTTCAATTCCACGATTTTAAATCCTAAGGATTTCAATTTCTAACATCCCATTCCTTCACATTCCAATTCCTTAAACAGATTCCAATTCCGTCAAAAACATTCTGTGAACCAAACGAGCCCTAAGGGGAAGAAAGTTGCTAAGAAGGTGTTGCGTTACTTTCCTGTGACTCCTAGACTAAGGCGTATGTTCAACTCTAGACACATTGCAAAGTATATGACTTGGCATGCCACTGGAAAGTGTAAGGAAGATGGTAAGATGTGTCACCCCGTTGATGGTAAAACATGGAAAGATTTTGATCGAAAGCATAAACACCGTGACTCGAACCTAGAAATGTCCGGTTAGGATTGTCACGATGGTTTCAATCCATTTGGCAACTTGAGTCAAGGTTATAGCATGTGGCCGGTCATATTAACAACATACAATCGCTTCGCGTGGTTATATATGAAAGAGTCGAATTTGATGCTCAGATGTTAATTCCCGCCCTAAACAACCCGGGAAGGACATTGATGTTTTCTTACGGCCTTTGGTTGAAGAATTAAAGACTCTATGGGATAAAGGAGTCGGGGATTGAGACGCTATAGAAACTTACTTCACAATGAAAGCAATGCTTATGGACTATTAATGATTCATGGCCAATCAAGTTGGATTGGTCAAGGTTACTTAGCATGCCCTACATGTAAGCGAAGACACTCCATCTGCCGCTGCTAGGAAAATGCGTGTATCCTAGTCATAGAAGATTCCTACGCAAGAACCATCGTTGGAGGAAGGACAAGAACTTCAATGGCATGGACCAGCGGGTGATCCTCCTAAAAACTTTAGTAGTGCTAACATCCTCGATCAACTTGCTAGATTGCCGCAAAGAATACCAGGGAAACATCCAGATTTTGGGTTGGTGGCATAAGAGAAACGTGACACAACGGAATTGAATTGGAGTAAACGATCTATTTTCTACAAGCTTGAGTATTGGTCAGATATTGAATTAAAACACAATTTGGATGTAATGCATATTGAAAAAAATGTATGTGAGAGTTTATTGAATACCTTATTAATGAACGACAAATCCAAAGACACTCCAAATGCAAGAAAAGACATGGAACATCTGGGCATTCGAGAAGAGTTGTGGCTCACTGATAACGGAAAAGGGAAGTTAGTAAAACCTCATCCTAAATACTCTTTCACAAATGAGGACCGACATAGTTTTTGTCAGTTCATTAAAGGAGTAAAATTGCCCGATGGTTTTGATCAAACTTTAGCGTAAAGTGCCCGATAATGATAACAACATAATGGGCATGAAGTCTCATGACTATCATATAATGATGCAACGTTTGCTTCCGGTCGGAGTTCGAGGGTACTTGGATGAAACCGTTTCACGACCAATAATTGAGCTTTGTTCATTCTTTAAGCAACTTTGTTCTCGTAATTTAATGGTGTCTGATATGTTGAAAGCCAAAGAACAATTGATCAAGATTTTGTGTACTTTCGAGCAAATATTGCCTCCGGCTTTTTTTGACATAATGATTCATTTGGTTATCCATTTACCCGAAGAGGCTATTCAAGGTGGTCCTGTTTACATGAGGTGGATGTATCCATTTGAAAGATACATGAAAAAGCTAAAAAAATTATGTCAGAAATAAAGCTAAAGCTGAAGGTTCTATAGCAGAGGGTTATGTCGCAGATGAAGCCTTAACTTTCTGTTCAATGTATCTTGTGGGTATAGAGACGAGATTTAATCGTCCTGACAGAAATGGGGACGCTCCAGTTACGAGACATGAGTTTTATGTGTTCCGATCAATATGTTCACTAATTGGTAAATGTTCAACTATCAAATTTAAAGATGACCAATACAAGCAAGTAGAATGGTATGTACTTAACAATAGTCCGGAGATCGCGACGTATAGGACGAAGTCTCTTTTATACGGACAATTTTTTCCTTAATTTATATTTCAATAATTATTCTAATACCACAAACATTTGCAGTGAATTTTCTACTGAAAACCCAACAGAATTACTTAAATGAATTTCCTCGTTGGTTTAAGGTTAAGGTAAACTCATTATACATATTACCTTGTAAAAATAATGATTATTATTCAACCTTATTTACTTTTCTCTTTTTCATAGATAACTTGTCTGGCAACAACTGATAAAAGCCGATGCAATGACGATTTATTAGTTTTGGCACATAGACCAGAAGTGTTTGCAAACTCTTACACCAGCTGCACAGTTAACGGTGTGAAATTTACGGTTCACACTCGTGATCAACATCGTAATACTCAAAACAGCGGAGTTTCGACAGCCGGGCATAATGGAATGACTTATTATGGCCAGTTGGAAGAAATACTGGAGCTAATTTATACTGGTGGTCGCAACGTGGTGATGTTCCGATGTAAATGGTTTGACACTGGAAAACAGGACGTAACTCACGTTGTGACACTAAGAATAACATAACCAGTATTTCTGTAAGAAGTGAATGGTGTAAAGACGACCAATACATTTTGGCAACCCAAGCTAATCAAGTCTTTTACATTGAAGACCGCTCTAAAAACGAACTAGAGGGTCGTTCAACAGGGGTATAATCGAAAGATTTGGGACCAGGAAGAGAACAAACAAGATGTTATACATGACCAAAATTCATCCAATGTTGCATTATCTGCTAATTTAGATGATTTTACTATCACACGCTTGAGTAGAGTTGGCCAATCAACAGAAGTTGATGATATTCCTATTCCTGTTCCCGTTGATGATGATTTCATTGATGATGGAGACGAAGATGATGATGTACTTGTGATCGATTCTGATATTGATGTTGCAGATTCCGATAATGATCAACGTGAAGCAGCTGCCTATTCTAGTGATGAGTGTGATGGCCTATTCTAGTGACGAGTGTAATTTATATGAAATTTTAATTTCTAAAAAGCACACTGTTGTTATAATGTTCGTTATTGTTATCGTGTTAATTATTGTTATTATATTGTATTTTTAGTTTCCCGATTTGTGTGCATTATGTGTTGCTATTATGAAATGTGTACTATTTTATAGATGTCAATCGTTGCACGGAGTCATGGCGGGGACGCGGGTGGTAATGATCGTCCTCGAGGCCGTTCTAGGGGACCAACCGGAGGCAGCCAAGGTAAAGGATTTTTAAATGCTTTGATTAATCTTTTGAATTAAACTTGATTACCTGTATTATTTTTAAAATTATACTTAAACTTGATTGCTTATCTTATTAATCTTTTTGCTTCAACTTGTAGGCTCGGGCGGGGGTAAGCGTGGACGAGATAAAACCACATTAGCCGCGTTTAGAAAGATGTGGATAGATAACGGCAAGAAAATTTTTCCCATCGAGTTTGATGAGATTGATGGTCAGACATGGAAGCCTCTGGCACATATTCCAACCAGTTTATTCGTACTATTTCAATCAAGATTGGCGACGGGATCAAGATTCCCTTATACTTTGAGAGCTGGAAACACGTAGAACCTGAGTTCAAGACCGGTATTTGGCCCGAGATAAAGGTATTATTATTCTATTATGATTTACGACTAATCTGATGTTAATTAAAATTTACACCTGTATTATAAATCTATTAAGACTAATTAATGTGAGCTTATTAATCTATATATAGTTCTCTATTTGTAAAAATATATACCGTCTAACAATTTTGCTCTTAAATGTAGACGTATTTTGATATGGCTGCCCATTTGACCGGACCTAATGCTAAACATGTCGAGGATGCTGTAGACGCTATATGTCAAGAATGTTACAAAGGACACAAACACCGATTCAAGAAGTATGAGTTTCTCAAAAAAGATGGCTACAAGGATCCCGATGCTTTACGACCAAATCCTCCAGCCAATATGCCTAACGATGAATGGAGTAAGCATATTGATTTCTTCTTGAAACCTGCTCAAATGAAAAAGTCAGAAACAAATTCAAAGAACAGGAGCAAGCAACCATACCCGAGCTTGCAAGGAACAAAGTCATTAGCTGCATCACGACACGCCGGTAAGTAACAATTTAAAATATATATATATATATATATATATATATATATATATATATATATAAACCTTTGATTGTTATGATATATTTGTTTCATGTGTTAACAGCTAAAAAAGTCATAGATGGTAATCCCGCGAATATCCGAGCGAATAGAAGACTTTGGTCTAATGCATAAGAGAAAAAACCGTGCCTACGGAACGATGTTGCCGCTACCAATCACGTAAGTTACAACACATTTCGTGCATGCTTATCCGCTTGCTATCTGTTTTTAATGCTTATACTTGTCATTGACTTACATTTTGTTGGTTTTTCTAAGCTTTGGTAGTAATTTATATAGTTTTCATAAATTTGTTTTTAAAAATCCAAAAACATTAGCATAATCTGTCATAACTTAGCTTTAATGTTTGTTGTTACTTGAATCTGTTTAATTATGCTTATTATAGTCTAAATAAGTTAGTAATAACCTGTTTTAATAGTTTCATAGCTTATTTCAATCGTCGTGATGCACCTAGCCATGACACGCCTGAGGGTCATGATACTTTACTGAAAATTCGTGCTATTGAAAACAAATTTTGGGAAAACTTGTTCTTGTGGGTGACGATGGGCAACCATTAAAACTAGCTTGTGACAAGATGCTACTACTTCATGGGGCATTCTATTTGAGCACCTTAAGGTGCCGCAGCCACGTAGGAGCTAGAGGAGATGCTTACTGCTATTGGTTATTATTCGAAACCTCCTCAAGATACGAGTGCTCCTATGGCTTCTAATGTTAATGCTACTAGTAGTCCTAATAATGTTAATGATAAGGTTGTTACGAATGCTCATGGGGCTGTTGGTATTGAGAAGGTTGGTTTGAAACAACCTTCTACATCGTATGCTGGTGTTACTTCTACTGAACCTAAGGAACACACGTCAAACTTTCGTAGGTTGGAGTGTAATAAGAAATCTAATGGTGTGGATCTTTCTGTCCCGATGAAAGTGGTTGAAGAGGTGAACACTAGGTTTGAGAATACTTTGTATGGGTATTTCCTTGGTCAACGACTTGCTTTTCCTGTTGTTGATTACTTTGCACTAATGCGCGGGCTAAGTTTGGTATACAAAAGGTATGATGAATGCAAAGGGGTTCTTCTTCTTTAAGTTTAATTCGAAGAAAGGTGTTGATGATGTTCTTGAAAACGGTCCTTGGTTGATTAGAAATGTACCTATTATTCTTAAACCATGGACATTGAACACCAACTTAATTAAAGAGGATTTGACCAACATCCTGGTGTGGGTTAAATTCCATGACGTTCCTCTTGCTATGTTTTTCGATGATGGCCTTAGTCTCCTTGCCACATTGATAGGCATGCCCAAAAGGTTAGATGCTTTCACTAGCCAAATGTGCAAGGACTCGTGGGGCCATAGTAGTTTTGCTAGATGCATGATTGAAGTGAAGTCGGATGAGGTGCTTAGGGACAACCTTACTGTTGAGATACCGTTACTTGATGGGTCGGGTTCGACTATTGAGAAGATACGGGTTGAGTATGAGTGGAAACCACCTCATTGTGGTAAATGTGAGATTTTTGGTCATACTCTTATTGAATGTCCTAAAGTTGTTGAACCTCCTGCTCAGCCTACTAAGCGTGTTAATGATGGTTTCAAGACGGTTAATAACAAGAAGAAGGGAAAGCAAGGTGGGTCTACTATTTCGGGTCAAGGAGGGTTTACTAAACCCTGTGGGTAAGGCCAATATCAACCCAAAAAGACTCCTCCTGAACCTAAGAAAGTGGAAGTCAATAAGAAGAATGCTTCTGATGTGGCTTGTTCGAGTGGAACAAAGATCTCTACATCTAACAAGTTTGATGCTCTTAATACGGAATATACGGATGCATTTGGTATTCCTTCTAATGATACCAACAAGGATGTAGATTCTGGTCGTACAATGGAAGTTAATGAAGATAAGTCTACTAAGACAGGTACTGCATCACAAGAACCTCTTGTGAGTGATTTGAAAGAGATGGAGTCCGTGTGGCTCCTAAAACTAGTGATTCTTGTAATCCTACTTCTACTAAGAGAGTTAATCCTTTTCTAAAGTGGGAGAGATCGTGGTTTCGACTCAAGATGAGGTGGTTGCTAACCCGCTTGATGAGTCTCGCTAATCTATTCCGTGGTGGCCAAGAGTTTGAAGATGAGTATGATGACTATGACTACGATGACTATGCTAATCAAGTTCATGATCTTCCAGGAAATTTGGATGCCTTTAATGCCATGTATGGCACCAAGCTTCAAGGTCCTAGGAAGTAATTTTCTTTCGTTATGTCCTATGTTATCATTTGAGTGGTGGTTTGTTTTCTTGTTTAGAAATAGGAAGTATCTTATTATGTAAGCTTTATGCCTATGTAACGGGCTGAGATATGGGACTTCACTCATATCCATTGTACTTAAACGGTTTTTTGGTTCATATATTTACCAGGGTGCAGGATTACTCCCCTTTACCAAAAAAAAAATCTCAAAACTGTCTTGAAGGAGTGTTTGGTTTATTGTTAATCTTAATGTCAAAAACAGTTTTTAGTCATGAGCATCCTTGGTTTTAGATAGTTTTGGTATACAAAAGTTCATTAGAGTCTAGTAGTTAAAAGGTTTTCAAGTTTTAAAAGTCCTTTGGCGGTTGTTTTTATCTGTGCTTTTTTAACCAAAACTCTCCCAAAGTAATGTTTCATCAGTTTTCCAAAGCATTTTAATTCATTTTTATTTGTTATAAAAATTAGTAAAATTAAAATAGCAATTTTACTAGCTCTTTTAACTTACCTCAAAAGGAAAAAAATCAAAAAAATCTTTTTCATAGTCTACTGATTGCTCAAAGTTGGTGGTTTTGATGCTTTTCTCCGCACATCGCTTAGTTATCTTCCAAGTAAGCCTTTAATCGCTTAATTTTCGCTTATTCTCTACCGCTATTGCTTGATTCTTAGTTCTAATTATAGCCTCTAGTTTAGTGCTTATCTGCTTGTCATTTTGTAGACATTAGGAGCTTGTTCAATACCCTTTTCTCGCCCCCTAAGGCTGCTGTAATGCTGTTTCTTTAGAGCTTATCACTTTCAAGTTTTAGCTTATTTGATATTTTCAAGTTATTTTTAGATTTGATATAGTTAGAGTAATTTAGATTTCCTTGAATCTCCCCTAGCTTATTATAAGTTTCATAAGTTCCCTTTAGCTTAGATTACTTCTTTTGTTCCCTTTTAGGAGTGTTTGTAATATATGTTCTGAGCCCATGGTTATTTCGCTATTGATTTGCTGCTAACCGCTATTAATGTTTAGGATTGGCTAGGAAGTTAGTTAGAATTTCTTAATGAGAATGAACAAATAGTATAACTCATCAATGAGAATGAACAAGTTATGTGCAAGTAAAAAGATAGTGGACCTGTCATGGTTTTGATAAACATGTTCGTTGGTCCTTGTTAGCCTTAGATAGTGGGACTGTCATGGTTTTGCATCTGCTAGTCCTTGTTTTTGCTTGTATTTGTTCTATATCTGCTAGTCCTTGTGTTTTTTCCTATACTTATACTTACTCGTTGTCATGTCTTTAAGCATCCACATGCATATATTCTTTTGCAAATAATCTTTATTTTTTTTTGTAACTATACAGAAAGACCTCGAAGACGCCAAAAGAGCACCCCAAGAGAGCGGGGAGAATGTGCCCGAAATAGAGATATTGGCAAAGGTTTTAGCAACAAGGAGTGGGCACACCCGTCAGTGGGGCAAAGCTTAAAGGGTCTTCAAGTATCTCGGGCTACATCTTCGCCTTCAAGCTACTATGGTGCTTCAAAGACATATACACAAGAGGAAGTGAATAAGCTATTCGTCGAGCAAGGTAAAAGTATGCAAAAAGCTATTCGTAAAAAAGTTGCAGCCTCCTTTAACAAGAAACTTGAAAACATGTTGTCACAATTGGCCGATAAAGGTATAAGTTTGGATAAAGATAGCGTGGTTGGAGAAGAGAATGAAGAATACGAAGAAAGCGATGATGAAGGAATGGAGGATGGAGATGAGATGGAGGGTGAAAGTGAAGGAATTGATGAGAACGATCATGATCAAGAGGTGTTGTGTTTTCAGAAACAATTTAGGTTATAACTATTGTGGTTTGGTGTTTGTTGAATATGGATCGTGTTGAAACGAATTAGGATGTGTTGACACTCTTTTTGTTAATCTATATTATGTTGATATTTGGGATTGTTTGTATGTTACGGATCGAGAAAACATCCGAAAGTAAGTGTGTTTGCCGCTAAAATGCACTGTAATGCGAAATAAGCATTGCTTTAGTCATGACATGTCGTGACTAAAACGTATAACGATTTTCAAAAGACTTATAGCCACCACTCAGGTCGTGTTCAAAAGTTTTTAATTAAAGAAGCATTATACTTTTAGTCACGACATGTCGTGACTAATAGTATTTTAATATTTTAATGGTAATTTTTTTGCCACGAAAGTTCTAACATTAAAATATGAATATACTTTTAGCCACGATATAGTCGTGACTAAAAGATTTAATAATATTTTAATAGGTTTTTTATTATATCTTTGAAAACTTTATAGTGACGCATGGTCGTGTCTAAAACCTGTTGACTTTCGTGGCTAAAAGTATGAGCCGTTCGTGACAATAGCTCTTTAGCCATGGGGATTTAGCCACGCATTTATAACGCTCGTGGCAAAAGGTATATAGCCACGATATAGTGACTTCTAGCCACGACTTTTGGTCGTGACTAAAAGCGTCGATTCTTGTAGTCGCGCGCTAGGCTTATCTCCAATCCTAGGTTGAGAAAAAGCTAAAAACTTTTAAAAAAGAGAGATGAAAAAACATGTCTGAGAATAAGTTGAAGCATTAGAGCGGGTTGAAAAATTGATATAAAATCAATCATTGGAGATGCTCTAAGCTTACATGTTCGGCTGATTTTTTATTACTCGAACCAAACAACACCTTCCTTAAAATGTTTTTGATAAAAGACTAACCATTAGGATATTGGTTGTCAACTTATTGTACATGTTATACGGGTAAAGGCTAAAAATGCTTCATGTACTTATATATTAGATTCATTATGCACTACGAATAGGTTTAAACCTCATTATGCATAATATACCGGTATTTCTGATTCATTATGCACATGTATATTTTTCATAAAATATTCATTCATCATAAGTAAATATTATGCATAATGAATAAAAAGTGCAAGTATGTTATGCATAATGAGTTTTTTATCGGTTCGTATTGCATAATGAATCAAATATATAAGCACATAAAACATATTTAGCCTTTACCCTTCTTCTATAGGTATCATCTGCATGGTAAAATAAATACAAGTTGACTTAACATATTCAGGCGGTGTTTGGATTAGCTTGTTTTCCGAACTTATTGACTTTTTTAAAACTGAAAAAGTTCAAAAGCTCAAGTTTATCATGCTAAAGGCTTATCAATGTGAGGTTATGGCGTAGTTAAGTTCGTATGCTCAATTTGATAGCTTTTAAGCCCGATAAAATAGACTTATGAGCTTTTTTCATTTTTAAATAATCTCATAAACCCGAAAAATAAGGTTATTCAAACGCCCCCTAAATATACCACATAAAAAAATACTTGCTAACCGATCATAAATGATCTGGTTCTAATGTAGTCATTTTTTTCACATGTTCGTCTTTGACACATGTTCAACATTTGACTGTCATGAACTTATAATGTTCATACATATCTGTGACATTGCAGTTGTGGCGGTGGGCCACTAGGCGAGCCTGCGAGGAAAGGAGAATATCAATGTGGCAACATGAGGCACTTTTTAAAGGAGCGAAAAAGGGTAAGCAATATCAACACTTTCAATCTTAACAAATACAAAAAGTTTATGGAATGAATTCCACAATGATGCCGACTTTTATCGTCTTCAGGGTCTCATGGGTGAATCTGATGTTAGTGGCTGGGGAGCATTCCTACAGGTATGAATCGCAAATCAAACCATGCCTTTTCTCAATGTATGTTTCATACGGGAAAACAATAAAATAAAACGTTTTTTTTTTCCTAGAGCTCTGCCAACAAAGATGAATTTATTGGAGAGTATACCGGCGAACTGATCTCTGATGAAGAAACATATGTGCGAGGGAAATTATACAAGGATGCAAATACATCATCTTTCCTATTCAACCTGAATGATCAGGCAAGCCCTTTCGATATATAACATCATGGGGAGAATTACATATATACCCATTTAAACTTTACTAATTGCATATTTCCCCAATCAAATTTTAAAATTACAAATATACCCAATATTATCTATATAACTCTCAAATATACCCAATTTATTTATTTTATATCACACAATTTAAAATATAACAATTCTAGCCTTCCTCTATCCATCCCCCATAAAGCTTTTTTCACTGATAATATGGTTTGCGCTAATGAGATTATCTGAAAAAACAATTATATAAGCCAACATCAGATTTCACAAATATACTCATTTCTGCAAATCACTTGCCACTATCCAATGTTGCAGCCCACCCAATCAACCCATGCAAAATAAAATAAAAACCAACAATTAAATATTAAACAAAAACAAAAATATAGTTGATTCACTCATTATGGGCTGAATAAGAAGAGGTCCCGCCATTTACTTAACCTCATATGAAGAAACCACATTATCAGTTAAGTAGTTATCGAGGATGGATAAAAAAGGGTAGAACTGTCATATTTTAGATTGTTTATTATAAAATAAATAAAATGGGTAAATATGAGAGTTAAATAGATGTGATTGGGTATATTTGTAATATTAAAATTTGATTCGGGAAATATGCAATTAGTGAAGTTTAAATAGGGATATATGTAATTCTCCCTAACATGAATGTTGATAATACCAAATTACCAATGTATTTTTCGCAGTTCTAATTTCAGTCATCATAACCTTTTCTACATGTAAGTCATTGTAGCCCATTCGAGTTACTTTGTAAACCATTTTCAAAAAGCTGCTTTCAGGGGGTTATTTTGGCTACAAAAGGACGCAAATGGGACAAAAAACCATTTTTAACAAATCAGATGTATAAAAACTAATACAACTATTGACATGACCATTCAAATTACCAGTATGCAAGTTCCCGTGAGTTAATGTGCACTATATGATTAGCATTTGAAACTCAGCCAGCTTCTTTATATGATGCAGTACGTCATTGATCCAATTCGTATGGGAAGCAAACTGAAATTCGCTAACCATTCAGCTAACCCAAACTGTTATGCCAAGGTATGTTTCTTCTTATGTCTTAAATTTCACTTAAAATCATTATGTCTAAAAAGTCGACATGCAGATTTTGAAAGTGGCAGGTGATGAACCGTTGGCATATTTGCCAAAAAACGTATTGAAGCTGGTGAAGAGCTGTTCTATGATTATTGTTATGCACCTGACGTGGCACCTGTTTGGGCATTAAAACCCGATGATCCAAACGAAGGTCCTTCAGCCTCAAGAGCGCAAGAAAGCCACCATCGCTGCCGCCACCAGTGCAACAATCACCATTGCATAGGTCATTATTTAAGCGGTCACCAGTGCATCGATCACGCATTGTCTCGCCACTATTACCTCGGTCGCCATTGCCTCGGTCACCATTGGCAGGCCCACCACTACCTCCACCATCGCCTCGGCCACCAATGGGATAGTGAAAGAAAGAAAAAAAATACTTCTTTTCTTCTTTTGATGAACTATTCATTTTGAGAAAATGAATGGTTTGCATGATTACTGAATGTACCTGTTTTTAACGTTAGACTGAAGATGAACATACAAAATTTGATTCCAAACATCTGGAACGCCTGGCAAGCACCAATGGCTGCAATCTTCACCTTTCAAAGGGCTACCTTTTCTTCTTCCATAAATCGATGGGTGACCATCGATTCTGTAATCTGACAAAGTGGTTATGTTTAAGAACTTGACTGGCGTTTTCATTTGTTTTATGATGCGTTGGAGAATGAGATTTTTTCTGACTATTGTTGGTGGTTCTAGTGTGGTTGAGGGGTTGAGTGGCTTCTTTACAATGACCACCGTCATTCCACTCACCTCCTTTGAAATGAGAAGGAGCGGAACTTCTGAATATAACTTGTGTTCTTCTTGGGTTTATGTTCTTGTCGACCCATGATGCCCATGTTGTCATTGATTTTGCGAAAGCTGTTGATGAATCAAGATGAGGCAGAACGTTATCTGCTTCCTGTTAGTAATTCACCCTGCAAGTTTAGAGGTATGAGATGTGAAATGATACCAACTTACTGACACGGGGGATAAGCATTAATACATGAACCGAGTAGGTTTGTGGGATGAAATATATAGCTTATAGATTTAATTTAGAATATAATAACTGTATACTTGGCATACAAAGTTAAAATCTCAATGTTTAAATTTTAGAGATATATAGCACTTTAATAAGTTCAGTAAAACTATTCTATCATAAACATTCCTTAGACACCTTGGGGACCGCATAGAAAATAGAGGTGGCCATTTCGACCCAATTACCAATACATGTATCTAGTTAGGTTAAATATGTTGAACGGGTCAAACATCATCGAAAATATGTACTCAAATGGATAGAACCTCCCAAATCATTGTAATAATAAAGCTTTTCTAGTCATTTTTATTATACTGATATTGATATGCACTAGAAAAGTAACCCATATTGATCAATCCCTTTATCCCGTGTCCTTAGCCTAAAATTAGTTCCTGAGCTGAAAACCAGAAAGAATGAGGATAATACAGAGATCGTTAAAGAAAGAAGAAGAAGAATACTGCAAAACAATCCCCTTTGTTTGTCTATAAAAAGAAACTCTTGTATACCAACGGAACTGAATTGTGCTTATGAATAACTTGACTTGTATAAATCAGACTGCGATTTTGATCCAACTACCTGATTGTCATCATTACATGTAAATACAGTAACGCAGCAACAATAGAAAAGGTTATGATGATAGGTTAACAATAGATTAGTATAGTGTATGACAGGTTTTAAGGACTAGAAACATAATCTGTTGGATGGAATCAAATACTTATAATATCAGATAACTTTCTATAATCTGGAAAATGTCTAATTTCATTATAAGGAGTGAGCTTTGATCTCTTAAAGTAATGATCCATATCTTAAAGCATTTATTTTCTAAATTGTCGAGCAATTGTGCTCACTGCTCAGAAAGCCAATTGGAAGGTTTTAAGAAAAAACATTATGCTTGTAATGGAAGGCATATAAAGGTGTTTCGATGATTAAACAAACATTTCATATGCATTTTCATGGATGTTAAAGTTTTGGGCATGTTTATGTCTGTTTTAGATACAAAAAAATAAGAGATTTTTTACGCATCACTTCTTATTTAAGTAAGAAATTAACTAAAGATTCACTATACATTATACAATTTATGTTGGGAAGGAACCAATGCCATCCTAGATCATAAACGCAAAAAGTAAAGATCAACAATACAGGGCTGCAAGGTATGATGCACCAGCATCACAAAGAATCAGGTGTTTCGATAAATTAATTCCAGGGACGAAATCGTCTGTGAAGTTAGAGTTGCAGCACCCTAAACTCCAACGTTCAGATGTGGAAACCATATTAGAAAAAGTATAGTTATAAGGGATATTACTTTTGGGTCCGTTGTGTGCACAGAGACAATTTGAGTGACATAATCTATGAAGGAATCACAAAGTAATCGTGTTTAAGATACTAGTTTATTTGTTGAACAAGGGAAAGATGGAATGTACGCCGCTTCACACCTATATAGGGGTTGGAACGATTACTACGCAAGTGGATTCCTCAACTGAGAAACTCAATCAAAGTTAATCTTATCAGTGATTAATAAAAGCTGGAATACATGCCAAAAAAATGCAGATTCGTCATGAAGGACAGAATTTTGTGAAAAAATAGCTTAAATGGAAGCAAAGGTAGAAGACTCTAGATAGGGAAGTTGAAACGACGTATAGATAGTTACTCAAAGAAGAGTGTATGCCTTTCGAAAAAGAATGTATTTTAGATATACGTGTGAATGATGGTGTACATGGTTCACTACTACACAAACAGGTTTTTCCCACGGCAAAATCAGTGGGAAATCCCGTGGGAAAGGGCCTTTTCCCACGGATTTCACACGGAATTGTTCCGTGTATAAAAACCCCATGGGTAAATATTTTCCCACAGATTTTCCCACGAAGCGTTGACTATTTCACACGAATATTATTGTGGATAATCAGTGGGTTTACTTTCCCACAGATTTCTCACGAAATTCCCACAATTTCTAGTAGCCATTTTCCACACATATCCTTGTTTTTTTGCCACAAATTTCCAACGATTTTCACACTAAGATAAAATCTGTGGGAAACTCTGTGAAACCTGTGGCAAATCTATGGCATAATTTTATATATTTCTAGAAATTTTTAATATTTCATATAATATAAATAGAAACTAAAAATTAAAACGAAGCTGGTCAGATATTTGTATGAAACACAAAAGCCGTTGTTTAAAAACTGATATATACCAATAAAACACATATTACAAATATGCTCAACCGAGTCACAGTTTCGAACCTATCTATTTCATATTGGACACAACAAACATTATATTTTTGTTTCCTAACATTACAAAACTTGTAATCTTTTCTTTGGTCTTTGTAATCCATGATCTTTATAATCCATCATCTTAGACATGTGAGCACCTTCTTCATACCTGTACGCTGCACACATGTTCAACAAATACAACACCCAAAACCAATCAGTGAATGAACCAAAATAAAAGCCAACAAACAAAAACAATAGACTATTTAATACATCCTCAACAAGTCATGAGCATTAAAAATTTATATTTTAATCAATAATTATGTGAACTATAGATACATAACCACAAAAAAAGAATAGCTCCGTTGGACCAAGATGCTTCCTTCATCTGACAGGTCCATGGTTTTATCTGTTGTCTAATACACTTTTGTATTTAGTTATTTTTTGGTATATACACATCATATTACATAGAGTAAACCACATAAACCAACCTTGTTAAATCTATTTAGATCTACCTAGATCTACACAAATTAATCCGAGATCTAACAAAGATAGACCATGAATGGTTCGAGTGTGTGGTTCACCGGTGTGTATTTCGTTTACTTGTGGTGTTGGTACGAGTACTTGTTTGGACGCGGACTACGGTGGTTGAAGTGGGTGGTCCGGTGGTCGAAGTGGATGGTTTGCGGCGATGGGAATCTGAGATGGAGAATATGGATGTGTATTAGTTTTGTTATGGTACAACAAAGAGAGAATTTTTGTTGTTGTTAGAATGGAAAATATTGTGCGATCAGTCAAACATCATTTCCCCAATTAGAAGATATCAACTCATAAAGGGACGAGAGAATTATGGACCAAGCAAACCAATTCCAGCCAATGACCTTATTGTTTTCCATATATAGCTCATAGATTTTCTTGTATAAATAGAGACATTGTATTATCTTTCAAATACAATTCAATATAATAAAAAACCACAATTCAGTCTATTTGTCGAGACATGGTTTCAGAGCCTTGTTCGACCTCATCAACTACCATTTAATCATCCCTCGTATAACCGTCAACCACCTTGAACCGCCATGTCCGGAAACAACAGTTCTGGGTCAGAACTTGCTATTCAATTAGCAAACATGTTGAAAACCAATATAAACCAACAACCACAACACCCAAAATTATCCGACAATCTCCAAATCAATATCAAGTTAAACAATCAAAACTATGCTCTATGGACCCGTATGATTCGGGTTGCCATTGGGGGCAAATAAAAAAAACTGTTAACTCATTTAACAACCGAACCACCAGAAGAAACAAACGAATCATTTGAGACATGGGAGCAAGACGACTTAATCGTCTTCTCATGGCTTATACAAAACATTGAACCAACAATAGCAGGCAATCTTACCGAATATCCCACGGCAAAACGTTGTGGGACGACTGGCAACAACGTATAGTAGCGGAAGAGACAAGCTACAAGTTTTCAACCTTCATGTAAAAGCAAACGAACTCAAACAGAATGAAAAATCCCTTGAAGAATTTTGGATCGCACTACAAGGCTTATGGGGAGAGATCGACAGAATCGACCCCAACCCTATGTCATGCGCCGATGATATAAAAAAGTATGCCAAAGTTCGATCCGAACAAAAACTCTTTCAGTTCCTTCACGGGTTAGATCGAAAATTCGATCCAATCAAACGTGAACTCCTTCGACTCGATCCCCTTCCATCCGCAGAAACCGCGTATGCTACCGTACACAAAGAAGCCACTCACCAGAGTATTCTGGGAACAACTAACAGTGAGAACCAAGGAATCTCAGCCCACAATGGGCCGACTATTAAAACTCCCCATGACCCAGTTGACAAGGGATCAGCACTTTCAGCCCACAGCAGCCTAAAAACCACAAATGAGCCGTGGATATTTGATTGCGGAGCAACTGATACGATGACCTATGACATATCTGATTTTTCGGAAATGTCAAAACCGAGGAAAACCCACATCCAAGCCGCAAACCAAGGGAAAATGGATGTAAAGGCAGGCGGAACAATTGAAATTTCTTCAAATATCAAACTCCCAAATTGCTTATATGTTCCCTCCTTGTCACATAAATTATTGTCTGTAAGCCATGTGACGAAAGAATTAAATTGTTCGGTACTTATGCATCCAACTTTCTGTCTCTTACAGGATATCAGGACGGGATGGATAATTGGGCGTGGCACTGAAAAACATGGACTATATTATGTTGATGAAGTTATTCAAGCCGGTACTGTGATGTTGGCACATGGAACAACAGAGAGGGAAGCATGGCTATGGCATAGAAGGTTGGGCCACCCTTCTGCAAGTTATTTACATATTTTATTCCCTGCACTTTTTCCGTCGAATAAATCACTTTCTTGTGAAACTTGCATTTTAGCTAAAAGCCATAGACAATCGTTTAAACATAATAATACCCGTGTTGAAACTCCATTTTCGTTAGTTCATTCAGATGTTGGGGGCCAGTAATTAAAAGAATTTAGATTTTATGTTATCTTTGTCGATGATTGTACACGAATGACATGGATATATTTCTTGAAAAATAAAAGTGAAGCTTTTGAAAAATTCACTTTGTTCTACACCATGGTCCACACCCAGTTCAAAAAATCAATCCAAATTGTTCGAACCGATAATGGTGGAGAATATGTGAATTCCCAAATGAAATCATTTCTTCAATCAAAAGGTATAATCCACCAAACCACTTGTTCTCACACCCCTGAACAGAATGGAGTTGCCGAAGAAAAACCGAATTTTGCTCGAAATAACCAGGGCACTCATAATCGAATCACATGTCCCTAAGTCCTTTTGGCCAGAAGCCTTGGCCACCGCCACGCACCTTCTAAACCGCCCCTACAAAAATTCTCAAACTAAAACCCCATTGGAAACCCTTGAAAAATACACCTAAATACCTAACACTCACCCTCCCACCCAAAGTATTTGGGTGTACGGTCTTTGTTCACATACCCAAGACATATAGAGATAAACTTGATCCGTAGTGCAAAAATGTGTGTTTTTGGATACGGTGTGAACCAAAAGGGTTACAGTGTTACAACCGAAAACATACAGTTTCACCACAATGAACTCAGGACTTCCTTGAAACCATTCTTTTACACCAACCAACATGCAGTCGGGGGAGGAATCATGTGACGACCGATTGGTTGACATATACGTAAGGTCGCTTCTACTCACGCATTTTCGCTCCGAAGCCATCACAATATAGTCCAAGTTCTATCAGCCACCCAAAATATATCCCCAACTGGTATCCGAGGTAAGTAGTTCCCAACCGATTGATTCTCAAAATAATAACTAATTGGTTGAAAGTGCTAGTAATGCAAACCGAACAACAAGAAACCCCAAATCAAAGCCCTCCGAATCGCAGAACCAAGATGAAGAGTTACCGAACAAATACACCCTTCCACCAAGAGCAAACAGAGGAATTCCAAATAAGAGGTTTTCCCCGAGAAGATATCCGAAGCTCAAAGTATCCTATAGCTAATCCGTCAAGGAAACCTATCCAAAGAAGCAAAAGCCTTCACCGCAAGTCTCTACTTAAAATGTTCCTCAAATGTTCAAAGCCTTAGAATCGTAAGAATGGAAGGATGCTATGGATGCTGAGATGGATGCATTAATCGAAATAAACGGGATAAATGTACCCTACCGCAAGGCAAGAAACTGTGGGATGTCGATGGCTCTTCACAAAGAAAAATACAAACCAGATGGGAAGATAGAAAGGTTTAAAGCTCGATTGGTCGCCAAAGGTTACACCGCGTATGGAATTGATTACTCAGACGCTCACCATTTGCAAACATGGATACAATAAGAATCATGTTCTCAATCGCTGCAAACAAAGATTGGCCACTCTACCAATTCGATGTAAAAAATGCCTTTCTACATGGAGAATTAAAAGAAGAAGTCTACATGGAAGCTCCCCCCGGATTCTCCCATGATTTCAAGCCAAGAGAAGTTTGTCGGTTAAAAAGTCCTATATGGATTAAAACAGCTCCCAGAGCATGGTTCTGAGATTCACGCTAGCAATGAAGAAATACGGGTTCAACAAAGTAACTCAGACCACACTCTGTTTCTCAAACGCAACAAAGACAAAGTAACATGCCTAATTATATATGTGGATGATATGATTATCACCGAAATGACGAACTAAAATAAAGCAAGCTCAAACAGAATTGTTTAAGAATTCAGATGAAGGATCTAGGAAGACTAAAATATTTCCTTGGCATTGAAGTTCTCAGGTCACAACATGGGATCTTTATTTGTCAGAAAAAATATATACTAGACCTTCTCAGAAAACAGGCATGATGGATTGTAAACGCTGAGACACCAATGATTGCTAATCAAGGTTATACATGGAGCTTGAAGCTGAACTGGCAAGACAAAGACAGTATCAATGAATGGACGGCAAGTCGATATATCTCTCACATACTCGTCGGACATAGCATACTGCTGTGGGAGTGGTAAGTCGATTTATGCACCAACCTCAAAAGCCCACATGGATCGGAAAAAGAATCATTGAATATCTCAAAGGAACTCCTGTGCCATGGAGTGTTGTTCAAACCAAATGGACATTTGAATATTCAAATATACACGGATCTGGATTGGGTGTGACAAGGAGACAGATCAACGTCAGGATACTTCTCTTTGGTAGGAGATACCTGGTTACATGGAAAAGTAAAACGGAAGGTGGTGTCATTATCAAGTGCCGCGTAATTCAGAGGAATAGATAAGGGAATTGCGCAGTACTTTTGGATTAGAAAACTCTTGACCGGTTGGGTTTCCCGAAAGAAACTACTCGTGTCATGTGTGACAATAAAGTGCCAATTCAAATCTCAAAATCCTGTCAGCATAAGAACCAACATGTAGAGATCGACAACATTTCATTAAAGAAAGCGGAGGCATGAATTATTGAATTACCATTTGTCAAGTCTCAAGAACAAGTGGCTAATATCCTCACTAAATCAGTGGGTATAGGGATTCTGGAAAATTGCTTGAGCAAGTTGAATTTTGGTAATCCCACCATTCAACTTGAGGGGGAGTGTTAGAATGGAAAATATTGTGGACGATCAGTCACACTCATTTCCCCAATTAGAAGATATCAACTCATAAAGGGACGAGAGAATTATGGACCAAGCAAAACCAATTCGAGCCAATGACCTTATTGTTTTCCATATATAGCTCATAGATTTTCTTGTATAAATAGAGACATTGTATTATCATTCAAATACAATTCAATATAATAAAAAACCACAATTCAGTCTATTTGTCGAGACAATTGTGATCTTATCTTGCCCATTAAAATTGCCATGATGGCAATCCTTGTGACTTAATCTAAGGGTGATAATGCTTCTCTTACAAATATAATATATCCACATAAACTAAGTAAATTGAAAGTATTTGTTAAATGAGAAAGGTTATTTCTTATTTTGCAATATAACATGTACAAAATATTTTGGTCTTACTAATTACTTTGTATTTTCTTAACATCAAACATTTACAACTTGTATATAAGGCTTGAACCAATAACTCTAAATAAATACATTTTATATATTTATTTACATATATTTCTTTGGTTTTCTTAAGAACAAATTGAAGACACTTAATTCTAACTAGAGTTAGAGTCTAAATCTAATACGTTGTTCTTTTCAGACGCGAGTGGTAAATATGTGTGAAATTACCTACTAATTTCTTACAGTTTCCCACTGATGTATCAAATCTGTGGATACTTAATTAGTGGGAAAATACTGACAAATTTCCCACAGATACAACATTTTTTTAATGGTTTTGTACATAGTTACAACTTCAAACAATTACAAATTGTTATATCATCACATATAATAACATATAAGAAAGAAAAAAGGACAGTATTAGTCGATCTACAATACTTATGTGTATATAGATGTCCATACATGTGGGAATGCACAATTAGTGATCTACACCAAGAACTACAAGAACTTTGTTCCGTGATCCAATGTATGCCTCTCTAATGATTAAGACATGTGGGAATGCACAATTAGTGATGACAATAGATCCATTGTTAAGAGTATGCATACTTACATAAATAATCTCCTCTATCCCATCCACGTTCTCGAACCACAAACATTCAAATGGAACAAAATTCTACCAATCAAAATCAATATTTCACCTAGGCGGATCCTTTTTAAGAGAATTCCAACACGTTGTAAGCTTGATCGAAGAGGTATTGTTGACCCCAACTCTACACGTTGTCCCGTTTGTGATAAAGATATAGAGATGTAAGAACGTCTTTTTAATTTGTGTAGAATTGAGACACTTGGTCCAAGGTTCTCGTATGGTGGACGATCAATAATGTCACAATCTCTTCTCTTTCTGATGCCATCAACTTAGCCTAAAGAATCAACATACCAGTTAACCTTAAAGCCGCCTTTGATGTTCATGTTGAAACAACTCTTTGGTTTCTATTGTGGTTTTGGAATGAGATATGTCATTTATGAATTTCCACAAGATTCATATCGTTGTTTAACGAATGCATCGAAGGGTACCATTTATTTTAGTGGAAGAGTAGTCTCATCAGCTAGGCTCACATCGTCACTGAAAATAACTTGGTGTGTAAGCTTACTAAAAAGCCAAAAATGATATCGTGGGAAATGCGTGTGAAATTACCAACGAATTTCCCATAGTCTCAACAAATTATTTATATGTGTGGGTAATAAGTGGGAAAATTACCAACTAATTTCCCACAAACTTGTAATCGTCAATAATGTGTGGGACATCTGTGGTAATTAAGTCACAAATTTCCCACAGAATTTTATGTGTCAATAATATGTGGGAAATCTGTGGGAATTCGGTGTGAAATTTTGGTCAACGAAATTATTCGTCAATTAGTGGCTAATCCGTGGGAAATTGTAATGTGGTTCCCCCGAAAATCGGTCAACAAATTAGTGTGTAATTCGTCGCTAATCCGTGGGAAATTTCTCACAAAATTGTGACCGTGGGAAAAAAATTAGTTGGAAAAACCATTTTTTGTAGTAGTGGTTTCCACCGAAAACGATATCTAAACATCATCATATACTTAATTTTGGATAAAAGCATTAATGAACTTACTATTTTGACGTTTACGTTTCACGAAAGCTGTGATTTCAAGGCAGTTAAAGGCGAAAGCAACCTCAAAGCAACATGCCTTTTGCTAAGACGAGAAGCAAGAAGCAACAAAAGTGAGCGCTTTAGTGAACTCTTTACCCTTTGTGCATATGATAGTGTCTAATATGAAAACAATGACTAAACAAAAACATAATTATCTTAAAATCATTATTTTTAATAAAAAAGACAAAAAAAGAGAAGTTTATTCAAATACTTATAGCCTAAAGTCTACTGTTTTTATTCGGAATAATCGTCTAAGTTCTCATTTCGTAAAATCTAGCCGTTATACATAAAAGCGAGCACTTCTCGGTCGCTTAGCAACGCTTTTTCTCGCTCTAGTAAAACGCCTCGCTTCTTTGGAATCAAAGTGCTTTAGGGCAAAACGCCTCGCTTCTTCACTTAAGTGCTCGCTTTTGACTGCACTGTGTGAGTTAAAGTTCGGTGTTGTTGACTAAACTTCCGTTTGTTTTATAAATCTTTCTTTAACTTATGTAACAACAAAACATCTATATATTATAGCATGATTTGAGTTTTGTGTTTGATTCTTTTTATAAGACTATCAACAACACCTATATATTTTATAAGACTGTTAAAGAAAGACTGTCAACAACAAAACATCTTTTTATAACAAGTATTTATGTACATTTTCACCATCAACTGTGTGTACCCCTTCACTTATTATACCTTTCATACACAATCCTTTAACTCTAGTATCACCATCAAAATCCAAATTTTAGTACTATTTACACCATCAAGATTTGATTTTTTTCTAACCCATCAAAATCTAAACTTTTAGTACCATTTACACCAGCAATTTTTTGCACATAATCAAGATTTTTTTATTAATATATATTTTATCAGACCCATAAAAAAATATTTAGCACTAGTACAATAATTTACACCCAAATTTTTATGGGTGCCATCAAGATTTGATTTGATTTTTATTATTATTATTTTTTTTAATAAATTATCAGACCCATCAAAATCTTTTAGTAGTACTTAGGGCAGTAAACGAACTGAACGTTCAGTGAACATTTCATGAACCGTTCGGTAAAAAGTTCGTTTATGTTCGTTTATTTATTAAATGAACGAACATGAACCATATTTTACGTTCGTTTAGTTAAATGAACGAACATGAACAAAAGTCGTGCCCGTTCATTTATGTTCGTGAACGTCCGATTATGCGTTCGTTAACGTTCGTTTATGTTTATTTATTTATTTATATTCGTATATTATATTTTTAATTGTAGAATTTTAAAATTGGTTTGTTTAAACAAAACAACGCTTATAAAACAGTATATCGTGCATAATTTAGTAAAGTTTATATTTGTTTATCCATGTTCATTTATGTTCGTTCGTTTACCGTCGTTTAGTTCTTAGTAACTTAATAAACGAACATAAACGAACATGAACAACTTATTTTTTTTAATAAACAAACATGAACAAGAAAATTCGTCCGTTTAAGCGTTCGTGTTCGTTTATTTGTCCGGTTAAAATTAAATGGACGAACATGAACAAGGCTCCGTTCGTGTTCGTCCGGTTCGTTTACAGCCCTAGTAGTACTAGTACAATTGACACTCAAATTTTTTTTTAGGTTTAATGAAATTGATAAATGGTTCGGATTTGTAAACCCATGACAAGATGTAATACTTTTTTTCATTTACATACATCCCCATATATACACATTATTATTTACATATTTTTTCAAACCTTGCTTTAATAGCATTATACATCATGCATTAGAAACTTGTGTTTGAGAAAATATGTAAATATTGATGTGTATATGGAAATGTATGTAAATCTCCCTTTTTTTAATGGTTTATAAAATATATACGGCGCATATAGCTTAGGAAAATGGTTATTGTGGTTCGGCATTTGCTGCAAAGCGTGTGAAACACCCCTTTCCTACTTTGACAAAAAATTAAAAATTTTCGCGGAAACTATTCGACTAAAACTGACCTCTGGTTACTCTTATATAAACTGACAAATATCTATTACAATCTAGCTCTTGAAACTATTTTTAAATGAAACTAAACTAAAATACCTTTAAAACGACGGGTGCATGACTCTTAACGAGCTACGGTTGATTTTATATAATTTTTTTTAAAAATGACCAAAAACTGAAAATATCTCATTTATACTATGATAGAAGCATATGGCCCTGAAATTCTATATGACCTGATATTCCATATGGCCATATGCCCCTTTACTAAAACTCTTATGCAACCATATACCCATATTCAGAGGTTCCATTTGGTTGATGGGTTTTGGCCATGAGGAATAGACACACACACACACCCATATATCATTGTTTGGTAAGCATGGTTTAGTTTGACAGTCGAGGATGAGAGCCAAAATCCCAATCCCACTTACATAGGTGGGGTTTGAAAAATAGTCTCACATTTTTGTCAAAACCCTTTATCTCCACCACATATGTTACAATTTCTTTCCACTTTTTTATTATTTACAATATTTTAATGTAAAACTCTCATTTTATTTTATTTAATTATTTTTTTCTAAACTCTCACATATATCAATCCAAATCCAAATCCAAATCCAAATCCTGAACCCATTTATAAACCATACGGGCCATGTCATATGCCCACTGGAGAAAATATTCGATAAGACTATATTTGCTCTATTTTCATAAACCAACTTCCGAGACTCGAAAACTAGCGAAACTTTCCGGAAATATTTAATATAACATATACTTCATTGTCGAATACGCACTTGGTCTAAATGACCCGCGGAAACATACTTCACGGGGTTTGCCAAACACCCGTTTTGACCCATTTTACCATACTACTTTTATACCAAAACCATACACAAGTTTACATAATACAAATACACACTTGACACTTTAAAATACCTCCAAAAACAAATTTAATTCAACTTTAAGGGTTCAACATCGATTGAGCTCGGCATTCTACTTACGCTTACATGCATAACCAATACTTCCAACTTGTGCCCAATCCTGAGCCTTTACCAAGTCTTTACCTTCATCTCATATAACCTACAAAACGGGTACACAACTAAACTATAAGCATAAAGCTTACTAAGTAACCGGTAATAACGAGTTATCATAATTAATATAATCAAAAGCATCACATATACATCAAATCTAATCCACTTAATCATTCATATACATCACTTGCATACTTACCAAACTACCCTACAATCACTTGCAACCAAGCATCTAAACTACATCAATCATAGTAGCACTACTTATTGAAACATAAATCATTCTGTTAATACAAATAAACCGTAAAAACGTTTATTTATATTTAGCGATCTCGTTAAGTTTTGTTGATAACAAATATAAAGTTATCATAAGTAAAATTCTAATAATACATGTTGTTTTGCAAAGTATATACATTTGGTCATTTACATAAATGTTGTAATAATAATATGTTGTAATAAAATATGTAATAGGTTGGGTAATATCCATGACCCATGACCCATACCCATGGAGCTAAATCCATAACCCATGACCCATTGCATGACATCATGCATGAAATCATGTTGGGTATTATTCATGACTCATGACCCAATGTCCATGACCCATGACCCATTTTCTAGATACATTGTATCTTGTTGGGTACCTATGACTCAAAGCCCATGACCCATGGTTCATTACCCATAACCCATAACCCAGTTTGCAACCCAAAATCTAGACTACGCTGATCCAGATAGCCGGATCCATGGAATTGCACTAGCCGGATCCCTTGAGTAAGGGATCCGCTGGAACCGTGGAACAGAAGGCATTTTTGCCTATAAATAGTGAGTCTTTTCTTCATTGTTTTTCACCCTTCTGCCTACAACTCTCTCATATATTATCTCACTATCCTAACCTCTAATCACTTGATCATTCTAGTACTTCTTCTCTCTTTTGTTTTGATTCTCTTTTAGGTCCTTCACGAAGGCGAGATCACGCTACTCTACAAGTCATCCAAGTAAAGGATCCTTGATTGATTTGTCCATCCACAAGATTTCAGTAATATATTGTGTTTCATATTTCACATAGTTGTTGTGTAATAGTTGTGTAAAGGTTTAGTTCTACCTCGTGGAAGAACTCGGTATTTAGCTTTGTACCGGAAAAAGTGTAAGCAACGTTGTGAGGCTTCTCCGACAATTTGAAGGAGCTTGTTGACATAGTGCTTGAACTCTCGAGTGGGTACTCGGAAGGTGTCCTTGTAGCTGAACCACTATAAATCACTTGTGTCACTACTTTCTATCCTTTACTTTACTTGCATTCTTTACTTACTTTATTTATTGCTTGGTACTATTTATTCATCCATAAGAATTCACATAAGATTGAATCTAAATCTTTGAAACTTAAAATTAAATCGCTAAAACTATTCAACCCCCCCCCTTCTAGTTTTCCACAATTGGTATCAGAGAAAGGTTTTCAAAAAGTTTTAAAGTAAATTGTATTTTAAAAAGTATTTGATCAAAATGAATTTTGAAAACTATAGAGAAGGGCAATCCATTCAACGACCTCCACTACTTGAAACTAATAGTTTTATTTATTGGAAAAATATATTTGAAACTTATGTGAAATCTAAAGATATTGATCTTTGGTATATTATTGTTAAAGGTGATTTTAAAGCTACGGTAAAAGATGATAAAATCGGCAAAGAAGAAAATATTTCTCATGATTGTCTCACTGACGACCAAAAGAGAAAGCTTTCTAAAAATAGTGAGGCAAAATGGTTTTATACAATGCCTTACCCAAAAAGAAATTTGAAAGAATCTCTATGCATAAAACCGCTAAAGAAATTTGAAACTCTTTGGTTGTAACACACTAAGGAAACCAACAAGTAAAAAATAAAAAAATTGATTTATTTGTTCAACAATATGAACAATTTTCAATATTGGATGATAGTATTGATAATGCATTTGCTAGTTTTAATAATATTATTACTTCACTACAAGCACTTGATGAGTCTTTTTCTAGTCGTAATCATGTCAGGAGAACTCTAAGGGCACTTCCTTCAAAGTGGAGACCGAAGGTAACGGCCATTGAAGAATCCAAAGACTTGTCGATCCTCACTCTCGATGAGCTCATAGGAAACCTAAAAGTCTATGAGCTCGTTCCTTTTCCTTAAAACATCATTATGAGTCTTTTGCGATAGCTCATTCTTTAAAATCGCTGAGCACCTCTCGTTAAGTTGAATCCTCTCATAGAGATCATTCGTTTTTTCCTGTAAAACATCATTATGGTTAGGTTTAATAGAATTAACAAGAGGGATGGTTACCGGTAGAGCTTTATCCAGAAGCGAGAGTTTCTCCATGCTGATTCTTCGTTTAACCTTCTCCGAAAAGGTAGTGGGCTCTTCAAATATTGTTTCAACCGTGTTGACAACTTCCTCTTCCCGAGCAGCTAGGTAATCTGTGATGGCTTGCGAACATGAGCTCACACTCTTCTCCAATCCCTTAATCCGATCTTCATGAGTCTTGAGAGAAGAAACTGTGTTTCCCACGAATGTTTTCATCATTTTTTCAATTCTCTCATCTCGTTCCCTTGATTCCTTGATGTGGTCAAGAATCCTTTTTTCTAGGCTGTTTCCGGTTTTGGTCTCAAATACACTCTTAACCTTCTCAACCCTACAAGCTTCAACTTCTTTTGCTCTTTCCAGCCTTCGCTTTTGAAAATTTCACCATAATTATATTCTTGCTTCGTAAATGTTTTCATTACCTGATGATCAAAATCATCCCTTGGTCTGTACCCTGTATCCATATGCCATTTATAGCAATGTTCAGAGATCCGTTGAATACACTCCAAGGCTTGGTCAGGGGTCATGCTAGGAATAGGTCTAGGAGAATCGAGTAATTCACGTGTTAGCGCATTAATTCCCCTGTAGAAGATATAGACGATTTGATGTTTGTTCAAGTCAGGAGTGGGGCATCGGTAAAGTAACTCATTGAATCTTTCCCACGCTTGATATAACGTTTCTTCACTTTCTTGAACAAATTGATGGATTTTACCGAGAAGTTTAGCCATCTTCGAAGGGGGGCAAAATTGTTGAACGAATTCCCTCTTTAATTTATCCCATGTTTCCTTGCACTCGGCAGGGAGCTTATTGTACCATCTTTTTGCAGTCCCTGTAAGAGTCATAGGAAAAATTCTGGCTGTAATTGAATAGCTAGGGATACTCTGGACGCTGTAAAGAGATGATAAGTAGAGCACTTCTTCCACATGATTTTTGAACATCTTCATTATCATCTCCTGAAAACTTAAGCTCGTGCAATTCCCTGATAAATTGGTCCGGAATGGAGTAATTTTCCACACTAGAGTCTTGTGTGAAGGCTCTCTTACAGTTCACATTTGGCTGCTCCAAATACTGTTCCATGGTTATTTCATCGATATTATTTTCATCAATGACTTCAGGTTCTGCATCAGATTGGTCAGATTCATAGAACGAGTAAATGTTATGAATAGGAATTGGTGAGTAAACTTTTTTCTTCCGAAAGTGATTTTCCGGATCATCGAATGGGGTAGCCAAAAATGGATTTGAACTTCTAGTCTTGAATCCTGACATTATAAACGAAAACAAATTAAAAACAGACTTAATAAAAACCCTAATATAATTCCCCGGCGGCGGCGCCAAAAACTTGATGCAGGTTTTACTGACCAGGTTTTAATATTTATAATGTCTCGTTATACCTATGGTCTACCCTAATGCACTAACGGGCAGTGTACCCGGTCGTGTGTAGTGTAGTATTCGGTAAAACCGAGGTCGTCTCAAGAGCTATGTGTGAGGATTAATACTAAGTGTAGGTGTCACAGATTTTAATATGTTTCTGATAAGGAATTAACTAATTAACTACTAAAGCAAATAAAGGCAAAGGTTGTGATCAATAGAGGAGAGTGGTGCTAACCTAGTTACTCATCCTAGCTAGTAATGATTACGTCTAATTACTTCCAATTACTTCAAGTGGGGTCAAAGTCGAGAGGACAGCATTTGGTTAGTTCGCCCTAACCTATCAGCAAAGAGCCACCACTGGAGAAGTCAGGTGTAACACCCCAACCCGATAAGGGTAGAAGTATTATAAAATGGTGTCATATCAAAGCATACATAATGAACATAATAAAACAGCGGAAATCTTAAATAAATAACCAAAGGAAAATCCAGCCAACACGGCTTAAACGTTACATAAGTTCATCAAAAGGAGAAGAAATAAATCCAAGACTTAAATAAGCATAATCCGATTCTAAAATAATGTCAACATAATCAAGCAGAACTAAGATGACTAGAGCCATAGATCCACATAACCGCTCATCACTCAAACCCATAGCTAAGATCCCAGCTTCTAACTTAATTACCTGCCGCATGGAAAGAAAACGCGGCTGAGCTTAAAAAGCCCAGTGAACAGATATATATATAACAAAACGAATAATCGAAGGATAAGTAACGAGGATATCAATTCATAAGGTGCAATGGGAATATCATAAGGCATAACAAAGGATAACGAATAGAAAGAAAATGAAAGGTCAGTCATCTACCACGAGCCCATATCATATCAAACACATATCATATCATATCATATCAGTGTATTCGGAGGGGTGACCTCGGAATACCAAAAATAATGGAGGGGAGACCTCAAGTAACAATGGAGTGATCAACTCCCGGAAATGTGAAGACGCGGATTGCACCCGACATCATTCACCATATATATCTCCAAACAGATCAAATCCCTCGAAACATATCATATCTAGGATGCATCCATACGCCCCCCGGAACATAATGGCCAAATCATATCATATAGTGAGCTCATAATCATATCATAATGGGGACGGTGTACAACATCACTCGTGCACACTGGAGTCATGCCATTGGTGCATCAATGACATGGTCATGTTACCTTCATGACTAGGAACACATATTTGGCTCGGGTATCAAACTGACGGGTCAAAGCATAATCATATCATATCATAAGGGTTCATATCAAAGTTCATATCATAGTTCATATCAAAGGTTCATATCAAATGGAGCATAGCAAAGTCATAGGGAAGCCCTAATAATGAGGCTTAGAGTAAAGCATAACAGTTCAAACGAATATCGAAAGATGAAATGCGAATCATGAGAAACCCCTACTGAAAAGGGATAGAATATCTGTACCTTATTCTGAGCAAATCACAACGAAAGTAAAATCAAGAAAGCAGATCAAACCCGTCGCCCGGAACCTATATGAATTAGATAACGTTCTATAAGAATCAGATCACTAGTTTAAGACGGCTTTCTATTTTTAGCAGGTTTCCACTTTTAAGTACTTTCTATTTTAGGCAACTTTCTATTTTTAGTAACTTTCCAGAAATAGCAGGTTTCCATAATTAGCAGGTTTAGTTACTTATCTTAAGTTAAATAGTGAAAATGAGTGTTATTATGATTTAAGGATCATTTATGACAAGTTATAAAAGTTTAGGGTTTAAAATGTCAATATTGCAAAGTTTAGGGTTAAAAGTGTAAATATAGCAAGTTTACTCATTTAATCTATTTAGTTAACATATTAACAAGTTAATCCATCAAGTTTCATAATTTACAAATTAACCCCTTATCTTTATTAAATCATTAATTACAAAACCCTAGTTTTTGATTATAATTAACGATAGGTTTTAAACACATGTAGACTCGATTATCATAGACTACACAACATATTAACCAACACCCCATTTGGTACGTGACATCCTTCACCAAGACCATATATGTACGCCCCATATACAAAACCGAAACAACTCGTAAATCATTCGTTATCGATTCCGCTTATCACATACGTAATATTATAGTTTCACAAGCTCATTTAACCCTTTAATATAATTCATATAAATCGACTTAATGAGAGACCCAAAATCAGATTTGTATTAAGATTAACATGCCACATATCATACGAATCATATAGGTTTAGAATCATGATTTTATGTAATCCATATTATCATTTCATGTGACAAACATATTCATTATTTCATGTAACATATTTTCGTATAACAAGCCCTAGAATGGACTCCATAGCCACGTTGGAATAAGAAAACAAAAGAGAGAAGACGCGGATATGATGATACGTTACCCTAGTAGCGTGTACGTGACAAAGAAACAAGAATAAAACCACCACGATCAAAACCAAGCCTCTCTTGGCTTTCTAAACCCCACGACCAAAAATGAATCCCCACGTCCAAGCTTCCTTTCGAACCAAACACGATCACAACGCCCACCAATCAATCACACACGATCACAAGCCTCCTAGGAACACCTTGCTTGTTTGATTTTCGGATGGGAAATGAAGAAATAATAAGAGTGCCACCACTTTTGTGAAAGAAGGAGATCTAGGGTTTACTTTGTGTTTTTGAAATGAAATGGAAATGTGTAAATGAGATTAAGTAAATTTGATATGGATAATAATGAGGGAGATATCAAGGCCGACCATAGAGGAGGGGGAAAGGACCAAGTTTTAAATTTCCAACCTTATCTCTTTATTATGTATATAGTCTCCTTTGTAGTCCAAGTTAATTGTGTACATATTGATATGTTTATTTGTTACTTAGAGTTTAATCATTTATGTTCTATTAATTCATATCATAAGTTAATTACTTTCATAATGTGTGTATAATATTTATAAGATAACTTGTTAAATGATGTTGACGTGTTTTCCGAGTTTGTATAAATTTTAAGTTTGAGGGCAAAATTGTCATTTCACGCGTTTGAGATTTTTAGGGTTTTACAACTCTTCCCCTCTAAAAAGAAAATTTTCGTCCTCGAAAATTGAAAGGAAACGAAGCAATAAAAGAAGACATACCAGATGACGAAAAGAAATGTGGATAACTAGCTTGCATAGATTCCTCGGTCTCCCGGTAGCTTCACGCCTGGGTGATTCTTCCAAAGAATCTTAACAAACGGAATTACTTTGTTTCTCATGACTCGATCTCGCCGATCTAAGATAGCCTCGGTTCTTCCGTAAGGACATATCCGGCTGAATCGATCCAAAGGATAGGATACCACGTGGTAACGGATGATAGTTGTATCCCCGCAGCAGAGATACATGGAACACATCATGAACATGAGATAACTGAGGAGGTAGAGCTAAACGGTAGGAAACCTCCCCAACACGATCCAAAATCTCGAAAGGTCCGATGAATCGAGGACTGAGCTTGCCCTTGATTCCAAAACGCTTAACACCACGGAACGGTGAAACTTTCAGAAAAACACGATCACCAACACGAAACTCCAAGTCGCGCCTATGCTTATCAGCATAACTCTTTTGCCGTGAACGAGCCTCCTTCAATCTTTCCCTAGCAATCGCCACCTTCTCATTAGTAATCTCGATGAGTTCTGGACCTTCAATCGAACGCTCACCTACCTCATCCCAACAAATAGGTGATCTACATTTCCTCCCATATAACAACTCATACGGTGCTCCTTTGATGCTAGCGTGCCAACTATTGTTGTAGGCAAACTCCACCAAGCACAGATACTCATCCCAGTTCCCAGTCCATTCCAATGCACAAGCCCTCAACTTGTCCTCAAGAGTCTGAATGGTCCTCTCCGTCTGACCATCAGTTTGAGGATGAAAAGCCGTACTGAACTTAAGACGCGTGCCCCAAGCTTTCTGCAGACTCTTCCAAAACTGTGACGTGAAGTGCGGATCTCTATCGGAAATAATAGCAGTAGGAGTACCATGCAATCTAACAATCTCTTGCTGAAAAATCTCCGCCAATCTACTAACACGATAATCTTTCCGGATAGGTAAGAAATGAGCGGATTTGGTTAGTCGATCAACAACCACCCAAATCGCATCATGTCTTTTTCGAGTAGGAGGCAAACCCGTGACAAAATCCATGGAGATTTCTTCCCACTTCCATGTAGGAATATCTAGCGGCTGCAACAAACCACTAGCCCTCTGATGCTCAATCTTAACCTCTGACAGTCATACACTTAGCCACAAACGAAGCCACATCTTGTTTCATACCATTCCACCAGAAATGCTGCTTAAGATCCTGATACATCTTGGTAGAACCAGGATGGATAGTGAAAGGGGAACTATGAGCCTCAGACAGAACAGCTTCACGCAAAGCAGGATCATTCGGAACACAAAGTCGACCCTCATACCATACGACGCCAAAACCATCAACACTGAACTCAGTCTGCTTACCCGCCTCGATATTCTGAACCACATACCAAAGCTCACCATCATCCTTCTGAGCTTCCTTAATCTGTAACATAAGGTTGGACTCTACCTTCAAGCTAGCCCAATAACCATCATAACCCCGGAAACAAAATTCCACCTCCATAAGCTCAAGATCGTGAAGAACCTTGGGTTCAATCTCCAAACTAGCAATCATACCCGACTTTCAGCTCAGCGCATCAGCAACTACATTAGCCTTACCCGGATGATACTGGATGTTCGTGTCATAATCCTTAAGAAGCTCTAACCACCTCCGTTGCCTCATATTGAGCTCCTTTTGTGTGAATATATACTTTAAACTTTTGTGGTCAGTAAAGATATCACACGATTCACCATACAAATAATGCCTCCAAATCTTCAAGGCAAAAACCACCGCAGCTAACTCCAAATCATGCGTGGGATAATTTTCTTCATATGATTTTAATTGCCTCGAAGCATAGGCAATCACCTTACCATGCTGCATCAATACACAACCCAAACCCTTCTTCGATGCGTCGCTGCAAATCTGAAAACCTCCGGAACCCGATGGAAGTGTCAAAATAGGCGCAGAAACCAATCTCCGTTTCAACTCCTCGAAACTCGTTCACGCCATCCGCCCATTCAAACTTTTCCCCTTTCCTCATCAATTGCGTCAAAGGTAACGCCAATCGAGAGAAACCCTCAACAAAACGACGGTAATAACCAGCAAGCCCCAGAAAACTTCTAATCTCCGTCACGGTAGTAGGTCTCGGCCATTTTGTGATAGCCTCAACCTTAGATGTGTCCATCTTAATACCATCAGCAGACACAACGTGACCAAGGAAAGCAACTTGACTCAGCCAGAATTCACACTTAGAGAATTTTGCATACAACTTCTGCTGTCGAAGAATCTCCAATACAATACGAAGGTGCTGCTCGTGCTCAGCCTCACTCTTAGAATACACGAGGATGTCATCGATGAAAACGATTACAAATTTATCGAGATACTCGTGGAAAACACGATTCATAAGGTCCATGAAAACTGCAGGCGCATTAGTCAAACCAAAAGGCATAACCAGGAACTCATAATGGCCATAACGAGTACGGAACGCGGTCTTAGAAACATCTTGCTCCTTCACACGTAATTGATGATAACCGCACCTCGGTCAATCTTAGAGAAAAAATTTTCACCTTGCAACTGATCAAACAAGTCGTCGATGCGCGGAAGAGGATAACGGTTACGGATAGTGATACGGTTCGGTTCGCGGTAATCAATACACAACCTCATACTCCCATCTTTCTTCTTAACAAATAACACAGGTGCGCCCCAAGGTGAAACACTAGGCCTAATAAAGCCGTTCTCCAACATTTCTTGCAACTGTTCCTTCAATTCCTTCAATTCGATCGGTGCCATACGGTAAGGAGCTTTAGATATAGGTTCAGCACCAAGAATCAAATCGATGCCAAATTCAACTTCCTAGTCCGGAGGAATGCCAGGAAGTTCGTCGGGAAAAACATCAAAAATTCACGCTACGACGGAAAGACTTTCGATGGTAGGAACTTCAAGAGAAGTATCCTTAATGGATGCCAAAAAACCAAGGCAACCATGAGAAATGAGAGTGCGAAGCCATAGCCGATGATCTTAGTCGACTTGAGCGGTTGAGCACCATGATAAACGAAATCAGGTTGGTGAATATTACCAAAGATAACATTTCGAGCATAACAGTCAATGGTAGCCCTATGCAAAGCCAACCAATCCATACCCAAAATAATATCAAAATCAAACATATCCAAAGGAAGAAGATTAGCGAATCGAATACCATCATCAAAATGTAGGGGACAATCCAAGTATTCACGGTCAATAAGTACTTGGGTTTTCATAGGGGTGGAAATAGAGATTCGGGCTAACAAAGGTGTGGGTGTCATATTTAATTTCTTTAGTAACGAAGTAGATATCATAGAATGTGTAGCACCGGTATCGAATAAAGTAAAGGCAGTAATATCACCAATATAAAGAATGCCGGTAATGGTACCTGAAGAGTTCGCCGCTTGGTCCCGAGTAAATGAATCACACACGGCCCTTGGTCGGAGCTGGTTTGGCCGTGTTTCCGGAGTAGTCGTTTCCATTGAGTGCAGTCCTTCACCCTATGAGTAGTAGACCCACATGCATAGCATCCACCTGTGGCCTTGAAGCAAACGCCTGGGTGAGGCTTTTCACAAGTGTTGCAAAGTGGAGGAGGAGGCAAAATCTCACTGCTTATGATATGAAGAACCGTAAGAACGGTCCCGGCCGACCACCACGATAAGATTGATCTCGAACCGACGCCGACCCCCACCATCACGACCCTCGACGGTCGCTTCCTCGATCTGTCATACCTCTGTGAACCCTGTGCCCGAGTGTCCTGACGCCCACGGTCGTAACCACCCTGAACTCCCCGAGTACGGTCCTGTCGACCCCGATGATAAATACGATCACCGTCCCCTGTTCCTCTTTTTGAAGCCCGGATCCTCATGTAGCAACTCAATGTTAGCGGGCAGATCCGCAATCGCAGCTACCTCGTGTACTCGTTATTAATCACTCTGTCCAACACCCATTTCTTCAACCCCCATTTGTACTTCCGAGCCTGACGACGTGCATCTCCAACAATCTCACCTACAAACCCAACCAACCTCATAAAACGTTGCATGTACTCGTGGAAAGTTTCCCTATCCAGCTGATGTAAGGCGTTGTACTCTCTTTCATATCGCTGCTGTTCTGATTCAGGAAAATACAGTTTGTAGAAGATATCCCTAAAAGTATTCCAAACACAAGTATCTAGAAAGTTCTCTTCCTTGGACAAGAGATAGGCTTTCCACCAGTTAAGGGCATCACCCTCGAGTTTGAAGGTCGCTAGTCTGGTTTTCACCTCGTCACCACAACCCAGCACATTGAATAGCTTCTCCATGTGCGTAATCCAGTCCTCCACCTCATTAGGTGAAGCTGCCGAGCGAAAAGGGATTGGCTTAAGTTTGTTGAAGCGCTCGATCCAAACATGAATGGGTGTAGGTGGGTTAGCACCCCCACCATCATTTCCGCCGGAGGAGCTAGCGCCATTTCGGACATTATTAGTGATGGTAGCAACGATCTCGGGCATAGCAGAGGCCAGAGCGCGCGCAATCAAAGCTTCAAAGTTAGGATTACCATCCCCGTTATCGTCGCCATTCCTTCGAGTAGTCACCATCTAAAGAGTTCATTAAACGATTAGCAAAGGTTAGGAAGTAAGATGGAGATCATGAACGGAAATGATGAAAATGAACCTAGAATCTACCCAAACCTCACCAATCAAATCTTAAGCTCTACGGATTAACGCTTAGGGTCCATATGTCACAGTGTCCCGACTACAAGTTGTAAACTGGGCTCGATACCATAATTGTAACACCCCAACCCGATAAGGGTAGAAGTATTATAAAATGGTGTTATATCAAAGCATACATAATGAACATAATAAAACAGCGGAAATCTTAAATAAATAACCAAAGGAAAATCCAGCCAACACGGCTTAAACGTTACATAAGTTCATCAAAAGGAGAAGGAATAAATCCAAGACTTAAATAAGCATAATCCGATTCTAAAATAATGTCAACATAATCAAGCAGAACTAAGATGACTAGAGCCATAGATCCACATAACCGCTCATCACTCAAACCCATAGCTAAGATCCCATTTCTAACTTAATTACCTGCCGCATGGAAAGAAAACGCGGCTGAGCTTAAAAAGCCCAGTGAACAGATATATATGTAACAAAACGAATAATCAAAGGATAAGTAACGAGGATATCAATTCATAAGGTGCAATGGGAATATCATAAGGCATAACAAAGGATAACGAATAGAAAGAAAATGAAAGGTCAGTCATCTACCACGAGCCCATATCATATCAAAAACATATCATATCATATCATATCATATCATATCAGTGTATTCGGAGGGGTGACCTCGGAATACCAAATATAATGGAGGGGAGACCTCAAGTAACAATGGAGTGATCAACTCCCGGAAATGTGAAGACGCGGATTGCACCCGACATCATTCACCATATATATCTCCAAACAGATCAAATCCCTCGAAACATATCATATCTAGGATGCATCCATACGCCCCCCAGAACATAATGGCCAAATCATATCATATAGTGAGCTCATAATCATATCATAATGGGGACGGTGTACAACATCACTCGTGCACACTGGAGTCATGCCATTGGTGCATCAATGACATGGTCATGTTACCTTCATGACTAGGAACACATATTTGGCTCGGGTATCAAACTGACGGGTCAAAGCATAATCATATCATATCATAAGGGTTCATATCAAAGTTCATATCATAGTTCATATCAAAGGTTCATATCAAATGGAGCATAGCAAAGTCATAGGGAAGCCCTAATAATGAGGCTTAGAGTAAAGCATAACAGTTCAAACGAATATCGAAAGATGAAATGCGAATCATGAGAAACCCCTACTGAAAAGGGATAGAATATCTGTACCTTATTCCGAGCAAATCACAATGAAAGTAAAATCAAGAAAGCAGATCAAACCCGCCGCCCGAACCTATATGAATTAGTTAACGTTCTATAAGAATCAGATCACTAGTTTAAGACGGCTTTCTATTTTTAGCAGGTTTCCACTTTTAAGTACTTTCTATTTTAGGCAACTTTCTATTTTTAGTAACTTTCCAAAATAGCAGGTGTTCCATAATTAGCGTGTTTAGTTACTTATCTTAAATTAAATAGTGAAAATGAGTGTTATTATGATTTAAGGATCATTTATGACAAGTTATAAAAGTTTAGGGTTTAAAATGTCAATATTGCAAAGTTTAGGGTTAAAAGTGTAAATATAGCAAGTTTACTCATTTAATCCATTTAGTTAACATATTAACAAGTTAATCCATCAAGTTTCATAATTTACAAATTAACCCCTTATCTTTATTAAATCATTAATTACAAAACCCTAGTTTTTGATTATAATTAACGTATAGGTTTTAACACATGTAGACTCGATTATCATAGACTACACAACATATTAACCAACACCCCATTTGGTACGTGACATCCTTCACCAAGAACATATATCTACGCCCCATATACAAAACCAAAACAACTCGTAAATCATTCGTTATCGATTCCGCTTATCACATAATGACGTATAGTTTCACAAGCTCATTTAACCCTTTAATGTAATTCATATAAATCGACTTAATGAGAGACCCAAAATCAGATTTGTATTAAGATTAACATGCCACATATCATACCTAATCATATAGGTTTAGAATCATGATTTTATGTAATCCATATTATCATTTCATGTGACAAACATATTCATTATTTCATGTAACATATTTTCGTATAACAAGCCCTAGAATGGACTCCATAGCCACGTTGGAATAAGAAAACAAAAGAGAGAAGACGCGATATGATGATACGCTACCCTAGTAGCGTGTACGTGACAAAGAAACAAGAATAAAACCACCACGATCAAAACCAAGCCTCTCTTGGCTTTCTAAACCCCACGACCAAAAATGAATCCCCACGCCCAAGCTTCCTTCAACCAAACACGATCACAATGCCCACCAATCAATCACACACGATCACAAGCCTCCTAGGAACACCTTGCTTGTTTGATTTTCGGATGGGAAATGAAGAAATAATAAGAGTGCCACCACTTTTGTGAAAGAAGGAGATCTAGGGTTTACTTTGTGTTTTTGAAATGAAATGGAAATGTGTAAATGAGATTAAGTAAATTTGATATGGATAATAATGAGGGAGATATCAAGGCCGACCATAGAGGAGGGGGAAAGGACCAAGTTTTAAATTTCCAACCTTATCTCTTTATTATGTATATAGTCTCCTTTGTAGTCCAAGTTAATTGTGTACATATTGATATGTTTATTTGTTACTTAGAGTTTAATCATTTATGTTCTATTAATTCATATCATAAGTTAATTACTTTCATAATGTGTGTATAATATTTATAAGATAACTTGTTAAATGATGTTGACGTGTTTTCCGAGTTTGTATAAATTTTAAGTTTGAGGGCAAAATTGTCATTTCACGCGTTTGAGATTTTTAGGGTTTTACATCAGGTGTCCCTTCATAAGCCCAGTTGTTCCTGGTCCCTTAAGCCAAGTCATTAAGTTCCACTACATGCTAGATTTATAATAGTGAGTGCCCGGGCGCTAGCAACATAAACACTCACCCCCTAATTCTTATGTTCATCCAAACGGTAGTAGATCAGTTGGTCAAATCGTACAAGTAGAAAGGGTCGTCAGTTGGTCATATCTTACCCTTCCCATCTCAATCTACTCACTTAGGGTCAGTTGGTCATATCTCCTAAGCAACTAGCCTCTACCGCCATTCAAAACAACCGAAACAAGGGTAGCTACCAATAAACTATGCATGCATACACTTAGAAATAATTATACGGAAGCAATGTAAACACAAACAAAACAATTAAGGAATCATAACTAGGCTAGCACAAAGAGGTTCTTAGCCTCTCATATTAACTATAACAACCAATTCAATGTTTCACATAACTGAATACATGAATTGAAAGTAAAGAAAAGATAAAAAGCTAATGCTTATCGTAGGGGAGTGATTTATCCCTTGGAGATAGCTCCGTATGCTCCTCTAGATCTGCCTTCGACTTCTTCTCACGTTCTCTGATTGTTGTGTGTGAAATGGATGCTTTGAAATGCTAGAAATCATGGGGTATTTATAGGCCAGATCTTGGTTACGGCGTAACTATTAAAAGAGTTACGCCGTAACATCTAAATCTCGTAATTTGCACTAGAAATGCTGGTTACGGCGTAACTATGGAAGTGGTTACACCGTATCTTCAATAATTATTGGTTACGTTGTAATTGATGCAAGAGTTACGACGTAATTATCAGCGGCGCCGAACCTTATTTGACCTAATATGGTTACGTCGTAATCTTTGGGAGAGTTACGCCGTAATCTTCTGATAAGTTGATTTTCTGAGCCACACTTTAGTTACGGCGTAATGAGAGAGATGATTTACGCCGTAACTTCTTCAAAATGAGCATACTATGATAAATCTTCATAAAACTCTCCAAATCCACGTCTCTTTAGCTCCAATGCTCGTAATTTACCTGAAAGTGGAATATAATGGAAAACAAGCGTAAATCCATATAAATCATATAAATTACAAGCATTATCGGGGGAAATTGACACTTAATATTCAGGATAATTTGATGTTATCAAATATCCCCCCACTTGAACTCTACTTGCCCTCAAGTAGACCTTATTAGATAGATTCCTAAAAGGATATCTCCTATTACCTGGAAAATATAAGTTTACAAATCCCTTATGCTAGAATAAAACAAAGTCGAACACCTCACGAAATGGGAATAAAACACTCAAATCTCTCAACTATTCTAAGTGTCAATTTCGGGGTGATCACTCAATTGCACAGTCATAGCATGTATTCTATCATAAGCTTGGCGGTTACACAAATCTCCACCACTAGAGTAAAGGGCTAAACAATTTTCGAAGGCAATATGGGTAGACACGACAAAGGTTAAGGGTGACTCGTCATTACTAACATGTCACGGAGAAGCGGAAAAAACCAATGGTACATGACCAAATCCATGGCCAAGACACCAAAGATTGCTCGCTGCATCACCTAGACACGCTTCATGACTAAAGGGTAGGATAAGACATTGGATATATAAATGGTGTAAAATAAAAATCAAGCAGATAGTCTAAATCTATAACCAAGTCATCACCACTTACCGTCCGCCCAAAATTCAAGCTTCGAAGTTAAGAAACTGGATCATGATATACTAGGTAGATGTGTCATTATAGGACGTCATGATGGGCACACTACCTTTTTTTCAACAGTTGGCGCAATTACCAACTCAAATCTTCAAATGTGACCGAGGTGGCCTCCTCGATACTAAATCTATATAAAGTTCATAACATAGTGCTTATAACATCGCACTTTACAATAAACTGAATAACATAACTTTTTTTTTCAACTTACACAAACATAACAAATAAACATAACATCCCCCCACTTGAGATGAACAATGGGAATTCGGGGGGTCTTCAATGATCTTTAAGAATTTGTCGTCGAAGAAAGCGTGATTCCCGAACCTTTCCACTTGAACCTTGAACTTAGGCAAATGATGATTCCCAATCACAAATAAAGACTACAGGGTAGGCTAAGGTGTATGGGTGTAACAAAGCAATATATTGGGTTGACAAAATGAATGGAATGGCTCAGATGGGTGTATCTAGGGGTATCTTGCACTAAAGGTGAGTGCAACAAAAGGGTTTCACATGTGGGTCGAGAAGTCGAGGTGACTAATCGATAGACACACAATGGAAGCCTATTTGGGTGATAATCCTATAATACTGCCTTCTTAAACTGAAAAGTCCAAATACATCGAGCTGACTCAACATACCTCGTCTATGGTCTCGAAATGATGCAAAGGCCAAGTTCTAAAGTTTACAAGCTACCGGCACACTCATAATTTGGTGGATTTGGGGTAAAATTTTGGAAACGGATAAGGCTAATCTAACCATATAATATCAAGGGTTGTATGTGCTCGGCTAAGGTCTAATCTAGTTAGGTTAAGAAAAACATGTCAAAATTTTAAAAAGGGCATAATTTTTCAAAATAAACTAGAAAAATAAGGGCAATAAGTTCAAGAGACAATTCTACTCCCATCCCCCCACTTGAATTGTACAAAGTCCCTTTTGTACTAAGCGTTTAATAAAGGTGAAGAGAAAAGTAGAATTAGAGCGAGAACTTCCCTGAAATTTTCTCCAAAAAGAAAGAAGGCCCACGAAAGAGAGTCGTGCCTTCGCATAAGCATCTAAGAGCAAACTTCAATCCCTGAAATCATACTACCGACAAGCATAATTTTAAAAAGAAAAAAAAATGAAAAGAAGAAAAATAAACCTAACTCACTTTCGTAGGAATAACGGTTGCATTTAGCGCATGCAACAAGCCTTTTAAACCACTTGGTGTCCTAAGTGGACGAGTGAAGTCTCGTGAGGGCTTACAGGGAACACACCCACAAAGTTCATTTAAAAGACTAGTACAAGGTTACTGTGTTTAAAATGAAAGAAGTAATGCAGAGGATAGTTACGTCGTAACTCTATAAGGAGTTACGCCGTAACTAGCCAAAACCTGGCATACGCTGCAAAAGTGTAGCTACGGCGTAACCACTGAGATGGGATTACGCCGTAATTGGTAGTGCATCAGAAGTTCTGTTGCAAGGGGCCTATTACGGCGTAATCATGAGAATGAATTACGCCGTAACTCTGGTAAGATCAGCATGCTGCAGCAGCAAGTTTCCTGTAAAAATGGTTAAAAACATAAAACCCAACAGAAATAGAAATAAAATAAATGAAAAGGATAATTCGGGTTTTCTCCTGTTAGGAATTGGAAATTCCAGGTTAAAGTGTCGGTCACCCCAATTATGGTCGTAGACATGTCGTTATTTACGTTATTTGTTAGTTTATTAGTTAGTTATTAGCATAGTTTAGTTTAGTGCAACACCGTGGAGGAAGGACGGGTCTTTACCCACTGTATGCCTGATCCACAGGCCGATAGGAGGTCGTGTATTCTGTAACTATAAATACCCCTTCCATCCATGGAAGGGGTGGAGCTTTTCTTTCAATCTAACCTTTCATTTGTTAACCAAGTCTCTAGCAAGAAACTCCCTCTCATCTCTTTCTCTCTAACTATGGCAAACATGTATTTTCATCATCCAAGACCACCTGAATCATCAACACAATAAATGTTATCATCCTACAAATGGTACCAGAGCCAAGGTTTATTATGTATTGTTGATTTGTGTGGTTTTCGTATCATGTTTTGAAGCTGGTTTTAACATGTTTTTCAGACCTGAAATATTTTTCTTATTCATTGTGTTTAACAGTTTCTTGATATTGTTTCAAATGGTCATAATATGTATTTTGCTTACTCAGTGTTATTCAGCCGTTTTTGTCTCATAAATACGTCCAAAAATTATGTCCAAACTGTTTTACATCTATCAATCACAAAATATGGTCACAAAATATGTTATACATCCGTTTCAGTGTTATTCATCTGGTCATTTTATTATGAGGTCAAACCATTTATTTTCGTGGTCAAATGGGTCAAAAGGTTACATTTTTATGCAAGTTTTCTGGGTTATTACGATGCTAGACGGAAAATTGGTCAGAAAACTCATCGGAAAATCTTGCTAGCGACTTGTTATTTAACAAGTAGCGAGTTGAGTCAAAAACCTGCCTAGCGACTTGTCTTTACAAGTCGTAGCGACTTGCTCTAGTGACTTGGTGCTAGCGACTTGGTGCTAGCGACTTGACTCTTGACTAAAAAGATATAGCGACTTGACTCCATAACACGGTAGCGGCTTGACAGAGACAAAAATGAAGAATGAGAAAAAAAAAACCACGACCTCAAGACCATAACAATATCAAATACCAACAACTCGACTTCAGGACTCTCACCATCATCAGTCCATGGATTAACTCACACCTCCATCATCATATCCTAAATCTATCCTATCCTCCATCATCTATTTCATTTTGTCATGACTCAAGACTCTAATCGAAAAGTACATCATTCAATATCTCAGATTTGTTACACTTTTTTTTGCAATCTTTTATAGACTGTTTTAAGTGTAACACTTATTTATCATGTAAGAAGTCCAAGCTTCAAGTAATATTCGAATCTTAAGAAAGACTATAACAAGGATGTTATATCTCTTTTCTTAGTTTCGTTAAAGACTCAAATTAAAACAAAGGAAAAACCTACCGGAGACCTTTAATTAAAGATCTTGAAGAGTCATTGTTCTTCATTCGTGCTAACAGAAATAAGGGCGTCTGTGGATGGTTTGTTCTGTTTTAATTGGTGCTTCGAAGATGAGAATATAATCAGATAAGTCAGTTTTGATGTTGAGATGTGTTGGATGTGAAAAGGTGTAGGAGGGGGGCGGAGTGTTTGAGATGTGTTAGGGTTAATTGAGTGATCTTAGGGTAACATTCTTATATATGGTTATTTATATAACCGGTTTTGAGTGTTAATTTCATGGATCGGGTAAGTCATGTGAGTTGGACATGGGCTGGACGTTTGACAAATCTGATGGGCTCGCTTGGTTTGATGGGATGATTAAATTGGTGTTGGACTATTGGCATGAGGCGTTATTATCTTATGATAATTGAACTACACGGGTCTAATATCCGAATTTTTTTGGTTTCACAATTTTTTTTGGATATATTATTAATATAACGAGTGGAATTGTTGGTCTCAAAATTTCACGGAGGGATACAAAATTCACGGCTTGAGCGAAAAAGTGAAAAATGACTACGGGGTTTCTATACGGTATTATTGACGCAAAATTGAAGTAACGTTTAACGAGTGATCTTCCTTATCTAAGAGACGTTGGTCGGTTGGTTGCATGTCTCAAGATAACTTGTTGGAGCATAACTATTACTTAAGGAAGTTATTGTACTCAGTGTCACACGCTGTTGTGGATTGATTAAGAAAATAGAACAAGCAGCAAGTCACAAAGTTGGGATGTTTACTTCATTTTCAAGATAGTCGTATCGGGTTATCTCCATATGTGGTCATCACTATTAGCCGTTGAATCAATGGAGGTTCAATTTCAGCGATTCCCATGAGATATTCGACGCCACAAAATGTCAATGATACTTCACAGTCTAAGCAAAATCTTTCTAAGAATCGTCAGCGTCAATCATGATTTTTTAAGATGTTTGCTTATGACAAGAACTTCTCGTGCAAATGGTCGTACATGTTATGATGCTTCCGAAAGTTCGAAACCATCATGGGGGAGAAACGTGTACTTTGATGTGTTACGGTTAACCTTCAGGGAAAAGGAGTTTATACTACTTGACTTAGTATGGTTTGTGAAGTTATCTACATATGGGTAAATAATTGTTGATGATGAAGATGAATCGTTGATGAACCGCTGCATGTTCCCCTAAAACAGATATTCCCTGAAACCAAAGTTGTAATTATACATTCAAGCTGACATTGTTTACGGTTCTGTCTTGATTTTGTAAAATCCCGCGAAAGAACCTATTTCATAGTTTAAATCATAGACTTGTAAAATCCCGTGACAATGGAAACATCCTTGTAAAGTGCATTTCCGGATCTATCTTACGGTTTATTCTTGGTTTTGTAAAATCCCGCGAAAGAAACTATTTCTCGGTTTAAACCATAGAGTTGTAAAATCCCGTAATGATGGAACCATCCTGGAGAAAGGAGTGTATTTCAGGATCTTATTTGATGCTGGTGCTACGGTTTCTGTTTCGAATAAGAGATAAAAGGGTGTACTTCATGAATTGGATGTGCGTTCGGATATTCGTAATGGCAGTTTAGTGTGCTTTTAACCATGGTCAGGATGAAAACCATTATCATCGTTCACTTAAAACGTCAAAGGAGGCTAGATTTGAGCTTTTAACCAGAAGAAGTGACAACGGAGTTAATTCACTATTATTTATTTGAGGTTGAAGTGAATTATCACGGGCGAGTGTACTTAGTATCTGAAGGTATCGGGGATGGTTGGATGAAGATTCTTCAAGATCCTTGTTCGAGCTTCTTATCAAAAACGAAGACTTGGAAATCTAGTTATTGTTAGGTGATGTTTTCCTTTTCTTTTACCACTTGGGGGAATTGGGCTCTTATCACCTCAAAATAACTATAACTTTAAGGAGTTACGTTGTAGTGCTCAGTGTCACATTCAATTGTGGATTCTCAAGAGGTGATGTACGTCTTATACTTGACGGTTGGTTGGTTGAAGAGTATAGAGTACTTAGAGATTCAAATGGGCATGAATTCTCGACACCGCTCTTTGTTACACATGTGCAAGTTTAAGTCACGAGTTCGGGTTAGTTTACTTTAGGGTCAAATTCATCATATTGATTTTTCTCCATCAGCTGTCACGACAAAAAGCCTACTGAATGATAATGGGGTTGATTACATGTTTTGCCAAGAGAGCTGAAAAGAGAGAGATTATGACGTCTGTTCACATCAGTTCAGGCCTCGTACTTCAACATTATGACGTATGAACACAACAGTTCATGCCTCGTTCTCTAAAGAAAAGAAAAGTGTACGCTTCAGTGCGCTTTATCTTCGGAAGAAGACAAATCTTCTTATTATGACCATTCTCATCAACATGCTTCATGCTTTTTCCATGCGCTTCAAACATCAAGTGAACCGGACTACTGTTGATTGTTTTCTTATTCCACTTGCTCAACTATAATGACGATGGCGACATCCTGTGCTAATTTTGCGGGGGAGAAGTGTGAATAGACTACATTTGATTGAAGATATTCACTTATTCAATCAAGAATGGCAACTCCGTATGCAATTCTTGAGGGGGAGAAGAAGTGTGAATTTACTGCATGGTTGATTGTTATCTGAGAATAAATGGTCAAACGGCTTCAAACTCATGTAAGAACCGAGCTTCTTCTTATCGGGTCATCTTCACATGGAGTTTTCTTCTAAGAGCCGTTGGTTGACATCTTCACAAGCTGATATGAGTTTAATGACAAAGTGTTTCCGGTTAATGCTTCACTTACACATCAACATGATGATTCCGAACAATCTCTCTGTTCTTGTTTGATGTGATTGGTAGTTTGGTGTTACCATTTAGTGTGTTCGTTGCGGGCTGATTGCTGATTTCCTTGATGAACATCTTTCTGTTCTTGTTTGATTGGGAGAGATTTTAGTTAAGGGGATTTGCAAGATGTAAGTTAATTGGGATGCTTTTTGGTGAGATGAAGATGTTAACTATCTAATCCCCAACTGGACAATCTTGAAGAAGGTCGAGTCTACAGTTGGTTCTACATTTTCTGCTACATGTTAGAAGACTAAAGACGAGTTGCATTTGATTATCTAAATACTTCTTCTTAATCTGAGCATTCATCATAAAGATTGTCGGTTTAGGGGAGAGCACTAATTGGGGGAGAGTGAAATGCCATATTTAATCCCCAATTAGACTTGCTCACACTCTTCAGCAAGTTGATTCTAACAGATATATCTGAGCTAATGGTGTTCTTCTCAACATATTTCAAGTATTTGGGTTGATAATATGTTGCTGATTCTGAAGTGTCAAAACCAGCAAGGGGGAAGGAGACACACATCTAAACGCGAGTAAACTTGATGAACTTAATACTTCTAAGTGATTGAAGATATCTCGGGAAGACATATGTCATTACCGCAGAGAAACTCAAGGTTTGACTCATGGCGTTTGGTGTTCTTATTCCAACTATGTGGGGGAAGAGATGTTAGAGAAAGTTTCTGAAGATAAAAGAGGTACACAAGTACGACATATTTAGGGGAGATAAATGTGTAACATGAGGGAGGTGTTATCAGTTATTCTCTCGTTGGTAATGTGTGTACTTCGGCTTCTTGAGCTTCATACACATTCATCAGGGACGAAAGATGTGAACATAGGGGAGGTGTTCTTCATTACCCTCATGATGTGTATTCGGGAGAGTTCTTGGATATTGGTGTACTTCGGATTCTTGAGCTTCATACACATTCATCAAGGACGAAAGATGTGAACATAGGGGAGGTGTTCTTCATTACCTTCATGATGTATATTCGGGATAGTTCTTGAGCATTATACAAAGAGACTGACTGCATCAATTCAACTACGTGGGGGAAGTGGTCTCTTGACACCTTTTTGGTTTGGATTGCTTCAGACTTCAGTGGGTATGGAATTTGAGAAGATTATTTCAATGTGGGATGATACGTTGCTGTTGTTCTATTGGATGATATAACCCCGAACGATGAATCACGGTGATTATTCTTAAAAGGAGCAGCAAGTTCGATGATAATGGTGTGCTTCTTTGTGCACTGGCTAAGAGAAGCTTGAAAGAAAGCTTTGAATCTGCTCAGCTAAAGGATTTTCGATTTGGGGGGAAGCTACCAAAGTCTCACTTTCAGATGGTTCAATTTCTATCTTCTATTCAAGAGCCTTGGAAGCTTTGGTGGTGAATGTTTAAGAGATGATGAATTCTATCTTCTACGACGTGCTGTTTGATATCCTTATCTCGGTACTCGTTTCATCATCTTCCTAAACTATATCATCTACTCTATCTTTGTAAATATTTATCAAAATCCAAAATACAAAAATAGAAAACCAACAAAAGAAAATAGAAAAATATAAAACCTTCAAAAACCCATAAAAATCAGAAAATTTGAAAAAGACCAAAAATATGTTTTCTCAAGACATGTCTTCTGGTATCGATAACATCTGCGGTCTTAGAAATGTCATTCAATAATAGCACGGGACCATAGATGAAGTTCGAGCAGGAGGTGTAAATATTCTTTTCTAAACATGTCAAAAACTATGGCTTGCAGTTATTTCAGACTGTAACCCGCGCTTAAACAATGGTTTGCTATTATTTCTGATAGCAACCCGCTCTTCAAAGAAAGGAAAGTGTTACGCTTAAACGATTTTCAAAAATTTCGTGCACTTATCCTAAAAACAAAAATGAGGAAAGTATGTCGAAGGACTGCTGTTCCTACACAAATGTTTTTCCTTCTATAAATTCTTCAGAAAAATATTTGTTGTTTTAAAAAATGGAGGTAAATGAGTTGCTTGTAAATCAATCAGATTCAGAGTTTTCGAAAAAATTGAAAACTCAATCAATGACTTTAGCGCTTTTAAACTTTTCAAATGAAATGAGTCATTGATTGAGGGGGAGAATGCTTTCAAATCTATATCATCTAACGAGATTATCTAACTATCCTATATGCTTAATTGAAAAATGATGTTAACCTATGTTGAAGGACTAGGTGCCTAGGATATGATTGTTAGGATTAGATGATTAGAGTTTGATGAACACATAAATCCCATGCCTTATATGAACTGATTGATATGTTGGATTGACTTGTATTAGTCGATTGTTGTTTGGGTGTTGTCGACCACCATATATCTGTATGTGTGTTCACTAACGTATGCAGGTATATTGGTATATAAGAATGTTCCCGATCCGGATCCCACAATTGAAGATGATTGGATGCCGAAAGGAAAGGGTAACTATATCTTGGGTTGACAAATGAAGAAACGGAGCTTAATTGGACTTCTCTGGAGTGTTGGCATGGAAAAATGTAACGTAAGAGGTCTCACTGCATCAGCAGATAGTTTTCTTCTAAGTGATTGAAGAAACGGAGCTTAATTTGACCTTAGTTGGCATTAAAATGCAATGTAAGAAGTCTCACTGCATCTGCAGACGGTTTTCTTCCAAGCCCTACAACAACATCAACAAAAGCAGCTTATGATTCTCTCCACCTAACGTATCTTGTGCAGGAAAAGTAGTGAAAATAGTATTTTGAAAATGGAAAAATATTGTTTTGAAAATAAATTGGTCTTAATTTGTAAAAAATCACCGGACTTCATCTTTTAAACTTAAGTCACTCAATCAACGACTACAGTCATCGATTGAGGGGGAGAGTGATTTATAATAATATATTTTCAAATGATATTTCTTCATAAAAAGTCCAGTTTGTACGAAATAAGTGGTGATCTAAAGATTTAATGTTATGTCATGGTATGGTTTTAATAATATAGATAATTGTTAGGAATTGGAAATTCCAGGTTAAAGTGTCGGTCACCCCAATTATGGTCTAGCATATGTTAGCTCGTAGACATGTCGTTATTTACGTTATTTGTTAGTTTATTAGTTAGTTATTAGCATAGTTTAGTTTAGTGCAACACCGTGGAGAAAGGACGGGTCTTTACCCACTGTATGCCTGATCCACAGGCCGATAGGAGGTCGTGTATTCTGTAACTATAAATACCCCTTCCATCCATGGAAGGGGTGGAGCTTTTCTTTCAGTCTAACCTTTCATTTGTTAACCAAGTCTCTAGCAAGAAACTCCCTCTCATCTCTTTCTCTCTAACTATGACAAACATGTATTTTCATCATCCAAGACCACCGAATCATCAACACAATAAATATTACGATCCTACATCTTCCGAAAGAGCACTTTTCTTTATTTACGAGTCTTTAAGTTAGACTCAGAGCCTTGGGGCTAGAAGTGCTTGTTTGTTAACATTGTGGATATGGCAATCTCCACGTTGAAGCCAGCTGATCAGATTCTCATCCCGTTTGTAGCCCTTGCCTAGTTCTAAACACCCTAAGTAAAAATTCTTGATCATCTGGTAGGGGTGGTGTTGGGTTCAATCCCAGATAGATCTTATGAGCCCTAGAGAAAGTATAGTTAACCTGTGTAATCACAAGAGAACTAAGGAGAACCTTTGCTAGAATTATGTTTACGCGGAATATAAACACAAGACTCAAGAAGACAATAAACACCGAATACTTGATCCTCTATGGATCTATATTAATTCACTAAAAATGTTATTCAAGAACGTACATTAACCCTAGCAGCTGGTTTCTTTTATACTACAAGATACCCTAATTGAGCAGCTTACTCATCACGTAAAAGATATGCATTATCTATTCCTAATTTAACTCATGCATATCCCAACTAAATACTAATAATACAGAAACTACATATCCGAAGAAATAATAATAACTATCAGTGGCAACTGCACTATCCGCAGGAACTACGCTATCAGTAGAAACAATAAAGCTATCAACAGGAACCTTTATCAGTAGGAACCCACTGTTACAATAATTCCTAACAATCCTCCCCTAAACTTGAATTTGACTCCGTTAACTTCAAGTTTCCAGATAGATCTTGAACGTGCAAGAGGATTGAAAATAAACAGCAACTGAAGCACAAGAAAAATAACCAGCAGAACACCTAGAACCACCAGAAACAGCAATGAAGACCATGATTCCATCAGCAACTCCTAGATCAGCAACACCAAGAACCAGCAGCAACAGTAACCAGAGTAGATTTGATAAGCCTTTACCAAGTAGCTACTCACTCTTGGGCTAGCTGGTTCTTGACTGGAATCATGACATCACCCTGGTGAACCAGTAACCAGTCCAACACTTAGAACATGAATCAATGGTGTGTTGGAGTACCCTAATGGTTTTTGGCAAACCATCACAGCCATCAACGGATTTGATTTGTCTTTACCTGAAGCCGTTAACTCAGGACTAGTCATGGTGTTCCACTGCCTTTACCACAAGCCATGAACTTGTGGGCTAGCCAACTCTTCATCTATGAGGACATGGTGAGTTGAGCACCATACAACTTATTGGCAAGTTGTCAAATTTCCAACGGATTTGAGGTCTCTTTACCAGAGCCGTTTGCTCATGGAGTAGCCAATGTTTGGTGTGTGAGACCAGGGTACATTGATAACTCTCTGATTTTGAGTAAATCAGCAACTATCAACGGATTTGAGAATACTCACTAGAGCCGTACCCCCATAGCAAGTTAACCCTTTGTCACTAAGGACATGGTGAGCTAAAAACCATATAAGAAGTACAACTATACAACAGGATCCTCAAAAATTGAAAGTTAGTAAACATAATAATATATACAAGATGGTTTTTTTTTTTTTATTTTTTTTTTATTTTTTTTTTTTTTTAAACACCAAAGAAAATAATAAATAAAGAATTAAAAATAAGAAATAAATATAACAGCAAACCAGACTTCAAGAGGAAGTATCAGCAGAAGCAGCAATGAGTTTATCCTTAACACGTTTGACCAACTGCTCTGCATTCACCAAATCATTGCCAACTGGAGCAGTAGAGAAAGCCAATTTCTTTTTCAGCATTCGCTCCAACAAAGGTACAGACAAAGGATAGTCTTGATCTGAAAACATATACACATAAACCCCAGACCAGGTCTGCACCACATGCACACTAGACAACGAATAAAATTTCCAACCATAAACTTTCCACTGATTCTGACCTTCCCAAATCCTAAACCCTGCACCATCTTGATATTTAGAATCAAACAACACTTGAAGATCACCCAACAACATTAAACCAGCACAAGTTGCAGGATGAGATTCATAATGTTTTGACACCATGCCATAAAGTATAATAAGATCTTATCTGTCTAGACAATTAAGGATCTCAGTAAGGAAAGTGAAATGTCTGATAGACCCATCATGTCTATACACAGAGTTACATTCACCCAAACCACCAAGACCAGTAGGTGTGACTTCCCATCTCATAAATTTAGACCAAACTACTAACTCCTCATCAAAATCATCCTCTACAAGGGCCTTTATAAAAGAACTCTCAGAAGCATGAAAATCAAAGGAACCCCCTTCTTTCTTGCTATACTCTTTTGTCTGCGCCCAGAAGTAGAAGAAGGAGAAGAAGTAGTAGATGCATCAACAGTTTGGACCATAGGAGTATCAACCTCCTCTTGTTCAAGTGAGACCACTGATGGATTTTGTGGAAAGACAGGAGTAGACACATGCTCTGTCTCATCAGTAGAAAGACCCTTGTCTCCATCAGTAGTATTAGATGGCACAAAATCAGGAGAAACTGATGCAGGAATCTCAGCAGAAACCTTTGGAGAACTGTCAGAAAGAATAGATTGAGCTATATCAACTGGTGTCTCCTCAGTAGAAACTGGAGCATCATCAGAATCATCACCAGTCTTTAATCTCTTAGGATTAGGACCTTCCAGAAGAGATTGAGAGCGTTTCACCCTGGTATAAGGATTGAGACCATCCTTCTCCAACCTTGCGAGAATCGTGTTATACTCTTTGACCAACTGATCATCAGGTAGGGATTTCACAAAAGCCATAGTCCAGCCTGTGTTGTAAATAGCAGAACTTGTATTCTTCACAAATTCTCTCATATGTTTCCTCTATTCAGCTTGAGAAAGAGGTTTGTCCCTTTTTTGCTTTAGCCTTGCGTTCTGCATCTGCTTTCTTTCTCTGATTCACCAAGGCCATAATATCATCAACATAGATCTCAGAGTCAAAGCCACCACCCAATATAGATTGGGAAAGAGTTGGATTGTTAGAAACATCACCCGCCAGTTGATTCCAAGTGTCATCTGAAAATTTGAAAGCAAGATCATCAAGTTCTTTCCTTCTTTGTGGTGTGACATCAGGAACTGTGTAATACTGACTTTGAAACTCTGCATCATAAGTAGCCTGAGTCTTTGCAGCAATTTCCTTATCACGTTGTGAAATTTCATGAACACTCAATAGCCTAGCTTGTTCAGCCTTAAATGCATCAGTGTCCATATCCTCATCTAGTACTTTACCTTTGCCCTTATCAACCTGAGAAGCAGGCAAAGACTCAACCTCAACTGAATAATCCTTTGGATCAGAGGGAATGGACTTAGGAATCTCAGAAGCAACATATGAAGGATCAGGCTTATCTACAGCAACAGGCGTGTCAGTATGATCTGATGCCTCTGATTCCTTATCCTCACCCACCTTGTCAGGAGGAATGTGGACACGATCAGCAGCAACAGAAGGTATAGAAGAATCCACCATACTAGCTTTGAGGGCCATTTGACTTAGATAGTTCCTCTTCCTAATCTGCCTCCTTTGAAACACTTGAACTTATGGATCCTTTGGAGCTAGAGTCTCTCCTAATGAAACAAATGCCAAGACATGAAGTGCCTCAAGATCAATATGTGTCCTCTCATTACCCAGTTCCTCCTCAGAATCAGACACACAACTCTGCTCCTCCTATTATTAAGCCTATCCTCCAAATCTGTCACCCTCTTCAACAACTTAACCAAAGCACCACCAAGAGTCTGCTTGGTCTCTTTAACCTCATCCCTGGATTCTTGAAGCTTAAGCTCCAAATCATCAACCTTCTTGATATACCTGTTGAGTAAACTAGACATAATCATTAGTACATTAGGTTCCTCAGCTCCACCAACAAGATTACCTGTGGTATTTGGAACTTCATTGGACCTTGGAGGAGACACATGAAAATCATCACCAAAAGTGGTGTCATCCTCAAAATAATGTCTAAGAGGACTAGCAGGTTGAACAAAAGGTTGGGCAGGATTGACCTCAGTCTCAACAGGAAATTGTTCCTGTGACTCAGAGGCAACCACTGGCTCCTCAGGAGCAACAATCACTGGTGATGGTGGGGCAACAGGTTGAGGCAAAGGTGGTTGTTGGGCATCAGTGGCAACTGATGCAGAGGCACCAGCAGCAACATTGACACCAGGAAACATTGAGGGTAACAGGGGTCTGTGTTCTCCAGCAAAATTAGTTTTCATTGTTGCAAATAATTTAGCAGTTAATTTAGTAATGACCCTTGGAGTTTGATCAGAGGTTTCAATGCCTAATATCATTTGTAGAAATCTAGGATACATTAGAAATTTATGTTTGGTATCCTTTATATTCTTAAGCATTTCCTCAAAAATATATCTTGAAGAATTATACTCTCTACCATGGGCCAAACAGATTATAGCATTTGCAATAGAACTGGAAAACTGATCCCAACCCCCAGATTTAGGACTCAAACACTGAAGCAGGGTATGGACTAAAAACCTCCATTTAGGGCAAGACTTATTTTTATACCAAATGATTTTCCCATCAAAGGGATACCCTAAGCTGGTTAGACCAGCAATAATCTCATCTCTATTGTTCTCAAAGAGACCACCTTCATCATCAAATTGTAATTGAGTCCTAATGAGACACTCAGTTATCACATACTCTTCTCCATCAATGGTAGCCACAATCTCCTTGGTAGAACCAGTAAGAGATCGCTCATGAGCAGTGGACCAAAATTGCTTGACAAGAGAGTCATAAACAACTGATGGAGAGAAAGTGAGAGCATACCTGATCTTGGAACGCAGAATAAAATCAATCATGGAGTCATACAAATCACTCCCTTTGGCATGTTCCAAGAATGCAACATTGTTATGATCTCCTTTGTAATCAAGTGTTTCCATTGATACAGAGTGAGAAGATTGAAGATGAGCATGATTCAAATTATGAGGGAATTGTGGTGTGGGATACGTCTGATTGACTATTTAAATGAGTTACCCAAAATAGTCGTTTAAATTGACAGCAGATTCGGAACAAATCCTTGACCAATTTTACTTTAAATAAATCCCGAATTAAATTCCCAAATTTTATCAAAACCAGCAGCAATGAAAAGTCAACCAGCGGAAACCAAACAGTCAAACAGCAGAAACCGATTAACTTTTTTCCATAGTTATCACTCCAAAGCTATCAGCAGAATCCACAACTCATCAGAAGAAACAATCACAATATCAGCAGTAATGAAGATGGAATCAAATCTTTGACCCATAACAGTGCCTTAACAGTCTCTAATCAGAACTTTTTACGATAAAAATCCCAACCATCAATATTTACCATAACTTCTACCGACCTAAGATTCCATAAAGCCTATAAAACCAACCCCTTGCAACAGCAACCATACAAACAAACCACATAACCCTAATCAGAAAAAACCGATTAACAACCAAATAATCATGAACAACTCCCCAAACCATCCTATTAAGTTATCATCATCTGACAGTGAACCAACCCATGCTGGATGGTTAAACTACTTTCCCCCTGGTGTATCAAACAGTTTGACATAAATATCCAGAGAACCTCCTAGCAGATCACCATTTGCATACACTTCTTTAGAAGAGGATCTGCCCAATCCTCCTCCACATGAGGAACTTGAAGTATCCAGATCTGAGCTTAATGCTTTGAATGAAGATACTGATGATGAGCTCAATGATCCAACTTACATGCCACTCAATGTTGCTCCTCTTGCTGTTATACCACCAGGTTCTTCAGTTCCAAGTCCCCAGGCCTCTACATCAAACCCTGCCAAGAGAACCACTGTGATGGGTCTGGCTGCAAAGCCAGTGTGGGAATTTGTGAACAGGTGGGGAAAGGACCACCAAAGGATGTCAGAGTGGGGAAACCGAAAGCCAGAGAGGAGGCCTTGAAGATTGAAGCTGGAGTATGAAGTAGTGTTGAGTATGGAGGAGTGTTGTTTCAAGCTTGTTATGTTTAGAGTCTTGTACTGTTTCCACTCCATCTTTGAATGCAGTGTTTTATCAATGAATAAAAGACTTTTATGCTTGCTCTTTTGTTATTTGTTCCCACTGATTGTTTGTTTGACACTTGATCTGCAAGATGGTTAGTAGAACACAGAACTTACAATACAAATATAGACAACTATATTTACAAAAATATACACAAACTATGTAAAAAGATACAAACTATACAACTTAAATCCTCCCCTCAAACCAGAAACCTCCCCTCAAACCAGAAACCTCCCCTTAGGCACAATCCTCCCCTCAAACACAACAATCAGGGGTTGATCATGCCTATATGGACAACCAAATATTGAAATCTTGGACCATCAAAATCTTTTGTTAACAAATCAGCTACATTTTCATCTGTATGGATTTTAACCACTTGAATAAGGTGTTTTTCATTAGCATCTCTGATAAAGTGGTGTCTTATTTCTATGTGCTTAGTTCTTTGATGAAAGATAGGATTTTTAACAATTCATATTTTACTTTGGTTGTCTATAAAGATTTTAGTGTTCATAAAATTGAACCCATAATCCAATAACTGATTTTGAATCCAAAGTACCTGACCACAACAACTAGCAGCAGCAACATATTCAGCTTCAATGGAAGATGTGGCCACTATGGTCTGCTTCTTGCATTGCCAGGAGATCAATCTCCTTCCCAATAACTGACAACCCCCAGTAGTAGATTTTCGATCAAAGTTGGCACCAGCATAATCACTGTCACTATAAGCTTCCAACTCAAATGGAGATTCTTTAGGATACCAAAGACCCAGTTTAGGTTGGCCTTTGAGATACTTGAAAATCTTCTTGAATGCAGTCAAATGGGAAGTCAAAGGAGTGACCTGATGCCTGGAACAAGCACTGACTGCAAACATAATTTCAGGCCTAGAGGCAGTCAAATACATGAGGGAACCAATCATAGATCTGTAGAGATGAACATTAACAGCAGGATCTGGTTCATTATTTGACTTAGCCTTAGGATCTTCATAGGGTGTAGTTACAGTCCTAACTAGTTTCATATCAAGCTTCTTGAGGATGTCATGCACATACTTCTCTTGATGAATGAAAATACCATCTGATTTCTGCTGCACTTGAAGGCCTAAAAAGAAAGTGAGCTCACCCATTGCACTCATCTCAAACTCACTTTTCATCAACTCCTCAAATTCCCTGCACCAAGCCTCTTTGGTAGAACCAAAGATAATGTCATCCATATAGACTTGCACAAGAATGATATCCCTGGAGCTCTTCTTGATAAAGAGAGTCTTGTCAATAGCACCTCTCCTGTATCCATGTTTCAACAGGAATGAAGAGAGCCTAGCATACCAAGCTCTAGGTGTCTGATGAAGTCCATAGAGTACTTTAACCACTTTGTAGACCATATCTGGATTGTGATGGTCTACAAATCCCATGGGCTGAGTGACATACACTTCTTCCTCAATTTCACCATATAAAAAAGGCACTTTTCACATCCATCTGATAGACCATGAAGCCCATGTAGGAAGCAAATGCCAAGAAGAGTCTGATGGCCTCTACTCTTGAACCAGGAGCAAACACCTCATAATAATCAATACCCTCTTCTTTTCTGTGACCTTGAGCAACCAACCTTGCCTTATTCCTTACCACAATCACCCTAACATCCCTCTTACATTTCAGAATCCACTTTGTCCCAATAGCATACTTGCCAGGAGGAAATTGAACAAGCTCCCACACATTTTGATTTAAGAACTGTTGCATTTCCTCTTGCATAGCAGCTACCCAATCATCATTTGCCAAAGCCTGGGCAACACTGGTAGGTTCAACTTGAGATAGGAAACAAGCAAACAGACAATGATGATAGTCTATATGATTGTTCCTATGTTGATCCTGAATGTAAATAAGAAATGCAGATTCATCAAAATTTGTCCTCTTGACCCTGCTTCTAGTTTGCACAGTTGAAGTAGGATCACCAATGATAAGAGATTGTGGATGAACTGTGGTGATCCTCTTTGTTGAATGAGGACTAACATCAATGGATGTGGCCAGATTAGTAACTGTAGGACGAAAGTTATAATCATAGGAAGAAGAGCCAAAGATGCCTATTCTTGACAAATGATGAATGCCATCCAATTCAGAGCTTGAATGTTGTGAATTGGCTAAGTCAGATGGAGTTGGAAATCTGGTGGGAGAAACATCTAAACCCAAAGTACCAGAAGATGGAGCATTGGAGGGAACCGCAGGAACAACATCACTAACAGAAGGAACAGGAACACGACCAGCAGCATCAAGATCAGCAGCAACTGACCCATTACCAGAAGGATCAGCCACATTACCAGCAGGAACATGTATACTACCAGCAGTATCAAAGTTCCTACGGGCTTCAATAGTCGCCTGCCTTAGGAGTTCCTCTATTTCTTTGGAGAACTCATAACCAAACTTTTCAGCATCATCCTTTGCAGCATGCTCTTGGCGTTGAAGCTTCACAAGTTCTTATGCATAACCCAGATCACTTGAAGGTTCATGAGAAGCAGCTGTGTTCTTGTTACCTGAAAAGTGGTTAGTAGGAACAGAAGGAACAACTATAAGTTGTGTGGAAAACTAGAAGGGGGGTTGAATAGTTTTGCCGATTTTACGTTAGTTTCAAAAACTTTTAGATTCGCTAATATGTGAGATCTTGTGGATGTATAGAAAGTATAGATCTAATGATAAAGCAAGTAAATAAAGTAAAGCGAAGGGAAAGAAAAGACACAACCGATGTATAGTGGTTCGGCTACAAGGACACCTTCCTTGCCCTACTCCACTCCCCGAGTCACCTACTCGAGAGTTCAAGCACTATGTCAACAAACTCCTTCACTTGGCGGAGAAGCCGTCACAACGTTGCTTACAATTTTTCTAGTACAAAGCTAAATACCGAGTCCGTAGCACGGTGGACCAAACCAACACGACTATTACGCAAAAAATATGTGAAATATCAAATACAAGATCTTCGCTACAGAAATCTTGCGTTGTGACAAATCAATCAAGGACCCCTTGCTTGGATGACTTGTAGAATGCTCGTGATCTCGCCTTAGAGAAGGACCTATATGAGGATCACAAATAGAAAGAAAGAAGAACAACTCTCTAGATCAAGTGATCTATATGTTAGAAGAGAATGAGGTGTGAGAGATTTAGTAAGTAGAGGGGTGAGTTAGAATGAAGAAATGGCTCTCTATTTATAGGCAAAATTCTTCACTGTTCCCCGGATCCCACGGATCCCTTCCACAAGGGATCCGGCTAGCACAAAGCTAGGGATCCGTAGAACGCTCCTTTTTGCCCATGGGTTTTTTGGTTATGGGTCATGGGTTATGGGTTGGTCCATGGGTTATCATTAGATTCAATGTATCTAAGTATACATTGTATCTAGTCTTCTTGGGTATGGGTTAAGATCCATGGGTTATGATTTTTACCCATCCTAATAAACTATTACAACAAATGCTTAATTACTACATTTTTGTATTTAAATGGCTATATGTAAATGCTTTACAAAAGTAACATGTATCCTTAAAGTTATACTTAACATAACATTATATTTGTTATCAACAAAACACAAAGAGATCGCAAAATATTAATAAACGTTTTTACGGTTTATTTGTATTAACAAGTTGTTCATCACACTCTGAATCTGACTGATCATCAGAGGAACCTGCAATGTTAGTTTGAGCATCTTGTGGTTCTGCAGGAAGATTAGATTTATAACGAGTATAACCCAAGTGGTTAGTTAAATAGTCAAGATCAAAGTACCATTCTTGACCTGCTCCCTGAACATTTGGCTTGTCCTCCATAAATCTCAGATTCAGTGTCTCTTCAATCCTTTTTGTGGAGATGTTATACACCCTGTAAGCTTTACTATGAGCTTAATAGCCTACTACAAATCCCTCATCAGCTTTTCCTTCAAACTTGCCCAAATGATCACTGGTGTTAAGGATGGTGACATGACAGCCAAAAGGCTTAAGGTGGCTAATGGTAGGAACCTTGCCTGACAAAAGTTCATAAGGTGTCTTGTTGTGAGGATTAGTTATCAACACCCTATTCAATACATAACAAGCAGTGCTGACTGCTTCAGTCCAGAACATGGTAGGTAACTTAGAATCAGCAAGCATAGATCTTGCTGCTTCAATCAGGGTTCTATTTTTCCTTTCAGCAACTCCATTTGGTTGTGGAGTCCTAGCAGTGCTATAATCCCCTTTTATCCCCTAGGTAGCACAAAGCTCAATTAATTTGGCATTCTTGAACTCTGTCCCATTGTAACACCTAATGGCTTTAACCTTTTTATTCAACTGATTCTCTACCAGGGCAATAAAGTCTTGAAGATTCTGAAATGTTTCATCTTTAGTCCCCAAGAAGAATGCCCAACAATACCTACTATAGTCATCAGTAACCACCAAACAATAGTACTTGTGATCAATGCTTCGGATAGATGTAGGACCAAAAAGATCCATATGAAGAAGGTGCAAGGGCTCAGTGAAAGTGTGAACATCAGTAATGGACTTATAGGAATCCTTGTGTTGCTTTCCCTTGTTACAAGCCACACAGTTGTGTTCATTAGTAAAGACCTTGGAAGGAAGTCCATGAACTAATCCAAGTTTTGCCAGCTTGTTGATTGTTTTGAAATTAACATGAGCCATCCTTCTATGCCATTTATTAGATTCATCCAAGGATGCTTTTGCTACCAAACAAGCTAAATCACCTACAAGCCTAACTTCATTGAGATTGAATGTATACAGACTTTGTTTCCTTGGAACCTTCAGAACAACTTGACTGTCATCAGGTATCTGGAAATCTTTTGAGAGAACATGACATTCAGTATAAGTGAACAACACAAAGTTTTTCTTGTCACAGATTTGGGACACAGAAAATATGTTGAAGTTTCTCAATTCTTCTACATAATACACATTCTCAAAGTCCAGCTTGGAAGTTCTAATAGTTCCCTTCCTTGTAATTTTACCATCTCCTCCTCCAAAAGTAACAGTACCTCCTTGAAGAGATACAAAATCATGAAGTCTGTCTCTGTTCCCTGTCATACTCCTAGAACAACCACTATCAACAATGCCTAAATCTTTATTAGTATGAGGATCATCCTACAAGTTAAAAGATATACAACAACATTAGTATACATGGAGACCCAAGCCATCACTGACTTGGGCCTGCCTTGTGGATCATATTAGAAAAACCTGCAGATTGATGAGATCCACTATTGTTCTTGGAACCCTTCATGAAAGATGGTTTATTGTGTGTCCAAGAGCAACCTGCTGAGGGCTTAACAGCAGTATCCCACCTTGCCCCCCTTTTATATAAAGGGTCATTATTAACAGGACCCATTTTGAAAATAAGTACTAGTAGGTCTTTATAATGGCCTATAAACATTTCTTCTCCAACATGATGAAGATGACTTGTCAGTAGAAACTGGGTTACCAGCAGGAACTGGTCTACCAGCAGCAACTGGTCTACCAGCAGAATTGGTTCTGCTGGTCCTCACATGTGTTCCAGAGGGAAAAAATGGAGGAATGTTGGTCACATGATTCCATATAGGTCTATATCTTTGTTGATTAGTACAAACACCCATCTGTTTCTCATAAAAATCACAATCTTTGATAAGATGAAATGTACTACCACAAACAAAACATGATTTCTTCTTAAAATGCTTGTTCAAAATATGAATAGTCTTATCACAAACAAAATTATTCAAACCACAACCAAAATCAGAATTGTTTTTAACAAAATCAACAGAACAATAAATGTTTCTAAAATGAGCTGTCTTTGAAGAAGATTCATTAACAGCAACTCTTGGGGCAGGCAAGGGCTTGGGAGAGGCAGATTTGGGCGTTGTAGACTCTTCACTTGAATCACAACTGGCATAGTCTTTAGACTGGGTCTCTGTAGTCCTATCACTAGAAGAACAAGAGACAAAAGTATTAGATTCACTGCCAGTGTCAGATAAGTCATTGGACTTTTGACCATAGGTCATATGTGATTCATCTGAGTCTGAGTCTGGGTTAGGTGGCCCAACAATAACATTTATAGAAGAAGGAACTGAATGCATTTCACCTTGTTTTATATATTTAACAGGTTTTCTATATTTATCTTCTTCTTCATCAGTGACAAGATTAAAAACACTATATTCATTGGGGTCATACACCTCATCTGGACCAATATAGTCCTTGAAGCCCAACCCCATCTTAGTTTTAACAGACATTGAACTATTCCACAATTTATCTAGGTTTCTAGCCTGTTCTTGCCACTGTTTATGCCTAGCTACCTCTGAATCTAGATTAGCTTGAAGACCCTCTTTTTCAGCAATGACCTTTACATATTCGTTCTTATTAAATTTTAGCTTGTTCGAGGTGTTTTCCAAATCTCTTTCTAAAACTTTAATTTTCTCTTCAAGAGCCAATTGATTTTGTTGGTACCAGGCCTTTTGTTTTTCTAAAGATTTAACAGTTTTCTTATAGGCCTGGACCTGAATAAAATATTCTTTATATTGGCCATTAACATCATCAAATTCACTTTTAAGAGCATCATATTTAGCATTACAACCAAACATACAACTTTGTACCTGAGAAGTGATGCCCATTAGTGCAATCTCATCAGCAGTATCAGCAACCAAACCAACCTGAGGATTTTCATCCTCAGCTTCATTCACATGCTCATCCCAGTCAACCCTATACTCCAAAGACAGCAAGGCTGTAGGTTTCACCTCCTCAGCTTCCTTGAGCTTTTATGCATTATACCTTCTTCTGTCACCTCCCTTCTTGTCTGGACATTCCCTAGCAAAGTGACCAAGTTGGTTGCATTCAAAGAACCTGATCTTATTCCTGTCAAACCTGGATGATTCTCTTCCCTTGTAGCACAACTTCCTCCCAGATCCCTTCTCAAACCTGTTGACTTTCATAGCAAGCTTGGCCATCTGCCATTTGAGATCCATCTCCTCCAAATCCCATTTATCCACTTGTTCAAAATCTTCATAGGCCAACTGTTGTTGGTCTTCAGTTTCATCAACAAAAGAGTGAAACACATCCTCTATCACAGAATTGGATTTTGATTTTCTTATAGAAGAAGTGTGTGTTCTAGTTGTTGCTGATGAAGAAGTGGAACTTTCAGCATAAGACACCATTGTGTTAGCACTGGTAGCACTAACAAAAGCTGAGTGTGTTGGAGTTGGAGAATAAGATGAATGACCCTTGATATCAATTTCAAGGGATCTAAGCTTATTGTATAAGTCATCAAAGCTTAAGTAGTCAAGGCCTCTTTTTGCCTTGAGTGTGAAAGAAACCTGCCTCCAGGAAGAAGGTAAAGCAAGAAGGAACTTGAGATTACATTCCTCATTGTCAGGTTTGGACTTCATCTGATTTAGTTGGTGAGGATTTTCTGGAACCTGTCATACCTCTTGTGTATGCCTTCCTCTTCAGAAATTGAAAACTCCTGAAAGTTCTGCTTGAGCATTGACTTCCTCATCTTTTTAGACTCTTCGTTACCTCCAAACCTTGCTTTTATTGTTCTCCAGATTTCTCTAGCATCATCAAGATGATAAAAGTCACTCATATGCTCATCTGGAAGAGCTTGAAGCAAGGTAGTCCTTGCCTTGGTTTCCCTCTGAAGTGCAATCTGTTCTGCATTACCTGTTGCTGGAAGAATTATCACATTCCTATTAGAATCTCTTCTATTAGCCTTCTTACTATTTCCTTTTAGAACAATGTTCCAGAGATGGATGTCCATGTTGGAGATATAATTTTCCATCTTCATAGCCCATATGTCATATTCATCCTTCTTCAGGTAGGAAAATTTTGCATTGGCGTTGGACATGGTGGTAACAACCTGCTGAATAGTGGACTGAGTGTTTGTTGGCTCAGGTTGTTCATCATTTTCTAAATCTGAATGTTTTGATGATGTCATTGTAATGGTTTTGAGAAAGAGAGTAAGACTGTCTTCTAAGAAATATTCTCACCAGGCTCTGATACCATTTGTTAGGTTCAATCCCAGATAGATCTTATGAGCCTTAGAGAAAGTATAGTTAACCTGTGTAATCACAAGAGAACTAAGGAGAACCTTTGCTAGAATTATGTTTACGCGGAATATAAACACAAGATTCAAGAAGACAATAAACACCGAATACTTGATCCTGTATGGATCTATATTAATTCACTAAAAATGTTATTCATGAACATACATTAACCCTAGCCGCTGGTTTCTTTTATACTACAAGAAACCCTAATTGAGCGGCTTACTCATCACGTAAAAGAAATGCATTATCTATTCCTAATTTAACTCATGCATATCCCAACTAAATACTAATAATACGGAAACTACATATCCGCATAAATAATAATAACTATCAGTGGCAACTGCACTATCTGCAGGAACCACACTATCAGTAGAAACAATAAAGCTATCAGCAGGAACCTTTATCAGTTGGAACCCACTGTTACAATAATTCCTAAAAGGTGGTCAAAACCTTTGGCCTTATCTTCGTCACTAATGCCTAGCAGCGGCCGAGCATAGCTTAACTGCTTTTTAGTCCAATTTTTAAAATTCTTGACAGTCCTTGGCATTTTAAATACTGTTTTATCATTGCCAATCTCTAACCATACCAGTACTTCCTTCTCGTTTTTATCTAGCCCAGATATTTCTTAAAAGGGTTTCCCGAAAATTACCCCCGTTAGCCTATCTGCCACGAACACGCTAACATCATCCATAACCACAAAGTCGACCAGAAATGAGTGAGTCCCAACAAAGACATGGATGTTTGTTGGAATACCTAGGAAGTTGTTTCCTTTATATTTCTTTCTCCATAACTTGGTTGTAGCATTCCTTTGAAATAATGTTAACTGGGGAATTTGTGTCGATAAATGGGTGGAAATCAATGAACCCAATTTTACATGAAATTTTCAGATAATAGGGGTTCCTATGATGGATTCGTGCCCCTATCTCATAAAACTGTGGTTGGTTAGATTGTGAAAATGTTTTTTCAGAGTTATCTTGCCAATGAGCCATTTCGACGTCACTAGAGAAATCATCAGTACTGCTTCCCAAGTTATCTTCATCTTCAAAGTTGACAAAAACATCAAAATCTTTCCCAGAAGTTATCATGTCAGGGTCCGGGGGTTTACTAAGAAGTTTTTCCAGAGTGTCACCAAAATCACCTATCGGGTCAATTGCACATACCCTTTGAGGAATGGCAAAAAGTTCATTCGGCCTGAACGTAGCAACCTCTCAATTAGCTTCTAGAGTTAATTTACGAGCAAAAACATCCACTTTTGCATGAGCAGTAGCAAGCATAGGTCTTTCCAAAATAATAGGTATTCTGTTGTCTTCGGGAATATCCAAAATCACAAAATCAACAGGGAAGAAAAATTTCTTTATTTTCACCAACACATTCTCAACGATTCCCAAGGGTGACTGCATGGACCGATCGGCCATTTCAATCTTCATTTTGGCTGGCTTGAGGTCTCCCACACCCATACGAAGGAACATTGAACGAGGCATTATGCTTATGCTCTCTCCAAGATCAGCAAGGGCGTTACAAATGTCAAGACTCCTGATCAAAAAAGGTAGAGTGAAACATCTGTGATCCTTTTCCTTTTGCGGTAACTCATTCCTTAAAACCGCTGAGCACCTCTCGTTAAGTTGAATCCTCTCATCGAGATCATTCATTTTTTCCTGTAAAACATCATTATGGTTAGGTTTAATAGAATTAACAAGAGGGATGGTTACCGGTAGAGCTTTATCCAGAAGCGAGAGTTTCTCCATGCTGATTCTTCGTTTAACCTTCTCTGAAAAGGTAGTGGGCTCTTCAAATATTGTTACAACCGTGTTGACAACTTCCTCTTCCCGAGTAGCTAGGTAATCTGTGATGGCTTGCGAACATGAGCTCACACTCTTCTCCAATCCCTTAATCCGATCTTCATGAGTCTTGAGAGAAGAAACTATGTTTTCCATGAATGTTTTCATCATTTTTTCAATTCTCTCATCTCGTTCCCTTGATTCCTTGATGTGGTCAAGAATCCTTTTTTCTAGGCTGTTTCCGGTTTTGGTCTCAAATACATTCTTAACCTTCTCAACCCTACAGGCTTCAGCTTCTTTTGCCCTTTCCAGCCTTCGCTTTTGAAAATTTCACCATAATTATATTCTTGCTTCGTAAATGTTTTCATTACCTTATGATCAAAATCAGCCCTTGGTCTGTACCCTGTATCCATATGCCATTTATAGCAATGTTCAGAGATCCGTTGAATACACTCCAAGGCTTGGTCAGGGGTCATGCTAGGAATGGGTCTTGGAGAATCGAGTAATTCACGTGTTAGCGCATTAATTCCCCTGTAGAAGATATAGACGATTTGATGTTTGTTCAAGTCATGAGTGGGGCATCGGTAAAGTAACTCATTGAATCTTTCCCAAGCTTGATACAACGTTTCTTCACTTTCTTGAAGAAATTGATGGATTTTACCGAGAATTTTAGCCATCTTCGAAGGGGGGCAAAATTGTTGAACGAATTTCCTCCTTAATGTATCCCATGTTTCCTTGCACTCGGCAAGGAGCTTATTGTACCATCTTTTTGCAGTCCCTGTAAAAGTCATAGGAAAAATTATGGCTGTAACTGAATATCTTGGGATACTCCGGACGCTGTAAAGAGATGATAAGTAGAGCACTTCTTCCACATGATTTCGAACATCTTCATTATCATCTCCTGAAAACTTAAGCTCGTGCAATTCCTTGATAAATTGGTCCAGAATGGAGTAATTTTCCACACTAGAGTCTTGCGTGAAGGCTCTCTTACAGTTCACATTTGGCTGCTCCAAATATTGTTCCATGGTTATTTCATCGATATTATTTTCATCAATGACTTTAGGTTCTGCATCAGATTGGTCAGATTCATAGAACGAGTAAATGTTATGAATAGGAATTGGTGAGTAAACTTTTTTCTTCCGAAAGTGATTTTCCGGATCATCGAATGGGGGAGCCAAAAATGGCTTTGAACTTCTAGTCTTGAATCCTGACATTATAAACGAAAACAAATTAAAAACAGACTTAATAAAAACCCTAATATAACTCCCCGGCGGCGGCGCCAAAAACTTGATGCAGTTTTTACTGACCAGGTTTTAATATTTATAATGTCTCGTTATACCTATGGTCTACCATAATGCACTAACGGGAAGTGTACCCGGACGTGTGTAGTTGATGCAGGTTTTACTGACCAGGTTTTAATATTTATAAAGTCTCGTTATACCTATGGTCTACCCTAATGCACTAACGGCAGCAATTCGGTCGCAGTGGTAGTGTAGTATTCGGTAAAGCCGAGGTCGCCCCAAGAGCTATGTGTGTAAGATTATTACTCAGTTTAGGTGTCACAGATTAATAAATATGATTTCGATAAGGAATTAATTATTAAACTACTAAAGCAGATAAAAGAAAATAAAGGCAAAGGATAAATCAATAGAGGAGAGTGGTGCTAACCTAGTTATTACTCCTAGCTAGTAATGTCTACGCCTACTTACTTCCAATTACTTCAGGTGGGGTCAAAGTCGAGAGGACAGCATTTGGTCAATTCGCCCTAACCTATCAGCAAAGATGCCACCACAGGAGAAGTCAGGTGTCCCCTCATAAGTCCTGTTGTTCCTAGTCCCCTAAGCCAAGTCATTAAGTACCGCTACACGCTAGATTTATAATAGTGAGTGCCCGGGCTTTAGCAACTTAAACACTCACCCCCTAATTCTTAAGTTCATCCAAACGGTAGGTGATCAGTTGGTCAAATTTCACAAGTAGAAAGGGTCGTCAGTTGGTCATATCTTACCCTTCCCGTCTCAGTCCGCTCACCTAGGGTCAGTTGGTCATATCTCCTAGGCAATTGGCCTCTACCGCCATTCAAAACTACCGAAACAAGGGTAGCTACCAATAAACTATGCATGCATACACTTAGAAATAATTATACTGAAGTAATGTAAACGCAAACAAAAAAATTAAGGAATCATAACTAGGCCAGCACCAAGAGGTGCTTAGCCGCTCATATTAACCATAAAAATCAATTCAATATTCAAAGTTACGAAATACATGAATCGAAAGTAAAGAAAATATAAAATGCTAATGCTTATCGTAGGGGAGTGATTTCTCCCTTGGAGACAGCTCCGTAAGCTCCTCTAGACCTGCCTTTGGATTTTTCCCACATTCTCTGGTTGTTGTGTGTGGAATGGGATGATCAGAAATGCTGGAATTCGTGGGGTATTTATAGGCCAGATCTGGGTTACGGCGTAACTAATATAAGAGTTACGCCGTAATCATCAATTCCTTCGTATTTTGCACTAGATCTGCTGGTTACGGCGTAACCTTATTATTAGTTACGCCGTAGTCTTCAATATAATTGGTTACGCCGTAGTTAGTGGAATAGTTACCGCGTAGTTATCAGCGGCGTGGAACCTCATTTGACCTAATATAGTTACGTCGTAGTTTTTAGGAGAGTTACACCGTAACCTTCTGATGAGTTGGTTTTCTGAGTCACGCTTTAGTTACGGCGTAATGTGAGAGATGAGTTACACCGTAACTTCTTCAAAGTCACCATACTATGATAAATCTTTGATATTTCTTCGATTCCGCATCTCTTTAGCTCCAATGCTCGTAATTTACCTGAAAGTGGAAAAAAATAGAAAAGAAGCGTAAATCTATATAAATGATATAAATTAAAAGCATTATCGGGGGAAATTGACACTTAATATTCAGGACTATTTGATGTTATCAAATATCCCCCCCAATTGAACTCTACTTGCCCTCAAGTAGACCTTATTAGAAAGATTCCTAAAAAGATATCTCCCAAAACCTGGAAAATATAAGTTTACAAATCCCTTATGCTAGAATAAAACAAAGCCGAACACCTCACGAAATGGGAACGAAACACTCAAATCTCTCAACTATTCTAAGTGTCAATATCGGGGTGATCACTCAATCGCACATTCATAGCATGTATTCTATCATAAGCTTGGCGGTTACACAAATCTCTGCCACTAGAGTTAAGGGCTAAACAATTCTCGAAGGCAATATGGGTAGACACGACAAAGGTTAAGGGGTGACTAGTCATTACTAACATGTCACGGCGAAGTGGACAAAATCAATGATACATGACCAAATCCATGGCCAAGACACCAAAGATTGCTCGCTGCATCACCTAGACACGCTTCAAGACTAAAGGGTAGGATAAGACATGGGATATATAAATGGTGTAAAATAAAAAACAAGCAGGCAGTCTATATCTATAACCAAGTCATCACCACTTACCATCCGCCCAAAGTTCAAGCTTTGAAGTCAAGAAACCGGATCATGAAATACTAGGTAGATGTGTCATTAGAGGACGTCGTGATGGGCACACTACCTTTTCTCCAACTGTTGGCATAATTACCAACTCCAATCTTCAAATGTGACCGAGGTGGCCTCCTCGATACTAAATCTATAAAGCTCATGACATAGTGCTTATAACATCTCACTTTACAATAACATAACAACATATTTTTTTTTTCAACATAGCAATGATAACTAAACAGAATATCCCCCCACTTTAGATGAAGAATGGGAATTTGGGGGGTCTTCAATGATCTTCAGGAATATGTTGTCGACGAAAGTGTGATTTCCGAACCTTTCCACTTTACCCTTGAACTTAGGCAAATGATGACTTCCCAATCACAAATAAAGACTACAGGGTAGGCTAAGGTGTACAGGTGTATCGAAACAATATATAGGGTTAACAAAATGAAAGGAATGGCTCAGATGGGTGTATCTAGGGGTATCTTGCACTAAAGGTGAGTGCAACAAAAGGGTTTTACATGGGGGTCGAGACGTCAAGGTGACTAATCGATAGACACACAATGGTAGGATATTTGGGTGATAATCCTATAATATTGCCTTCTAAAACTGAAAAGTCCAAATACATCGAGCTAACTCAACATACCTCGTCTATGGTCTCGAAATGATACAAAGACCAAGTTCTAAAGTTTACAAGCTACCGGCACACTCATAATTTGGTGGATTTGGGGTAAAATATTGGAAACGAATAAGGCTAATCTCACCATATAATATCAAGGGTTGTATGTGCTCGGCTAAGGTCTATTCTAGTTAGGTTAAGAAAAACATGTCAAAATTTTTAAAAATGGCATAATTTTTCAAAATAAACTAAAAAAACGAGGGCAAAATAACGTTCAAGAGATAATTCTACTCCCGTCCCCCCACTTGAATTGTAAAAAATCCCTTTTGTACTAAGCATTAAATAAAGGTGAAGAGAAAAGTAGAATTAGAGTGAGAACTTCCTTGAAATTTGCTCCATAAAGAAAGAAGGCCCACGAAAAAGAGGCGTGCCTTCGTATAAGCATCATGAACAAACTTCAATCCCTGAAATCACACTACCGACAAGCATAATTCTAAAAAGAAAAAATGAAAAATGAAAAACAAACCTAACTAACTTTCGTAGGAATCACGGTTGCAATTAGCATATGCAACAAGCCTTTTAAACCACTTGGTGTCCCAAGTGGACGAGTGAAGTCTCGTGAGGGTTTACAGGGAACACACCCACAAAGTTCATTTAAAATACTAATACAAGGTTATTGTGTTTTAAAATGAAAGAATTAAAGCAGAGGAATGTTACATCGTAACTCTTTAAGGGAGTTACGCCGTAACTGGCAAAACCAGACATAAGTTGCAAACCGAGCGGTTACGGCGTAACCAAAGAGATGGTATTACGCCGTAATTGGTAATGCGTCTAAGATTCTGCTACAAAATGTTGGTTACGGCGTAATTACAAAGATGAGTTACGCCGTAACTATGGTCAGATCAGCAAACTGCAGCAGCAATTACTTCCTCGTTTCCTGCAAAAATGGTTAGAAAACACAAAACCCTACAGAAATGGAAATAAAATAAAAGAAAGGGATAATTCGGGTTGTCTCCCGAAAGAGCACTTTTCTTTATTTACGAGTCTTTAAGTTAGACTCAGAGCCGCGGGGCTCTATGGGGGCCTTTGGACTTGGCCGAATTCCTCAATGTCATTTTTATTTGAAGAAGGCTGGTCCCAAACATGTGGAAAATAAACCGAGTCATGGTGTATCTTTTATGCATAAAATTAGCTTGTGCCCATTCGCAACGAAATTTAGCCTCTTCGTCCCATTTTATTTTAACATATCCAAACTTTACTCGTAACCAATTTTCAAATGAGATCCCCCTGTATCCTACTTTGCTTCTCTTATCTTCGTCAAAACATGCCCATTCCTTGCGTTTGAGCCATTTAGGTTCAGGGAATTCTCCTCCATCGCAGATCTTGCTATTGGGGTTGCATGTAGGCCATGCCATGGTGTAGTCATCAGACATGATAGCTGGTTCACAAAAATGAATGGTCTAATCAATCTCGGTGAACCATTCGCTAAAAACATTATGCCCTTGTAACAACTTTTTCCTGATAAGCTTCTCGTCTTCCTAGCACAACAAAACTTCCGCAGCCTCTTTAACCATTCGAATCAGATGCTGTCCTCCTCCATTGCATCATTTTTGAAAAGGAGAACACGTGGGCAATGTTATCTTGGTCCCATCAATTAAAAAAGTATCAGGAGTACAACAGTGAAGTTTTCCCGTGACAACATAACTGGGTATAGAAGGTGGGATCTCTTCCTTATTGCTTTCATCGTCACTCGATTCGGTCCCCTGTAAATGGCCAAAATATGAAGGTGGGAACCTATCGGAATCATCTAATTCAATCCTTGGTGAATCTTCAGTTGTAACAATTTTATCCGGTTCAAGGCATAAAGTTTTGTCCAATTTAAACTCCACTATATCGCCATAGTATCCCCCGTAACGTACTAATGAGTCAAGGAACGGCTTACCAAGAATCAAATGTTCCTTTTTGTTTTCCTCCATGTCGATGAGTACAAATTCAGGTGCTGAAACAAATTTATCGACCTTGACACAAGTACCACCTGTAATACCTAAAGGGGCAACCTTGGTGTCAGTTGCTGAATTAATCTAGATATCCGATTCCCAAAGATGGATAATCTTAAGTTTTAAGAATATGGAAAGTGGCATGATGTTTATACAAGATCCAAAATCACCTACCCCCAAGATATCAATACTCCCGACGGAACACGAAATGATTAACCCATTTGCGTTAATATCCTTAACTGAAAATAAACCTGTGTCTAACATGGATACGTCTCCTGAATCATGGTTACGCCGTAACTCAGGGATATGGTTACGGCGTAACCTTACCTTTTTGTCGACAATCGTCTCCTCAAAATCACCGGTTGTGGATTTGCATTCCTCAATCACCTCCTGTGAATTATTGGCGAAAACAGCATTGCATTCCACCATGGGCTTGGGTTCATTAAGTTCAATGTCTTCTATCTCAGCACTGAGTTTTTCTATCATTGCTTCAAGATTTTTTGCGGTTTCGTCGTTCCTGGAAAGATTTTTATTTGTGTTCTCCTGGAAATCTCTTAACCATTTATCTTGTTCGTTTTGTTTATGGGCTGAAGTTTCCAGGAATTTGTTGATTGTATCATCAAGATTGGTCTTTCTTTCTCCATAAGGCCCATGGTTATAATTTCCACGATACCCGTTACTATTTCGATTATCTCCGTAAAATGGTCAATTTTCTCCATATTTTGCCTCTTCAATTATATTTTCTTCGTCAATGTGAGGACAATTTTTCGTGAGGTGTCCTCCTCCACAGCTTTCACAACCCACTTGGATGGCATGAACGGTTTCTCTGACTTTTAGCATATCTCGACTTAGATTTTCAATTTTACTGGCGATTGCTACAATTCCGTCAAAACTTCCGCTTTGGTTTCTTTTGCTTCCTCCGTCGTGCCATTTGTGAGGGTGATCAGCCATTTTTTGAATGGCTTCAATAGCAAGAGTAGGAGTCATGTTCAGAATAGGTCCTTGATAGTCCAACATTTGTCTCGTAGTTACGTTGATTCCTTTATAGAAGATGTTGACCTTTTGCTGGTTGTTAAGATCATGTGTAGGACATTTGTAAAGGAGATCGTTGTATCTATCCCAAGCTTGATACAATGTTTCATCGTCTTCTTGTTTGAAATATGGATCTTGTTGGATCGATATACTTTAATCAAACTATCTTAACTAGCTTGTTAAGGTTTAATAACCTCGGATAAATCCTAAGTTATTAACAAAGAAACACTGAGCAATCTTTATTAAGTACGCGGAATTTACTTAACAAAGCTAAGAAGAATAACCTTTTATTATAAACTCTAAATCTGCTTATTATGCAGATACTCTAATACAACTCTAAGATAATCAAACTTTTCTCTAAAACTTAATTTGTAAACTCTAAAACTCTTTTTCTGAAATCGTACATCTAATGCCAATCTAGGAGTCCTTTTATAGGCTCAAGGATATCCTAGTCGGTTTACAATTGATAACCTTGTACGACAAGTAATCTAAACATAGAATACAATTCTTTCCATAAACGAATATAACAGCTCTTTTGTTCTTGCAGTACTTTGACTTCATATTGCAGTATTTTGACTTTGTCTTTAACAGTACTTTGAGTCATTGACTTCTTCCAGTACTTTGCAGCTTACAGTACTTTCATATCCCAACAATCCTCCCCTAACTTGAATTCTACTTGCTTGACTTCAAATTCCTTTGTGAATATATCTTTAACAGCTTCATCTTTTAAAAACGGATTGTTTCTTAGTCTTTAAGCTTTTATCTCTGTAACATCTGTTCTTGTCAAAGTATTTCTTAGAATTGTTCTCTTTACAGCAAAGATCCAAAGAAGCTCCATCTTTTCAAAGAACACGCAACATATGACAATTTTGTACATTAATTCAGTTTAAGTTGCATACTATTCTCATCACTTCCAGTGTGTTAACTCCTGTGAGAGGTGAATCATTGAAAATTTTAATGGTTTTAGATCTCTTTACCAAAGCCATTATCTTTGGAGTAGCCAAATGTTTTGGTGTTTAAGACCATGGTACATTGATAACCATATGATTTTTAGCAAACCACTGGTATGTGCTAAAACACATACCTTTTCATTATCAAAATAGACCCAAAATAACCAAGAAAGAGCCGTTTATTGCTAATATTTGTGGTTTTCTTGAGTTTGTGCTTGTGCAGGTATGGATATGTAAAAACACGCAAAAAGGAACCAAATCAGAAGTAAAACCGGGCACGAGAGAAAGAAGAATGCAAAAAGCCGATGCCGGGATGCTATTTCATGTACTTTGATGCTCAAAAGTGCAAATTACGAAGTTCGGGACCTGATTTGGGAGATTTCATTGGAAACCCGTCATTGTATCACATTTTCACAATTTACCTTTCACCTTATCATTTTGCACAAACAACCCCTCAACTTTTCCATATTGTCACTTTACACCCTTCACTTTCCCAAATTTACCATTCTACCCCTCATAAATTTCACTTACACATTTTACCAAAATTACCCTTACCAATTCATAAATACACCTTTGGTCCTTTAAGTTAAAATAACACTACTACTTAGTCCTAATCCTAATACACCTACGGCCCAAGTTTAAGCCCAAACCATCCCTTTACCCGTATATTAAAAATCCAAACCAAGACCCGGCCACGTTTTATCCCATTACCCGGTTTAATAATCACAACCCGTATCACCCTTTTAATACTTCACCCGGACCCTGGTCAAAACACTTACCCGGTCAACAAAACAAGTCAAATAAATATATAAAATAAACCCCTGTACCCAACGCGCACAAAAACCAAATCCCACCATTGTTACTGTTTATCCCCTATCCACGTTTTTACCTTGATCAAGCATCATTTACCCTCACTTAAGTGTTTCTAGAAGCTCCTGACAACATGTCAGAGTGTGACAGCGTGTGGATCTCCAGCGTGGACAAATGAAGGCCTTTCATTGGTTCTAACACATCATTCAAGTGATCAAACGGCCAAGAATAAATTTGATGACAAGATGAAGAGATCAATGGTGTGGATTAGAGTAGCCAGAACCTTCCCAAGCCTCAGCTCAGCTATTTATACCCTGGATGTCACAAGAGCAATTCGTCCAATTCCTTAAGCATTAGAGGAATTTTGACCTTTCCATTTCTTGTCATTTTAATTGTTTTTAATAGTGTAATTGTTATTTTAAAATGTAATTTCATTTCAATTAATACAAGTTTGCTTTTGGTTTAATGCAAATTAAGTATTACCTTGTCGAATTCATTTGTCTCCAATCTATTTTCAGTTTTCAATCTCTACTCATTTAAGCTCATATAAGCTTGTTAAAGCTTGTATGAGCTCATTTTCCTCTTAATTAATCTCAACTACAGCTTTTAAGCAAAAGTCAAGAGAAGTCTACTGTTTGCTAATCTTGGTTCAGAAATGGAATTTGGGTTGAAATGATGCTTATTTAGGTTTAATTCAGTGTTTGGTATGGGATTTGGTTGAATTGGAATTGTTGTTCTGCCCAATTCAAGCTGGATGTTAAGTAAGATATTTTTTCTAAAACTGTCTTTTGATTGTCAAGAATTTGATCTTGTTTGTTTGTGTTTAGCATGTTGTTAGAGCTTTAGGATCTGAGTTTACTGCTAATTTCATTGTCTACATAAGAATTATATGATCAGATGGCTTTATTTGCTTAATAGAACATATTAAGAAGTGTTTGGTTTAGTACTAAAATCTGTGCTAGAGGTTAACATAATGAAGTAGATCAGTTGCTTGAGGCTTGTTATAGTTATTAGCAGTCATATCTGTCCTTGTTTTGTGCTTGTCTTCATCATAAGTCAAATTTATTTTGTAACTGATCTTGTTAGCATTACTGTTGGAATCAAGGTACTGAATCATTGCATATAGGTTTAAAATCATTAGAACTAGCTTACTATAGTTGCATTACATCATATTTCATCTACATCAGTCCTGCATTTGATCTTAAATCTCATTTAAGTCAACCTTCTTAACTGTTCTTCAAAAGTCAAAACCATGTCTGAACCAGTTTTATGCAGATCTTGCGACCTCGCACAGTGTTCAATACAGCTAGTTAGGGTCTCATATTTGGTCCATTTACAGTTTGCTGGGTGGTCTTCAAGTCCACATATCTGGTTTTAGCTTTAGCTTATTGGATAAGCAGTTGCAGTAGCTCAAACATAGGGCCAATTCACTGTTTTGCTGCATCAGTATACGCTGCCCCAAATATGCCCTTTTGTTTTGATCTTTAACTTCTTCATTATAAGTCCTATTTAGCTGTAATTTTAGATATGTAATCTCTGGTTGGTGGTCTTGAGAACCATAGTTTTGGTTTTCAGTTTGGCTTACTGAATAAGCAGTTGTAGCAGCTTAAAGTAGGGGCCAAGAATCAATTTTGCAAGAGTGGCAGTTAGCTTAATCTTAGGTAGCATGCTGATTAGGTGTTAGGAGTAGCTTTAAATAGTTGCTTTAAAGTAGTTATAGTATAATTTAGCTTCTGTTATCAGTTGGTGTTTCATAGTGCTTAATTGCTTATTCTTAAGTGCTTATTTCCTCTACAGTTACACTGCAGCTCCTTTTTACCTCACATAAGCCCATGTTTTTATATTTTTCATAGCTTTAGAATAAGATTTTAGAATTTCCCTGAAATTTTCATAATTTTTAGTCACTATTTACTATTTTTCTTAATTAAACATAGTTTTTAAGCCCTTTTAAATAGCTTTTATTGCAAATAATTAAGAAAAAGTTCCAAAAAATAATTTTTCAATTTTCCCAGTTTAAGAAAAATATAAAAAGCATAAAAAATAATTTTCCCTATTTTTTCCCTTTTATTTGGTATTTTTCACAATTTAAATTAGATTTAAATAGATTTAAATTCATAGAAAATAGAAAAATAATCTGAAAAATAAAAAAATAGTTTTGAAAAGTTTCTTAGGATATTTTAGATTTTATAAAATTAGTTTCATAATTTTCCCCTTTGTTTTTATAATTTTTAGTTATTTAGTCTTATTTTTATAGTTAATAATTAGTTTTTAATTTTAATAAATCCAGAAAAATCCTAAAAATTAGTTTTAATTCATTAATAGTTTTTAAATATCATTTTTAGAGTAAAAGTAATTTTAGGTTATTTTTAGAACTTAGATTAGACGTAGTTGCTTTTTATTCGCGTTTCGTTTTTAATCCCGTATTTGCATTTTAGTGTAGAATTGCGTAGTTTGCCATTATTCTTAGGTTTTCCCCATAGATTTTAATCCTATATTCTTTCCTTATCCCGTAGTTTAGATATCATCATATTATCCCCTTCTCTTATTCAAATCCCGATAATCGAGACGTGAGTTGGAAATTCCATTCAACCCTCGTTCGGAACGATCTCGGTGCTCAAACCTAACACGTTTGAGTTACCCACATACTACACACTTCTCATCTATTATTAGTTTGTCTGAACCGTTTTAAGTTTCTTACGGTTAGTCATTCACAAGTGGCTAGCTTGTGTGAGATAACTTGACGCTTTGGACATATCAACCACCAGCTATCAACAGATTTGTTTTGTCTTTACCAAAAGATGTACCCTTCTGGACTAGTTAGTTCTTCTATCTAATGGTGAACTAATTACCAATAATGGTTTTTCAACAACCTTTACCACAAGCCATTTTCTTGTGGGCTAGCCAACTCTTCACATTACTGATATGGTGAGTTGAATACCATCCAACTTATTAGCAAGTTGTCAACTAATAACGGATTTGATATATCTTTACCAGAGCCGTTTGCTCATGGATTAGTCAATCCTTTTGTAACCATGGTGGATTGATAACCTATTGATGTTATCATCACAAAAACCATTTATTGAACCTTTATTTCAAAATATTTATTAATTAGCAAAAGGTTTCTTCTAAAATTCATTTAACTGATTTATTTCTGCAAACAGTACTTTGATGAAAGTACTGTCTGATCAGCAGTACTTTGAATAAAAGTACTGATATATCAAAAGTATTTATTCAAATAAAATTCATACCAGTTATTGATCATTCTCAGTAATGGTAGTCCAGTTTATAAACAAGTTGATAACCATGCAAGCAGTTTCATTATCCTCTTCTACTTCCAATCCATGCTCTAGCATTCTTCTCATGAGCTCAACTCTGAGAGGGTATCTTCTTTCTGCAAACATGTGTATCATTGTTCCATTTTCCAGCTCCAAAACATGAACTCCAGATTCTTCAAAGAATCTCCAAGAAACTATTTCCCAGCTTTCTTGATTCTTCCAGATATCATCAGGCTCTCTTCTTCGTTTCCCATATAGTTATAAGATCACCATGTAAAACCAAACCAATCCCTTCCAATGGATTATTTTCAAAGTAAGCCTTCACAACATGATATAAGTAGAATAGGTCTACTCTATCTATAATATGCAGTAAATCCCATAGCCTTTTGAAAACTTTGAAGCTTTTATCTTCTTTATGAAAAATCATGTAATCTCCATTATTGGATTTCACAACTTTAAAAACACTGATCTTTGATATGTTCATCTTCATGTCATCATCTTCCTTTGTATAATCAAAATCTACCACTCAGAGATAATTCTTCAATTCATCTCTAGTCTCAGATCTTAATTCAACCTTTTCTTTCTTTGAAAACTGAACATCTGTAACTTCCGTTTTTCTTTTTCTCTTTAAGCTCTTCTTTCTTTCAGATTCAGTCCAATGAGCTTCTTCTCTAAAGTCTTTAATATCAGCAACACTCTTCTTATAAGCTTTTCTTTTAGCATCATAGAGTCTTTTCATATCAACATAGTTTAACTTCTGCAAACCCTAATATCCTCGACCTTTTAAATAAGCCATCATAGCATTCATGTCCTTAGCTAAATTAGGTCTTCTTGGCATATATCTAACGTGTAGGGGATGTAAGGTTCAGAGCTTCAAAGATCTAATTTATCTTGCACCTTTTGAGCTGCTTCTATTCAGAGCTTTGAGCTTCCTCGTTTTTTCTATCTTGAGCATATAACTCTTCTTGAACTTTTCTAGCTGCAGCTTCATTCCTAGCAACTTCAATTGCTCTAAGTTCTGCCAAAGTGAGTTTCTTTTTCTTTGTTTCAACCAGAATACCTTTCCCTTTATCTTTTGGATCAATTGCAGGTTGAGATGTTCTTGGTTGTTCTTCTTCTTGTACATCTCTAATAGTAACTCCTCCTCTTGGTTGTGACAAATCTAACATTGTAGCAATTAATTCATCATCACTTGCAGAATGAATATATTTGAATGTAGCTTCCTCCTCTTCTTCTATAACAATTGTAGAAGGACCAGCATCTTCTTCAAAATTCAATACCCTTGGTGTTATCACTTCTTGCCTAGATGTATCATGAAAAACATTACTTTGATGTTCAGTACCTTGATCATCAGTACCTTGAACTTGCACTTCTTCCTCAGAATCTGAAATAATCTTTTCTGCAGTATTTACAGATTCTTTCTTCTTCGCAACATCTTCTTTCAAATTTTCCTTTTCTAAATTCCTCCCCAAGTTGACAGAAGATGATTTAGGAACCTTCTTTCGTTTTAATTCCTTGCGAAGTTGTTTACGAAGTTTGTTTTCCTCTTTAACCCATAAGTTGAAACCTTGAATATATGGTTTAATAAAATTCCTCAACCAGATATACTTACGCTTCAATTTCCTAAGCTCTTTAGCTTGAAACTCAACAGTCTTGTTCAACCTAACGAGCTCCCTTGTCAAAGCATAATTATCCAAAGTCAAACCTTCACGAGGTATATTATGATCGTCACCTTGAAGATGTGAATGTTCCTCTGAAACATGAACAGAACGTTAGCTTCTATTCTTGCTACAGGAGCAAATACCTCATCATAATCTACCCCTTCCTCCTGTCTATAACCCTGAGCAACTAACCTTGCCTTGTTTTTGATAACATTGCCTCTTTCATCTCTTTTAACTCTAAAAACCCACCTAGTTCCAATAGCTCTCTTCCCATCTGGAAGATCACATAAAACCCAAACTTCTTGAAGTTTAAATTGAAGAAGTTCTTCCTGCATAGCTTCAACCCAGCTTTCTTTAGTCAAAGCTTGAGCAATATTCTTGGGTTCCACTTGAGAGATAAAACAAGTAAATAGACAGGTTTGATGGTCCTTATGATTCACCCTGTTTTGTTTATACACAAAGCTAAGTAAAGCATTGTGAGATGTAGAGAAAGTCTTAGCTCTGTGTCTAGTCATTACTCCAGAAGTAGAAGGACCAATGATTTGATCGGAAGGATGATCCTTATGAGTTCTTAAGTTTGGAGACTGTGGAACTTCATAATTATCCTCTAAATTAGTAACATCAGAACCTTCATTGGAATTTGGGAAAATACCTTCATCTTCAAATTCATCATCAAGATCTTCTAATCCAGGCATGGTATGATCATCTAGATCAGCTAAAGTACATCAACATGAGCAAAGATATTTTGTACAAAAGTACTGTCCAAAATACTGTGAGAGTACTCTGCAATCTTGTTCTTCTTCTTTGCCTCTTCATAAGCTCTCCTTTGTTCATCAGTGTAAGAATGTGCTAGAACATCTTGAAGAAGCATCTGATTAAGTTCCTCTTGAATAGATTGATCCTCAGAAGATAAAGAAGATTCTGAGCAGCAGATTTGCGGTGAGGCAACAAGACTTTGTTTTGGAACTTCAAGACTTTGTTTTGAACTAACAGGATCTCGAGATCAGAAATAAAGATTAGGTCTAATGTGAACTCCATGAACCACATATTGTAAATCTTCTCCACTGTGCACTGGTTGATTTTCTTCTCTAACAGGTACATAGTTCATAGATGGAGTTAAAACCTCAAGATCAAACATCCAATTAGGACCTTTACCTTTCTCATTGGCTTGATCTTCTAAAAACTCAACATGAAGACAATCTTGAACCTTCTTAGTAACTTTGTTGTATACTCTAAAGCCCTTACTGTTAGTGCAATAACCTAATAAATATCCTTCTTCTGACTTGCCATCAAACTTCCCCAGATTATCAATAGTGTTTAAGATAGTAAGAGGGCATCCAAAAGGTTTCATAAAACGAATGTTGGGTTTAGTGCCCATCAGCAATTCATAGGGTGTCTTCATCTGTGGTTTAGTGACCAGACTCATAAGTACATAACAAGCAGATTACATGCCTGACTGAATAGGTAGGTGAGAATCGCTAACATTGTTCTTGCTACCTCAATCAAAGTCCTATTCTTCCTTTCTGCAACACCATTCTGTTGTGGTGTTCTTGCAATACTAAACTCCCTTTTTATGCCTTTGTTTGCACAAAATTCATCCATAAGTTTGTTCTTGAATTCAGTCCCATTGTCACATCTAATACCTCTAACCTTGAGTCTCAATTGGTTTTCAAGAGCAATAATCAGTGTCTGGATAGCATCAAAAGTATCATCTTTAAAACCCAAAAGAAAACCCAACTGAATCTACTACAATCATCAAGAACAACCAAACAAGTACTTTTTCTTATTTAAACTTGCCACAGAGACAAGTCCAAATAAATCCATATGTAACAGCTCTAATGGTTCTCTAATAGGTCTCTCCTCAAGCCTCTTTGCAGAAGCTTTGTGTTGTTTACCCTTCTTGCATACCAAGCATGATTGTTCATTCTTGTAAGTCTTTGAAGGTAAACCTCTAACTAAATTGCCTTTCACCAGTTTGTTGATGTTCTTGAAATTAACATGGCCCAATCTTCTATGCCATTGATGTTCCTCTTCAGATGTTGCTTTAGCCACCAAACATGTGGCTCTGCCATAAGAATGTAGACTCTTCATGTCTAAACTATACACATCATTTTTCCTTGGTACTCTAAGTACTACCAAGTCATCATCAACAGTTTAAAGTCGAGGAAAGGATGAGACATTCTGTGTCAGTGAATAACACAGGATGCTTTTATCACAAATTTGAGAGACTGACAACAAGTTGAACTTAAGCTCCTTCACATATCTGACATTCTCAAAATCGATTCTTCCAGCTTTAATTGTCCCTTTCCCAGTTATCCTTCCTCCATTGGGATCATTCCCAAATGCAACTTTTCCTCCACTAATCTTCCTAAAATCGGACAGGATCTCTTTGTCTCCTGTCATACTTCCAGAGCAACCACTATCCACAATAAGATGATCTTAAAGCTCCTCTTCTGGGTTGCCCTGCACACAAAGAAAAGAGTTAGAAACTTTTAGGAACCCAAGCCATTACACGACTTGTGTTCCCTTTGTGGAGTTACAAACTCAAATTCTTTGAGTATGTAATTACCACTATCTTTCAAATGATGATCCAGAATTATCTTTTGATCTTTAGCATGTGGATTTTCAAAACTTTCTAGTTTTTCAACACAAATCTCTTTTTCGTCATCACAAAAACATCTGATTCACTTTTAGTTGAAAGTACTGTCTCGTCCTCTCTGCAGACTTTCCCTTTAACCCATTCTGTTTTAACACTTGGTTCCTCTGATCTAAATCTCCTATGTGAATTGGAATACCTTCTAGGTTGATAGTGAGATTTCCTAGAATTTCTATACCAAGTATTGTGATCAGTACCTTGTTTTGTCCGAGCATTACTTTGTGAAAGTATGGGCAGAGTTAACAGACTTTGGAAAGTACGTGAGATACTGAAGGTTTTGAAAAAGGTTTTCACTGGTGCGGGTATTTATGATCTGGTGAGAAATTTCTGTGATTGACCCTATTTGAATTATTCCAAACTGGTTTGAACTCTCTAGGTTTCTGGTTGGCAGTCCTGTTCTTTGGAAATTTTCTAAGGTATTTTGAGTGATGTTCACAATCCTTAATTAGATGAGTAGGACTGAAACACACAAAACACAGTTCGACCCATACTGTCAAAGTGACATCTTCTTTGTCTATGCCCAAAATTATTTTACCTTCTTGGTGAGTGATTAAACCTGTTTTGACCAAAATTATCCCAAAAAGGTTTAGCAAGATCTGTTTGAAAAGGTTTTGAAGATGGTAATGCTTGTGGAGCAGATTTTGATTTAAAGGTACTGCTTGATTTTGAACACCATTTTCAACAGATTCTTTGGGTTTTCAGACCTAGATTTAGCAACTAGCTTTTTCCTAAACTCTAGACTGTCTCCTCCAAAACGAGAAACATCGGCCTAAGGGGATGAATGCCGTAGGATGTGGAACAAAGCATGATAATCATTAGCTTTCTTATATGCAAGAGGTGAGTCACTTATTGAACCATCATTACTAGATGTATCTACATAATTAATGAGTTCTTCATCACTAGTGGTTATATCCTCATACTCACCTTCATCCCGATTACTAGATTGGTTTTCTTCTATCTTACTAAAATCCATTCCAAAACCTAATCCAGTTTAAGGTAGGCTCTTTGCTGTTTTTGAACATAAGAAACATGTGACAAACCAGCTTCACCCCAAGTAGCAAACTTAGCTAACAAATCATCTCTTTCCTTAGTTAATTTCTCAATTTCAGCAATTTTACAGTTTAATTTCCATTCACTAAGCTTTAACTGGTAATCCTGTTGGGCATATTTTTCAGCCCAAGCTACTTCATTAGTTTCATGTGCTAAAATTTTGGCTTCCATAGATTCTAAGGTTATTTGATAACCTGCTACCTCACCTAGCCTTAACATAATTATCTCTCTCAATCACATAACTGCTAAGCAATTTATGATAAAAATCATAGCAATTTGAGCATACCTCAGAGATAGGAGATTGATTTGGTGAAGTAGCCACCAATGCCAGTTGAACAGGATCATCTTCACTTTCCTTGCTCCTGTCAAATCCTCCAAAGCCATCAGCAGATTCCAAAACAGCATGTTCGGTTCTTCAAAGAAAAACAGTGCTCCAATTCAATGCTTCTACTGAATCTTCAATTTCTTCTTCCACTGCTATCATGCAATAAGTTACTGGTTCATCATCAAACTCTTCACTCCAGTCAACTTCTGATAACTTCTCTTGAGCAACCAAAGCCTTTGTTTCAAGAATGGAATTTCCTTAAGTTCAAGTTTTGGCTTTTCAGATGTCCTGTTTGCTTGATACTTAGCAAACCTGCACTCCCTTGCAAAGTGACCAGTCTTTTGACAATTGAAGCATTCAATTTTAGATTTGTCAAAAGTTATGCCCTGTTTTGGTTTGAAATCAATGCTTTTGCCTGTCTTCTTCATGTACTTTTTGATTCTTACAGTGATCATAGCAACTTGCCACCTGATATCAATTTCTTCAAGTGCATCTTCTTCAATCTGTGCTAGATCTTCTTCATAAGTGACAGGTAAACTAGCTTGTTGTGCAAAGAAGGAGCACATAACTTCATCTGAGGCCATAGTGGTAGTTGGTGGGGCCAGTTGAACATATGAGGTGGGTGTATAGACAGCAGTACTTTGAGAAACAGTACTTTGAGGAGAAGCAGTACTTTTGGAAGTACTTGGCCTTCTTTCGATGATAGAAAAGCAAGACTGTGAGACTTAGAACTTGTTTGACCACTCATCTCATGCTCATACACCTTAAGTTGATGATATAGATCATCAAAGTCCATGATATCCAAACCTTGTTGTCCTCTGATCATTGTAGCAATCACATGCCATGAAGATGGCAAACTCCTTAGAAACTTCAAATTAGCATCTTCAACGGATACTTCTGCCTTGTATAGCTCCAACATGTTCAGTAGATTCTGAAACCTATCATATGCAGTATCAAGACTCTCTCTTTCACCAACTGTGAAAGTTTCAAACTGTTGCTTTAGCAAATTCTCATCTTTTAGAGGCTTCATTCCCTCCAAATCTGGTCTTAAGAGTAGCCCAGAGCTGCTTAGCATCTTTAGCATCATGAAATTTGAGAAGATGACCATCTGGAATGGCAGATAAGAGAATATTGAGTGCCTTCTCTTGATTCCTTAAGGTTGTTGCTGGTAATACTGGTTTAGGTGCCTTTGGTTGTCCAGGAATATCAATGGGTTCTGCTACAACTTCATTCCCATTCACAATAACATTCCAAAGAGCATGGTTTGTTATGGCAATGTACTGCCTCATCTTCATGCACCAGAGATCATATTCTCCCTTCTTGATTATTGGAATTCTGAGTGAGGTGATTGAGGGTGGTGGAACAGCTTCAGTCGACATCTTGAATATAGTTGAAGTAGGGTTTCTTCCTAGTCGGAGTTTCCACACAAGCTCTGATACCACTTGTTGGATCGATATACTTTAATCAAACTATCTTAACTAGCTTGTTAAGGTTTAATAACCTCGGATAAATCCTAAGTTATTAACAAAGAAACACTGAGCAATCTTTATTAAGTACGCGGAATTTACTTAACAAAGCTAAGAAGAATAACCTTTTATTATAAACTCTAAATCTGCTTATTATGCAGATACTCTAATACAACTCTAAGATAATCAAACTTTTCTCTAAAACTTAATTTGTAAACTCTAAAACTCTTTTTCTGAAATCGTACCTCTAATGCCAATCTAGGAGTCCTTTTATAGGCTCAAGGATATCCTAGTCGGTTTACAATTGATAACCTTGTACGACAAGTAATCTAAACATAGAATACAATTCTTTCCATAAACGAATATAACAGTTCTTTTGTTCTTGCAGTACTTTGACTTCATATTGCAGTACTTTGACTTGTCTTTAACAGTACTTTGAGTCTTTGACTTCTTCCAGTACTTTGCAGCTTACAGTACTTTCATATTCCAACAGATCTCCAAAAGCTGGTTAGAAATCTTTGACGGCGGACAATACCTCTGAATAAAGTGCCTTTTGAGTAGAGCTCAAGTATTAATTGCCCCCGCGGGCAATCTTTCAATCCATATTCTGGCAGCTCCGGTAAGAGTCATTGGGAATACCCTTAGCATAACAGCATCATGAGACACGCCCGGAATGTTGAAAAGGCTTGCGATGTATAGGACATTTTCAACGTGCTCATATGCATCTTCGTCCCTGTTTCCTGAAAAAGGGTTAGCACGAAGCTCCCTCATAAATTGGTCTTTGATTTCAAAACGGACATCCGCTCTATTTGCCGGTCTTACGAGACCCGACCCTTGTTCTGCTCTTGTCAACGCCAAATATTCCTCAAGAGTGAGGTCAACTTCCATGGTACCTGAAAACTTGAATAATGATCGTGAGAAATATAGAAAAGTTTAAAACAAAACAAAAATGAAAGACTTAATAGCAATCCTAATATAACTCCCCGGCAGCGGCGCCAAAAACTTGATGCAGGTTCTACTGAACAAGTTTTAATATTTATAAAGTCTCGTTATACCTATGGTCTACCCTAATGCACTAACAGGCAGTGTACCCGGTCGCGTGTAGTGTAGTATTCGGTAAAGCCGAGGTCGTCCCAAGAGCTATGCGTGTAGGATTATTACTAAGTCTTGGTGTCACAGATTAATAAATATGATTTTGATAAGGAATTAATTATTTAACTACTAAAGCAGATAAAATCAAATAAAGGCAAAGGATAAATCAATAGAGGAGAGTGGTGCTAACTTAGTTATTCCTCCTAGCTAGTATTGTCTACGTCTACTTACTTCCAATTACTTCAGATGGGGTCAAAGTCGAGAGGACAACATTTGGTCAATTCGTCCTAACCTATCAGCAAAGATGCCACCACAGGAGAAGTCAGGTGTCCCCTCATAAGTCATGTTGTTCCTGGTCCCCTAAGCCAAGTCATTAAGTACCGTTACATGCTAGATTTATAATAGTGAGTGCCCGGGCGTTAGCAACTAAGACAAATTGTAATTTCAGGTCATTTTACAAACTTTAAAATTTTACTATTCATCTCGGGAATTCACTATTCATCATTTATCGTAAACTAGGCTTACGAGTATCAAATTCATGTAGCCGCGAGGGTTAAGCTGCGTATTCATAGAACATCATTTAGAACATTTCATATAGACTAGAGTTAGTCTACATATTATCAGTAACATCATTTTTATATTAGTTCATGCATGGGTTTGCATATTTCATTATCGTATGTTTATATATTAAATAAACGCTATCGCACGATCACTTATTTTGGATAATTGATCTGACACTTTTGAAAATTGTACAAATATAATTTTATACTCATTTTAATGCTATAAAAATTATATTATTTGTTTACTCGATGATTTGAATTTATTTATTACACGTATTGTTATATATATATATATATATATATATATATATATATATATATATATATATATATATATATATATATATATATATATATATATATATTTACGACGGTTTACGTGAGTTCGATTCGATAATTTTTTATTCACGCAATACTTGCGAGGAATGCATTTTTATAATTTTTATGACTTCGATATATTTTATTTTGTTCACTTCCTTTAGGCACTCTCGTGTTATGAACGTACTATCGACCTACACTTTTATTTAAGCGTCAAATAAATTTCAATGATATGCTCAAACTATTTTAAAATAGTTAATGTCACCCAAACTTAAAAACTTTACCTTTTTACGTTAGCATCTTTATATCAAAACTAATATGAAGTATATTGATAAGTTTAGACATTTTTATAAGTATTATATTTTTATGGTGCCTGGTTTTAAGTTTCGTGATTTAAGGGCTTAATATTAGTAATTACCGAGATCAAACTACCTACTAATCCCTTCCACATCACCTTTAATGATAAACAACATTTTGTATGATACATGTTACTCATTTATCATTACACGTGCATTATAATGCATGTATCTAAAATTTAAACTTCACAAAGTGAATATTAAAATACCATCGACAAAATATGTTGGTTTTATTTGAAGCAAGTTCAACGTTTTGGCCTTTTTGTTTATAATGAATTATATTTAGATATAAGGAGAATTACATGTCAATGCTACTAAGATTGGGAACCAATAGAAATTGTTAGTCACTTTGTCATTAACCAATCTATATATGTCGGTTAGTAAGTGTAAAAAGAAAACATAGATGTAAATGTATAAATACGTGGCATTATGAGACACTAGCTTTGTGGATGAGCTTAGAGGCTAAGTAAATTTGGTGACTACGTATAGCTTACTTATAAGAATGTTTTATTAAATCATTTCCGAAGGATAAGCAAAACTAAAAAGAAACATAGTACATGAGTTTTCTTTTGAGAAGAAGAACATTGGGTTGTCATGGTTCAAGCTTATAAGAAAGGTCGTAACTTTGGTCATTTTCATTCTCGAGCTCGTTAACTATTTTTGTTAAGGTGAGTCATAGCCCCTACTTTTATACGTTTTGAATTACTTTTGGGGGATATACATGCTCAACTATTTTCACTTACTGTCATAAGTACTCTAAACTTTTAAGGATTACCGTGAGTTCATAGCCCCACTTTTCTCATTTTAACTATTTATTAAATTATTTGGGGGAGATACATGTTCAACTACTTTTATGACAATCATGATTATTTGCAAACTATATGTTTATCTGAACTGAATGTTTAGTCATACGAAGTAACAGTATTGTCATACTTAGAATTTCTATATCATTGACCATTGAGCTAACTGACTTGGTATGATCACGATCTAACGGACTTGGATAATGCTGACTTAACGGACTTAGTATAATGCTGAACTAACGGACTTGGTACAATCATGAACTAACGGACGTGGAACTATTTGAAGCTATACGAATTATGTGCTATATCAATTGACTATTGATACATTAAGTTATGTACTATTATGTGAACTCATTTGATGATGTGTGCTTGAACATAAACTATACATATTTTGGCAGTGGGTTGTAAACACAGGTTGCAAGTTTTGTATGGGCGAAACTTGGAACTGAGTGGAATTGCAATGCCTTTGCTGCATGGACGTTCTTTAAAGGCTTTTCATGATAAACCAAACTCTATGAACTCACTCAACCATTGTGTTGACACTTTTAAGCATGTTTTATCTCAGGTATTTAGCATATCATCATGACATGCATGGAGTCGTTGAGTTGACGCGTCTCACATGGATTTTTTGCACTTAACTATCGTTTGATTGTAACAAACTCATGTTGGTACTTTTGAAAATCTTTTGGCACCTATGTTTTGTAAACTCTGATTATTTTACTTAATCAAACGATGTATTTTCCAAATGACACTTTAGGTCGTTCAATATAATTGTAACTGTGATGCTATGACAGTCATCCCCCAGGTATTCTATTCCGCTGCAAAACATGTAATTTGGGGGTGTGACAGATTGGCATCAGAGCTTCGGTTATAGAGAACTAGGTTGCATCTTTGACCCTAGACTATAACTACATCATCATAGCATCTCATCATTTCATCATAAGTGCATATTCACTATACATGTGGTTTCATACATACATTTTGTGAGTTATTTACTTTCATATTGTCACATAGATGCCCTCAGATATCCATTCCATTATCCTTTCTTCAGATTCTAATGTGGAGAATGCCTTGTCATTCCCTATCACAATTTTGCATCTCATAACTCATCTCCTAGGAATCCATCAAGCATTTTGAAAAATAACCTCAAATTTATCATCTCTTATCACATCTCTTTAGAGCGCTTATTCTTAACATAGGACTTTCCTACGTCTCACCTTTCCTCTTATTTTGAAGAGTTATGGCGCCGAAGAAAGCTGCACCCGAATTGACACAAGCGGCTATGCAAAAGTATGTGAGGGATAGTATAGCTGAGGCAATAAGAAATGAAAGAGCAATAGTAGCTGCTGCTACTGAGGCCGCGGCTACTGCCGAAGCTGGCAGGCTTGCTAATGCTGCCGAGGCTGCGGAAACTGCTGAAGCTGCTAGACAAGCGGCTGCTGCTGAAGCTCCTAGACAAGCGGCTGCTATTGAAGCTGCCAGACTTGCGGCTGTTGCAGGAATTGCAGGAGGGTCTGGGGTTCGGAATTGTTCATACAAGGATTTCAAAAGCGGAGATCCCACAAAGTTCAAGGGCACCGAAAGGGCCACTGCTATGGTTCGATGGTTTGAGAAAATGGAGTCTGTGTTTCTTTTATGCTATTTCCCTGATGATTGCAAGGTTAAATTTGCTACTAGTACACTTTTAGATGGGGCAATGTCGTGGTGGAACTCTTTTGCACAGCCTATGGGAATGGAAAATGCTTACAAGCTCACCTGGGAGCAATTCAAAGGGTTGTTGACGAAGAAGTATTGTCCATGTACTGAGGTGAAGAAGTTGGAAACAGAATTTTATGACCTAGTAACTGTTGGGTATGACATTGATACCTACATTCGAAGGTTTCAAGAATTGGCTGTTTTATGTCCATCTATGGTTTCGGACAATGAAAAACTACTGGAAGGTTTCATCGGAGGACTCCCACAAATCATTCAAGGTGATGTGATTTCTTTTGATCCGTAAACGATTGAAGAATCTATCCGAGTATCTCAAAAGCTCATGTCACAAGTTGTGAAGGGGGAAAACATCAAAAACAAAAACAACAATCACACCATCAACAACAACACCAACAACCAAACTAACCACAACAAAAGGAAATGGGAAAATGACCAGGGAGGTTATAATAACAACAACCAAAACCATAACACTAACCATTATCAACAACAGAATAGAAGACAAGAAGTCGCCAGGGTTTATGTTGCTGCACCAATTGAAGGCAGAGGTTATGCTGGAACCTACCCACTATGTAATCGATGTAAGTACCATCACTCGGGTCTTTGCCCTGCTAAGTGCCACAAGTGTACTGGGACACCTTGCTAGGGATTGTAGAGGCAAGGCCATAATTACGTGTTTCAGATGTGGGAAGCAAGGACACTATCGGAACCAATGTCCCCAAAACCAAGGTCAACAAGTTGAAGGAGCTCATGGGAAAGCATATATGTTAGAAGGAGGAGAAGCTCACCAGGGTATCAACAACACGGCAGACTGAAGAAGTTTAGAAACTATCAGTCTTATTTCCTTATGCACTATGTCGTACTAAGTTTATGTCTTCCATCATATTCGGATCTTTATGACTTAAGATGTATTACTGTTTGATAAACCACTCGTTGTGAAATTCTCATCTATCGTACTTTCTTTTCCTTTCTGAATCGTTATCACTTACAAGAATTTTACTTCCTTTTACTTTAACTACCAATTGAACGACATGGTCTAAATCTATGTAAACATTGAGAGTTATAACAACTAAACCGAATGTCACATCATCGTTCCTTAATTATACATAGCCTAGCTACCTATGTCTAATTCTGAAGAGATCATGTTATGTTAGGAGCAGTTATTTATAAATCTTAGTGCAGACAAAATTTTCACATATTCCAAAAAGTCAAAGTGATACTCATGGGAATTTCTTCCAATATTTTCTCCATCGCGATGTTTATAAACTCTTAATCATAGATAGCCGTAACGATACCTCCTCATGTCTTCTCTCCTTGTTATTCATCACAAACCCTAAACTTGAGAGACCAACACGAACTGAATTCAGGGACTGAATTCCTTTTTGGGTGGGCGAATGTGACAAATCGTAATTTCAGGTCATTTTACAAACTTTAAAATTTTACTATTCATCTCAGGAATTCACTATTCATCATTTATCATAAACTAGCTTTACGAGTATCAAATTCATGTAGCCGCGAGGGTTAAGCTGCGTATTCATAGAACATCATTGAGAACATTTCATATAGACTAGAGTTACTCTACATATTATCAGTAACATCATTTTCATATTAGTTCATGCATGGGTTTGCATATTTCATTATCGTATATTTATATATTAAATAAACCCTATCGCACGATCACTTATTTTGGATAATTGATCTGACACTTCTGAAAATTGTACAGATATATTTTTATACTCATTTTAATGCTATAAAAATTATATTATTTGTTTACTCGATGATTTGAATTTATTTATTACACGTATTGTTATATATATATATATATATTTTCGACGGTTTACGTGAGTTCGATTCGATAATTATTTATTCACCCAATACTTGCGAGGAATACATTTTTATATTTTTTATGACTTCGATATATTTTATTTTTTTCACTTCCTTTAGGCACTCTCGTGTTATGAACATACTATCGACCTACACTTTTATTTAAGCGTTAAATAAATTTCAATGATATGCTCAGACTATTTTAAAATAGTTAGTGTCACCCAAACTTAAAAACTTTACCTTTTTACGTTAACATCTTTATATCAAAACTAACATGAAGTATATTGATAAGTTTAGACATTTTTATAAGTATTATATTTTTATGTTGCCTGATTTTAAGTATCGTGACTTAAGGGCTTAATATTAGTAATTACCGGGACAAACTACCTACTAATCCCTTCCACCTTACCTTTAATGATAAATAATATTTTGTATGATATATGTTACTCATTTACCATTACACGTGCATTATCATGCATGTATCTAAAATATAAACTTCACAAAGTGAATATTAAAATACCATCGACAAAATATGTTGGTTTTATTTGAAGCAAGTTACAACGTTTTGGCCTTTTTGTTTATAATGAATTATATTTAGATATAAGGAGAATTACATGTCAATGCTACAAAGATCAGGAACCAATAGAAATTGTTAGTCACTTTGTCATTAACCAATCTATATATGTCGGTTAGTAAGTGTAAAAAGAAAACATAGATGTAAATGTATAAATACGTAGCATTATGAGACACTAGCTTAGTGAATGAGCTTGAGGCTAAGTAAACTTGGTGAATACGTATAGATCACTTTTAAGAATGTTTTATTAAATCATTTCTGAAGGATAAGCAAAACTAAAAAGAAACATAGTACATGAGGTTAATTTGAGAGGTTTATTTTGAGAGAAAGAACAGTGGGTTGTCAAGGTTCAAGCTTATAAGAAACGTTGTAACTTTGGTCATTTTCGTTCTCGAGCTCGTTAACTATTTTTGTTAAGGTGAGTTTCATAGCCCCTACTTTTATACGTTTTGAATTACTTTTAGGGGAGATACATGCTCAACTATTTTCATTTACTATCATAAGTACTCTAAACTTTTAAGGATTACCGTGAGTTCATAGCACCACTTTTCTCGTTTTAACTATTTATTAAATTATTTGGGGGAGATACATGTTCAACTACTTTTATGACAATCATGATTATTTGCAAACTATATGTTTATCTGAACTGAATGTTTAGTCATACGAAGTAACAGTATTGTCATACTTAGAATTTCTATATCATTGACCATTGAGCTAACTGACTTGGTATGATCACTGATGAGTGCGTATTCACTCATCAGTTTAGGTCAAATCTGAGCTGCAAAACATTTAAAAACACTCCGAAATGCATCAAAATACTGAAAATATCTCAAAATTGTGTTTTATATGTTTCAGATGCAAAATTATCAAAATTAGATGAAAAACGAACAAAGTTTGCATAATTGGCAGTTTCAGTCCCCCGACTTTCAAAAATTGACAGAAATAGTCCCTGAGCACGCATTTTAAAAAGAAAAGTCACCAAAGGTCCTTTTGTAATCATAAGTTGTCATAATTAGCCCTTTGGTGAATAAATTTCAAAAGTTTGAGAAATTGCAGTTTCGATCCCTGGATTTTAAAAATTGTCAAGTTTAGTCCTTGGAATTTCACAATTTGCAAAAATGGTCCCTTGAATATTTGAGTTTCACATGTTTGGCCCTTGGATAATACTTTTCAGAAGTTACTTGATTGGCCCCTGAAGTTTAAGTTTTGGCAGAATTGGTCCCTATGTTTGCCATGGATTCAATATCTTATCCTAAGTCCATTTACTTCTTAGGCCCAAATAACACCCAATCCAGTCCAACTTCATACCCGGTCAACCCACCCAATCCTCTACCCGGTCAAAGTGATAACACAACCCAACCCCCATCTCCTTGTCTTCTCTTTCCCGCCCAAGCAAACCACACACCCCAGAATCCTAAGTACCCTACTCCCAAGAACCCTAGCACCCTAATCTCTCCTTTCTCTTCAACCCAAACACTCCACCCCCCACCTCACTCTTTTACCCAATCTCACCACACCCCATAACCACCTTCACCTTCTTTAACCGGTTTCACCCAAATCCCAAACCCACTACCATTTTCCCCACAATGTCCAGCTCATCAATCCAAGTCAAAAAGATCAGTGGATGGCTCAGATTCAAGCTCATTTGGTACCTACTAAATCAAAGGATGGGATCAACTTCAAGAAGCACAACTTGGTCTTTTTGCTTGACTGCTCTCACAAAGAAAGCACAAAAGAAGAGTGAAGAAGTTGAAGACTAAGTAGTTTAGTATAAATAGAGCATGTTGTAAGCCAGTAGAAAAAAAAACCCCCTAGTTTTAGTCAAAAATCAGTCTTAGTTTTTCCTTAAAAAAAAAGCTTTTAGTTTACTTGTATCTTAGTTTGATTGTAATCTCTTTTTAATCAATGGAAGTACTTTTTTTTAGTTTTATGTTCTGTTAAATGTTTATCTTAGCTCATTGAAAAATTTGTTGGAAGATTTTAGCTCAATCTCATAACAGTGGTAGTATTAGTTTTTGCAAAAAGGGGTGTTTGGTTTTTGCTTGTAAACAGGTCAACCCTCACTTTTTACCCATTTGACTTGCTAAGTCAAAAGCCTATTTGATGTCTTAGATTAAGTCTTAACAATTAGAATATGTTTGCAAAGGTTTAAGTGAGTTTTAGTAAAACACAAAAAAAAAAAAAAAATTAATGTTCTGTCTTTCTAAAGGTGTACAGGGCAGCAGCTAATGCTGCTGTTTTCGAGACTTTGTCGGAGCATTTTTGATGTTCAAAGTTTTCAAAGTTGATCTTTCTCTGGTCCTTTTATCACTAACTCACTCTGGTTACATTGTGGTGTCTCAAGTCAATGCTTATCATAACCAAAATTAGGGCCAAAAACCTTTTCTTGACTGTTTGTATCAGCAACCCAAAAATTTTTGCAAATGCTGATTTTTAAGCTCTAAACAGCTTTTTCTTGTCCCCCACTTTGTTTATCCTGCATCTCTACTGTACTAACTTTAATTTTGAAGCTTGTTCCTGGATTGGAAGCCCACTTTTCAGCTCATTTATAAGCTGCAAACAGCCACTGTTGAACCCGTTTTCAGCCTACATCAGTAAGCACCCACAGGTCATTTTCTTCGGCTCGTTGCTTATTAGTAGAACTAAAAGCTTAATTAGGAGTTAGTGCTGAAGAAGTATATTTAGACTAGGTTTGAATATTGTTAGTTAATTTGTTGCTTGATCATAAATCTTAGGAGTTTTTGTTTAGTCAGTGGCGTAGGATTTCCTTAGATAGCTAACTGTGCATTGCTTATTCCCTGGTTTAGATGGATTATTGCAGTTAGAGATTGCTTAATTTAGTGTGTTTATTAGATTACCTTTAGGTTGTTTATCTTGGAGTCTTTCATAGTTGGTTAGTTGGCTCGTAAAGATCTGAGGGGGGTGTTTGGTTGAATGAAGTCTGTAGTTCGAAAGGGTATCTGTTTGGTTCTTATTGAGTGCTGATTCAAATAAGCAGTCCCAACTGCTTACCCCAAGTGTTTGACAAAAAGAACTTTTACAAAAAAATCTTATTTTAGTCTTATAAACAAAGTGCAAAAAGAAAATCAAGGAAAAAAAAATGTTTTGCAAAAAGGGTAGAGGCCAGGATTCGAACCTGTGACCTCTAGCCTTCCACGACCACAACACACAACACCACAAACCAACTGCCCTTGGGACTTGTCTTGTTATTATTTTGCATGCTTTATCTCTTAAGGACGTTTGGCAGTTTGGTCTTAAGCTTTCTTTAGCTTATTTCGAGCTTATTTTGAATAGCAACCCACGGATTTCTTATTTTTCTCACTACTAGCATAACTTAAAGTAGTTTTTGTGAAATTTTCAGATTTTTCCAAGTTAGTTTAGTATTTTTAATAATTTAATTAGTGTTAAATAGATTTTAATTCGTAGAAATTAATTTAAAAGTCAAAAAAATATTCCGCTTTTTCCTAAAATTATTTTTAGTCAAATAAAACGTAGGAAAATTGATTTCACACCCGTAGCCCTTAAATTGCAAAATTTTTACGTTTATGGCTCGGGTTGTTTCCCGTTTTTTTACGTTTTTGCGTTTTTGCACCCTAGGACTTAGTGTAGCTTCGTTTTATCATTCCTTAGGCTTAGTGATAGTTTATTTTTAGTTTATTAGGGTTCCCTTGCCTTAATTACCTTCCCGTTCATTAATTTGTAGAATACGTAATCAAATCCAAAATCATTTAACCAATTCAAGTCCTAATCACGAAACTCAACGAATCCTTCCATTCACACCTCGTTGGGACACGACCCGGGGAAATCACTTTCCCGGTATCACTTTTATCACACCCGTGAGATTTGATACGTTGACCTTTTTCCTAAAGGGTTAATTTGTCGAATTTTACAGTTATTTTGATATACGTTGATATTGTGTTTTTTTCACCACTCACTTCACAACGAATCAAATTTTGGCGCCGCTGCCGGGGAGGTGTGTTGCGACAATATCGTGAAGTTTTTGCGATTTGTGAATTGAAGAACCTTTCTCGTGAAGTTACCGTTTTTCATAAAATCCGAAAAAACCAAAAATATTCTTCTCATTCCTCTTATTCATTGATTCTATTTCTCTTACCCTCTTTTGACGTTTAATTCTATCCTTCGTATCCTCTCGATCACTCAATTCTATCTCTTTAACCCTCTATATGTTTAATTCTTATGTCGACAATCATCAACATCATCTTCACAAGTGTGTGTGAGCGGTGTGGAAGGCCTACTTCAAGCGAATTTTGCAATTTGTGCGAATTATCCATAACAAATTCTTTTCAAGGTTATTTTGACCACCCGCCACAACCCGAAATACGTTCTAATTTTGACGAACCCGTTCAAACGTCGGAGCTACCTCAGACACCCACCGAGGGTTACGAGGACACTTTCTTTGAATCTAGAACCCGTAATCTAATTGAACAAATTCAAGCCGATGAAAAAAGGTCTAGAATTAGAATTGATTACGATGAACCCGTTCAAACACCGGAGACCATAACGGAAATGGTGGAAATTGCTAGCTCTAAGAGCACACCACTTGTCCCAACTCCGGAATCTTCAGAACGTTTTACCGACGATTTCTTTAGGGCCAGAAATGACATGATTCAAAACTTCTTAATTGAACTTCGTCATTCGGGAAATACCGCTTTATGTGATGTTGTTGAACCCTCGATTCCTATTCCCGAGCCCAAAATATCTTTGTTTGATCAAAATTATTGCTACGGTTGTGGAGACTTGTTACCACAAGGTTTTCGTTGTTACAAATGTATGTGCGAGTGGTGTGGAAACTATCTTGTTAATGGATGTTGTTCGATTTGTGCCGAGAATTCATTCGCTTATGATTCTAACCCAAACTCTTTCAATTATCCTCAAAACAATTTCAACTACCCTCCACAAAATTTATACGAACCAGAACCGTATTTTCATCATTTCAATGATCAAACATCGTTTCAAAATTTCTCTCCCCAATACCCTCATTGTGCTAAGTGTGGGGGTCCTCATGATGATTATCAATGTCAATCGTGGAATCATAATTACTTTGGACCCGATCCTTGTTATAACACTTCCAGTTTTGACAATGTCCAACCCCCACAACTTCCCGTCATCGATCAATATCCTTGTATCCTTGAAGAACTTTCCAAGGAACAAGCAGCTCTCAATGAAAGATTCCTAGCCGAGGAGCGAGCAGCTCAAAAGCTTCTCCTATTTAACGAGGCTTGCCGTCTCGATGACGAGGATGAGGAGGATTGGGAGATGATAAAGGACAAGGTGCATACCTCAAGCCCACAAAGTACCGCACATGTCCACTCTCCACCCTTATCTTGCCTATCTACCATAGAACCTTCGGATAACCTTTTAATGGGGGACGAGCATCTTAGCACTATTCTGGAAACGGAACCGTCTTGTGTTGAGAACCTTGTCCCAACCCCAAGTGAGTCCGAAGTTATCTCCGATAATATGTTTGATGAACCTCTTGATGATGATTCTTCTCCTCCTCTTGACATCCCAAACGATCATGTCGAGATGTTCTCCGATTCTGACAACGATTGTACTTCGTTTGACGATTCTTTATCTTATGGAGACATCGATTATGTCGAGGACTTTCCTTCTGAGCTAGTTAGCTTAGAGGAGGTGAGAGATTCTGATGATCTGGAAATTGAGGACGAGATACTCCGTGAAAAATTGTTCAATGTAAATCTCCTCGTTTCTAAGATCGAATCATTATGTGCTAAACCAGCTTCATCTCCTATCCCCGTTGTGGATAGTGACTATATCTTGGAAAAGCCCGAACCATTTTCTGAACTTGAGGCTTTGTCCAATGATTCTCTTCCGGAATTTGAAGTATTCCGCTTTGATGACTTTCATACTGAAAAAGAGAGTAGTGGCATTCCCACTTTTCATCTTTCTCTTCCTGAGTATGAGTCATCCACATTTGAATTGCTTCCTCCTTCCGAAAGGAGTAGGCTTTTCCATGAGGAGTTCGCCGGTGAACTCGCTCACATCATTGAGGACGAGCTATTTGAGCAAAATGCTCCGCATCCTCTTCTATCCATGAGTAACTCATCTACCCTTGAGGATTTTACCATGGTTGATACTTGCGTTTCATTCCTCTCTGAGGATAAAGTTTTCAAACCCGGTATCTTACCTTTCAAGGGAGTTCACTCTCGGATATTTCTTAAGTCCAACACGGATGTTGTGACTTCTCTTACGGTGGAAAAGATTTCTGAACATTCCGTTAATGTTCCTCAAACTAATCTTTTGCCCACCTATCCCACCCGTTGTCAAGTAATTGACACTTTGCCTTCTCCTCCCATTTCTTCTCCATGTCTTAACTCCTACGAGAGTGAAGATACCATCTTTGATCCCGGCATTTCTCATTCTTTTGAGCCGGTTTTATCTCATCGGAGTGGAACTTTCATCACATTCAATGTTTATCCAAACTATTTGAATGAAAGTCCGATGGAGATTTTCTCTTCCACTTGCTTCCCCATGGACCAATGAATGCGGGGATCGAGTCAAGCTAGCGACTCGGTTAACAAAAACAGTAGCATAACATGGGTTTTCACCCGTGTGTACCACCCTAGTGTGGGGGAGTTGCCCCCGCTGTTGTATAAAAGTTTTCTGAAAAAAAAAAAAAAAAAAAAAATTCAAATAATGGCCGTAGTATTTCCCTTTACGTTCTTAGTTTCGGCATAACCGCCGGTACTTTGAATATTGAGGGCAATATTCATTTCTAGTGTGGGGGGGAATTCTCACGAATTTTATCATATGTTTTACCGCCCTATTCCCCCATTTTTGGCAAAAAAATTTTTTTTTTTTTGGAGTAAGTGTTTTGCACTTACTCAGATTTCGGTTATCAGTCCGCCATGTCTAATAAACAAAAGGATTGGCTAATCCAGGAGCAAACGGCTCTTGGTAAAGATATTTCAAATCCGTTGACGGCTTGCAATTTGCCCAAAATTGTATGGTGTTCAGCTCACCATATCTTTAATTAGTGAAGAGTTGGCTAGCCCGCAAGTTTATGGCTTGTGGTAAAGGCAGTTGGAAAACCATAATTGGTAATCAGCTCACCAAAGATAATATTGATAATTTATCTAAGAGTTGGCTAGTCCAGAAGCAAACGGCTTCTGGTAAAGACAAATCAAAACCATTGAAAGCTGGTGGTTTGCTCAAAATCACATGGTTATCGGTGTACCAAGATTCTTACTTGAACTGAAACATTTGGCTACTCCAGAAGTAATGGCTTTTGGTAAAGAGATGAAATCCATTAAGTTTTCTCAAAAGATTGCTAGGGACTAGCAATGTTTCAGTGTGGGGGATTTGATGAGTGCGTATTCACTCATCAGTTTAGGTCAAATCTGAGCTGCAAAACATTTAAAAACACTCCGAAATGCATCAAAATACTGAAAATATCTCAAAATTGTGTTTTATATGTTTCAGATGCAAAATTATCAAAATCAGATGAAAAACGAACAAAGTTTGCATAATTGGCAGTTTCAGTCCCCCGACTTTCAAAAATTGACAGAAATAGTCCCTGAGCACGCATTTTAAAAAGAAAAGTCACCAAAGGTCCTTTTGTAATCATAAGTTGTCATAATTAGCCCTTTGGTGAATAATTTCAAAAGTTTGAGAAATTGCAGTTTCGATCCCTGGATTTTAAAAATTGTCAAGTTTAGTCCTTGGAATTTCACAATTTGCAAAAATGGTCCCTTGAATATTTGAGTTTCACATGTTTGGCCCTTGGATAATACTTTTCAAAAGTTACTTGATTGGCCCCTGAAGTTTAAGTTTTGGCAGAATTGGTCCCTATGTTTGCCATGGATTCAATATCTTATCCTAAGTCCATTTACTTCTTAGGCCCAAATAACACCCAATCCAGTCCAACTTCATACCCGGTCAACCCACCCAATCCTCTACCCGGTCAAAGTGATAACACAACCCAACCCCCATCTCACTGTCTCTCTTTCCGCCAAGCAAACCCACACACCCCAGAATCCTAAGTACCCTGCTCCCAAGAACCCTAGCACCCTAATCTCTCCTTTCTCTTCAACCCAAACACTCCACCCCCCACCTCACTCTTTTACCCAATCTCACCACACCCCATAACCACCTTCACCTTCTTTAACCGGTTTCACCCAAATCCCAAACCCACTACCATTTTCCCCACAATGTCCAGCTCATCAATCCAAGTCAAAAAGATCAGTGGATGGCTCAGATTCAAGCTCATTTGGTACCTACTAAATCAAAGGATGGGATCAACTTCAAGAAGCACAACTTGGTCTTTTTGCTTGACTGCTCTCACAAAGAAAGCACAAAAGAAGAGTGAAGAAGTTGAAGACCAAGTAGTTTAGTATAAATAGAGCATGTTGTAAGCCAGTAGAAAAAAAAAAAACCCCTAGTTTTAGTTTAAGATCAGTTTTAGTTTTTCTTTAAAAAAAAAAGCTTTTAGTTTACTTGTATCTTAGTTTGATTGTAATCTCTTTTTAATCAATGGAAGTACTCTTTTTCAGTTTTATGTCTGTTAAATGTTTATCTTAGCTCATTGAAAAATTTGTTGGTAGATGTTAGCTCAATCTCATAACAGTGGTAGTATTAGTTTTTTGCAAAAGGGGTGTTTGGTTTTTGCTTGTAAACAGGTCAACCCTCACTTTTTACCCATTTGACTTGCTAAGTCAAAAGCCTATTTGATGTCTTAGATTAAGTCTTAACAATTAGAACATGTTTGCAAAGATTTAAGTGAGTTTTAGTAAAACAAAAAAAAAATGTTATCTGTCTTTCTAAAGGTGTACAGGGCAGCAGCTAATGCTGCTGTTCTTGAGACTTTGTCGGAGCATTTTTGATGTTCAAAGTTGTCAAAGTTGATCTTTCTCTGGTCCTTTTATCACTAACTCACTCTGGTTACATTGTGGTGTCTCAAGTCAATGCTTATCATAACCAAAATTAGGGCCAAAAACCTTTTCTTGACTGTTCGTATCAGCAACCCAAAAAATTTTGCAAATGCTGATCTTTGCTGATTTTTAAGCTCTAAACAGCTTTTTCTTGTCCCCCACTTTGTTTATCCTGCATCTCTACTGTACTAACTTTAATTTTGAAGCTTGTTCCTGGATTGGAAGCCCACTTTTCAGCTCATTTATAAGCTGCAAACAGCCACTGTTGAACCCGTTTTCAGCCTGCATCAGTAAGCACCCACAGGTCATTTTCTTCGGCTCGTTGCTTATTAGTAGAACTAAAAGCTTAATTAGGAGTTAGTGCTGAAGAAGTATATTTAGACTAGGTTTGAATATTGTTAGTTAATTTGTTGCTTGATCATAAATCTTAGGAGTTTTTGTTTAGTCAGTGGCGTAGGATTTCCTTAGATAGCTAACTGTGCATTGCTTATTCCCTGGTTTAGATGGATTATTGCAGTTAGAGATTGCTTAATTTAGTGTGTTTATTAGATTACCTTTAGGTTGTTTATCTTGGAGTCTTTCATAGTTGGTTAGTTGGCTCGTAAAGATCTGAGGGGGGTGTTTGGTTGAATGAAGTCTGTAGTTCGAAAGGGTATCTGTTTGGTTCTTATTGAGTGCTGATTCAAATAAGCAGTCCCAAATGCTTACCCCAAGTGTTTGACAAAAAGAACTTTTACAAAAAAATCTTATTTTAGTCTTATAAACAAAGTGCAAAAAGAAAATCAAGGAAAAAAAAATGTTTTGCAAAAAGGGTAGAGGCCGGATTCAACCTGTGACCTCTAGCCTTCCACGACCACAACACACAACACCACAAACCAACTGCCCTTGGGACTTGTCTTGTTATTATTTTGCATGCTTTATCTCTTAAGGACGTTTGGCAGTTTGGTCTTAAGCTTTCTTTAGCTTATTTCGAGCTTATTTTGAATAGCAACCCACGGATTTCTTATTTTTCTCATTACTAGCATAACTTAAAGTAGTTTTTGTGAAATTTTCAGATTTTTCCAAGTTAGTTTAGTATTTTTAATAATTTAATTAGTGTTAAATAGATTTTAATTCGTAGAAATTAATTTAAAAGTCAAAAAAATATTCCGCTTTTTCCTAAAATTATTTTTAGTCAAATAAAACGTAGGAAAATTGATTTCACACCCGTAGCCCTTAAATTGCAAAATTTTTACGTTTATGGCTCGGGTTGTTTTCCCGTTTTTACGTTTTTGCGTTTTTGCACCCTAGGACTTAGTGTAACTTCGTTTTATCATTCCTTAGGCTTAGTGATAGTTTATTTTTAGTTTATTAGGGTTCCCTTGCCTTAATTACCTTCCCGTTCATTAATTTGTAGAATACGTAATCAAATCCAAAATCATTTAACCAATTCAAGTCCTAATCACGAAACTCAACGAATCCTTCCATTCACACCTCGTTGGGACACGACCCGGGGAAATCACTTTCCCGGTATCACTTTTATCACACCCGTGAGATTTGATACGTTGACCTTTTTCCTAAAGGGTTAATTTGTCGAATTTTACGGTTATTTTGATATACGTTGATATTGTGTTTTTTTCACCACTCACTTCACAACGAATCAATCACGATCTAACGGACTTGGATAATGCTGAGTTAACGGACTTGGTATAATGCTGAACTAACGGACTTGGTACAATCATGAACTAACGGACGTGGAACTATTTGAAGCTATACGAATTATGTGCTATATCAATTGACTATTGATACATTAAGTTATGTACTATTATGTGAACTCATTTGACGATGTGTGCTTGAACATAAACTATACATATTTTGGCAGTGGGTTGTAAACACACAGGTTGCAAGTTTTGTATGGGCGAAACTTGGAACTGAGTGGAATTGCAATGCCTTTACTGCATGGACGTTCTTTAAAGTCTTTTCATGATAAACCAAACTCTATGAACTCACTCAACCATTGTGTTGACACTTTTAAGCATGTTTTATCTCATGTATTTAGCATATCATCATGACATGCATGGAGTCGTTGAGTTGACGCGTCTCACATGGATTTTATGCACTTAACTATCGTTTGATTGTAACAAACTCATGTTGGTACTTTTGAAAATCTTTTGGGACCTATGTTTTGTAAACACTGATTATTTTACTTAATCAAACGATGTATTTTCCAAACGACACTTTAGGTCGTTCAATATAATTGTAACTGTGATGCTATGACAGTCATCCCCCAGGTATTCTATTCCGCTTCAAAACATGTAATTTGGGGGTGTGACAACAACTTAAACACTCACCCCCTAATTCTTAAGTTCATCCAAACGGTAGGTGATCAGTTGGTCAAATCGCACAAGTAGAAAGGGTCGTTAGTTGGTCATATCTTACCCTTCACGTCTCAGTCTCCTCACCTAGGGTCAGTTGGTCATATCTCCTAGGAAATTGGCCTCTACCGCCATTCAAATCTACCGAAACAAGGGTAGCTACCAATAAACTATGCATGCATACACTTAGAAATAATTATACTGAAGTAATGTAAACGCAAACAAAACAATTAAGGAATCATAACTAGGCCAGCACCAAGAGGTGCTTAGCCGCTCATATTAACCATACAAATCAATTCAAGATTCAAAGTTACGAAATACATGAATCGAAAGTAAAGAAAAGATAAAATGCTAATGCTTATCCTAGGGGAGTGATTTCTCCCTTGGAGACAGCTCCGTATGCTCCTCTAGACCTGCCTTTGGCTTTTTCCCACGTTCTCTGGTTGTTGTGTGTGGAATGGGATGATCATAAATGCTTGAATTCGTGGGGTATTTATAGGCCAGATCTGGGTTACGGCGTAACTAATTTAAGAGTTACGCCGTAACCATCAATTTCTTCATATTTTGTACTAGATCTGCTGGTTACGGCGTAACCATATTGATACGCTTACACAGCGCGTTCGGGGTCAAAGGAACTTCCTTTTCATCGAGCAAGTTTTTCAACACCCTAGGCAGTGAACCTAATCGTTGTAGTGTAGTATTAAGGTAAGCCACGGGAATTGATATCAATCTCTAGGGGAATAGGAATGCTAGTGAGAAGTTACTACGCTAAGGTTGGGGTTGAGGTAGATTATTTTTTATCTTTTTATGTTTTTTAGGAAATGGAAAGGTACGAATCTCGGAGTTTGGATTTGAGGGTTGGTATTTCTACCGATTACACCACTTATCTAATTATCTAATTAACTAAGCTAAGGGTAGTCTATGTCTATTGTTGTGTGCTCGTATGATGATTAAAAATGTATTTTCTTAGGCTTTATTACTCCCTAGTTATCTCCTATTGATGGTTGAATTGTCACGTCCTTATTCTTAATCGCGTTGTGTCTCTAAGGTCGTAGGGTATGCGTTTATCCCTAACTCTTTGAAGCTACCAAAGGTTAATGACTACAAAATCTCTAGGATTTATAAACTTTAACTATAAGGTATTCTTTGGATATATAGCCTACAATTACTCTAGGTGATTATAAACTAAGGTTCAACAAAGACTAATCAAGCATTAACAACACAACGAATGACCTATCACAATACTAGGTCAATCACAATTAAGATAAGAGACAACCAATCAATATTCAATAACTAAGTTTCATATTACCTAAGCAAACACACAAGTAAATTAGCCGAACTTGGGGAACATGCAAGCATACACACAATCAATTTTAGACATAATTGAATTAATGAAGTAAAACACTTATCTTGATGTAAGATAGGGTATGGAACCCTAAAATACTGTACAAGACAGCCTTGGTTCGGTTTAGGTTTTTACTCCACAAAACTACACACCTAAAACTGAAAAATTTGGATTCTATATATAGTGTTACAAACTACGACGACGTCACTCTTTAATTGTGACGCCGTCGGGTCGCCGTCATTAGGGTTTCGTCTTGGCCACGTTAGCATTGCGACGGCATCACCTTATGACTGTGACGCCGTCTCCTTCAGTCTCTGACATCGTCTGGATTAAATCTAGGTCGTCTGAGCTGCGATGCCCTACTCTTTTAAAACCTGATGCCGTAACTTGTAAATAAGCAATTTGGCTATTGAGTCGTCACAAAACTTGTTCCGACGGCGTCACAAGTAGAACCTGACGCCGTCCCCTTCAGTTTCAGCAGTTTGAGTGTCTCGATTCTTGACTTTGGCCATTTTCTTCGTATATTCGAGCCTTTTCGTCCGAATAAGTGTCATTCCAGCAATTTACCTTCAGGAGACCTAAAAAGTGAAAAGGAACGAAATTAAGTAGTAACAGATACAAAAGTTATCAATTAAGGGCTTAAACGACCATTCAAAAAGGTACATTTTAAAACCTTATCAAATATCCCTACACTTGGTATTTGCTTGTCCTCAAGCAAATGTGCTTTTAGCCAATTCATTTATAAATTAGGGGTCATGAAGCATTAGTTTAGAACGATCCACAACACATATAAGCCCCAAAAAAGTTATAACAAGCACGGAAATTACATACTAGCACCTCACATGGGGTGTTTGGATACTCACATCTCTCGGGTGTATATGAAATATAACAAGTTGGAAATGGAAGATAAACACTCATTAACCGGTCCTAGCACATAGATTACCATAGGCTTGAGACTAGATCAAACCTCCATCGCTTTGGCGTTAGCACCTAGGAAAGACTATCCAAGAGGTCTTTTAAAGGGTTGTAATGTTAGGCTTACGGTAGGGAAACAAAGGGTTTGGTGGGATAGGCGATTTAGTGGTGGCAAGTCAAAAATCTTTATGTTACAAGCATGCGAAGAATGGCGTTGCTAAGACAAGACTCGACACTCTAAACTCTAGATAACTGAAACAAACAAACATAAATTTAAAGATAGATGTAGGATGGTAGCCCGTATGTATTTTTTTTAACACTCTATTTTTTTTCTTTTCTCATTTTTCTATTTTTTACTTCGATTTTTTTTTCATACACTTTTACTCTACCATCCTCTACGATAACATCAAAATGATAGGGATTTATAGGCACATCCCTACACTTGAGTTTTTATTACTCTAACACTAATATGACCCTAATTGAGAAGATCAAAACACTTGGAGTACATTATTACGCAAATAAAGGGAATTTGAATTTAACGTTCCCTTCCCGTCATTCCATAAAGTTTAACTTTTCCCATGAGTCCCAATCGTCTTAAAACTGTGTACAAAGACTATGACTCGACTTAGCAACTTATGCAAGCAACAAGATAATTGAACTAAGGGTTTGGTGTGATAACAATAATGCACTAAAAGTGAGTGCATACAAGGTAGGCTAAGGCGATTTGGGTGTACATTTGGGGGTGGATTGTAAACAATGCTCTTCATTGATATTCCAGAAAACCGAAACATCACGAGAACCGCGAAAAGGATAGGCTCTGAGGGGTTAACTAGGGGTATCGTGTACTAATGATGAGTACAACGCAAGGGTGTGGGGGAATTACTCAACCGATGTGGAAGAAGTAATTATAGATGTGGAAGAAGTAATTATATTACATGTATCAAACAAGGGTTATCCTAATGCCTCTCATCATTTAGTTATTCCTAACTACACAAGTGTAGTCTTACTAGCGATCTCGGAATGCATCACAAAACAAGTTCTAGAATCTATTATACTACCGGTTCACACTCTAAGCATTAAAGATGAATGCTTTAATTCCTACAAATCTAAGGGCGAGCCTCACATTTTGGATGGAATTTAAGTGGTAAAGGGTTTTTGTGCTAGTCATATAATTTCCTATCCATGAGACGCTTTATTAAGACTAATGGCCCGCTCCTATATGTCATGAAAAATTTTAAATTTAGTGCCAAAATTACCCTAACCGATATTTCTCATGGTTTATTACACAAATGAAATTGGACAAAGCAAATAATCAAGGATAAGCATAGTTTCAAAGTTCCCGTTTTATTCCCTCCCTACACTTAAACTGAACATTGTCCCCAATGTTTCCCGAAAGTATCAAAGTTATGATAATGGAAGGTAATTAAAAACGAAAGAAACTAGTACTCCCCTGATTAGCTCGGTAGGATCCGTGTGAACTGGTGGTTACATCTTTCTTCAAGAAGAAGGTTTGCGTTAAAAGCTCCTTCTCATCTTATGTATCTTCTTCTTGGTAAATTAAACCTGCACACTTGAAGAAAACAAACGAAACCTTCGTGTAAAATTGGCGGTAACAATATATATAAGACTCTACTAAACTAGGATATAATGCTTGTGGAATGGATGTTTACAGATTTTCTGAAAAATTAAGACATGGAAAATTCCAAAAATTTATGAGTAGCTTAAAAACAGAAAAAGTAATAAGTCAAGTTTCTACTCCTCCGGACGCGTCAGTTGCGATCCTGACGCCGTCAGGTTATCCTGACAGAAACTGGTCTGCGATTTTTTGGAAAAAATTCTGGAAAATTTACATCTTTAAAATCTAAAAAAATTTCCTGCAAAACATCCATTATGACTCGATACAAGCATTTGACTCGAACAAACACACATGTATATCATTTAATTCATTGTAATTCTCATGTTTACGTTTCTTTTGAAAACGTGTGTAATCCTCCCTACACTTATCCCTTATGTAAAATACCTTTATATGTAATTAAGACGAGGTTAAAGACAAAATAAAGCATTTTTACAAGTTTAAACATGAGAATAAACAATCAATAAAAGATACACGACACAAACAAGCAAACAATTAAGCATGGGTTGCCTCCCACGAAGCGATTTTCTTTATTTATGAGTCTTGTAGCTAGACTCGAAGTCGTGCCCCTACGTTGTCTCGTGCACGCTTACGTGCCCATACCTAAGCCATTTCAATGTTCTCTCATTCTTTTTGTAATCATCTCCTAACTCTAGGCATTTTTTATAGTACCGCCCATTTTTTTCATAAGTATGCCTATGTCCACGTTTTTTATCTCTCTCACTAAGTATCGGAATGGGAGCCATCCGATTGCATGCCTCTATATCTTTGTGCTTAAACCTAGGGTGTGTACGGGGCATTTGATAGACAAAATCTTCAACTCCATCGGAGAATGTGATTAGCCATCAATCATCCGTTCATTTAACCTAGTCATTCTCTTAAAGTTTGTTCCAAAGATAACTTGGGTAAGACTTCCATCAATGAATTCTCCTAAATCCTCTAGGACCATGAATTCAACCACATAGGCAAAACTTCCAACAAACACATCCAAGTAAGTGACCGCGTCAACAACAATATCCCCTTTATAGGCTAATTCATCTACATTTATTTTATTATATAGGCTTCTGGAGATTAAGTTTAAAGGTAAGAATGAGTGCAAGTTAGAATCAAAACTTTCAAATCCTATCTTACAAGGGAATTGCATGTTAAAGGGGCCATTAGCCTCAATTCTACACCTAGGGTCAACACATTGGGAGAATTCTTCTTCCATTTCAAAACTAACTGCATCAATGACCTCCCCGTTGTCAAGTGCTTCACCATAATCAAATTCCTCTTCGGAATCTGAGTCATTTGTTGCCAATTTATTTCATTATGCCCTAGGTGATTTCCAAAGTGGTGAACGGGTGAAGGGTTTTGTGGGATTCCGTTCTCAATTTCAGGAGTGGGAGGAGGGTTGGGGGCGGGTAGTGTGAAGAATATTTGGCAAAAGATACGAATCATGGTGAGTGATGGGTTTTACGAACAAAGGTCACGAAGAAGGGGGGATAGACTACGAGGAAGCTAAAAATGGGAAAAGATGCTCACTTGATAGGAATCAAGCAAGGAAACCTAAACGAGGTGGACTCCTAACTAGCTATTCTATTCCCCGGCAGTGGCGCCAAAAACTTGATACGCTTACACAGCGCATCCGGGGTCAAAGGAACTTCCTTTTCGTCGAGCAAGTTTTTCAACACCCTAGGCAGTGAACCTAATCGTTGTAGTGTAGTATTAGGGTAAGCCACGGGAATTAATATCGTTCTCTAGGGGAATAGGAATGCTAGTGAGAAGTTACTACGCTAAGGTTGGGGTTGAGGAAGATTATTTTTTATCTTTTTATGTTTTTTAGGAAATGGAAAGGTACGAATCTCGGGGTTTGGATTTGGGGGTTGGTATTTCTACCGATTACTCTACTTATCTAATTAACTAAGCTAAGGGTAGTCTATGTCTATTGTTGTGTGCTCGTATGATGATTAAAAATGTATTTGCTTAGGCTTTATTACTCCCTAGTTATCTCCTATTGATGGTTGAATTGTCACGTCCTTATTCTTAATCGTGTTGTGTCTCTAAGGTCGTAGGGTATGCGCTTATCCCTAACTCTTTGAAGCTACCAAAGGTTAATGACTACAAAATCTATAGGGTTTATAAACTTTAACTCTAAGGTATTCTTTGGATGTATAGCCTACAATTACTCTAGGTGATTATAAACTAAGGTTCAACCAAGATTAATCAAGCATTAACAACACAACGAATGACCTATCGCAATACTAGGTCAATCACAATTAAGATAAGAGACAACCAATCAATATTCAATAACTAAGTTTCATATTACCTAAGCAAACACACAAGTAAATTAGCCGGACATGGGGAACATGCAAGCATACACACAATCAATTGAAGACATAATTGAATTAATGAAGTAAAACACTTATCTTGATATAAGATAGGGTATGGAACCCTAAAATACTGTACCAGACAGCCTTGGTTTGGTTTAGGTTTTTACTCCACAAAACTACACACTGAAAAGTAAAAAATTCGGATTCTATATATAGTGTTACAAACTGCGACGACGTCACTCTTTAATTGTGAAGCCGTCGGGTCGCCGTCATTAGGGTTTCGTCTTGGCCACGTTAGCATTACGACGGCGTCACCTTATGACTATGACGCCGTCTCCTTCAGTCTCTGACATCATCTGGATCAAATCTAGGCTGTCTGAGCTGCGACGCCCTACTCTTTTAAAACCTGATGCCGTCACCTGTAAATAAGCAATTTGGCTACTGAGTCGTCACAAAACTTGTTCTGACGGCGTCACAAGTAGAACCTGACGCCGTCCCCTTCAGTTTCAACAGCTTGAGTGTCTCGATTCTTGACTTTGACCATTTCTTCGTATATTCGCGCCTTTTCGTCCGAATAAGTGTCATTCCACTAATTTGCCTTTAAGAGACCCAAAAAGTGAAAAGGAACGAAATTAAGTAGTAACAGATACAAAAGTGATCAATTAAGGGCTTAAACGACCATTAAAAAAGGTACATTTTAAAACCTTATCACTTATTAGTGGTTACGCCGTAGTCTTCAATATACTTAGTTACGCTGTAGTTGGGGGAATAGTTACGGCGTAGTTATCAGCCGCGTGTAACCTCATTTGACCTAATATAGTTACGTCGTAGTCTTTGGGGAGAGTTACACCGTAACCTTCTGATGAGTTGGTTTTCTGAGTCACGCTTTAGTTACGGCGTAATGTGAGAGATGAGTTACGCTGTAACTTCTTCAAAGTCAGCATACTATGATAAATCTTTGATATTTCTCCAATTCCGCGTCTCTTTAGCTCCAATGCTCGTAATTTACCTGAATGTGGAAAACAATGGAAAACAAGCGTAAATCCATATAAATGATATAAATTACAAGCATTATCAGGGGAAATTGACACTTAATATTCAGGACTATTTGATGTTATCAGTAGTGTAGTATTCGGTAAAACCGAGGTCGTCCCAAGAGCTATGTGTGTGGATTAATACTAAGTCTAGGTGTCATAGATTTTAATATGATTTTTGTAGGATCGTAAATAATATGTTGTTTAGATGATTCGGGTGGTCTAGGTAGATGATTAAACAAGATAGCCATGGTTAGAGAGATGAAGAGAGGAGAGGGAATTCTAGAGAGAGAAATATCAAAACAAATGAAAGGTTAGCTTCACTAGTTCCAACCCTCTACCTTGGGAGGTAGAGGGTATATATTGTGACAAACAATACGACCTCCTGACGGCCTGTGGATCAGGTATACAGTGGGTAAAGACCCGTCCTTCCTCCACGGTGTTGCACTAAACTATTCTACGCTACAAACTAACTAATTAACTACTGAATAACATAAATAACGACAAGTCTACTAGCTAACATATGCTAAACTATAATTAGGGTGACCGACACTTTCTTATGGAATTTCCAATTCCTAACAATCTCCCCCTAAGGGAGGTC
>OU343225.1:84225633-84247672 GCA_910596185.1 Chrysanthemum makinoi | reverse complement strand
AGTTTCGCTTTAACATAAAAACTCAAATTTTTGAATCAAGCAATTTAAGTTAGTATTCTTAGAACTTTGATACAACTTCCTTTGAAACTAAATAATTTGGTAATATGTTTAAAGGAAACTAATCAAGCTTGAAACCTTGAAACCTTCGAATGTAGGTATCAATGTCATACCCAACAGTTACTAGGTCATAAAATTCGATTTCCAACTTCTTCACCTCAGTACGTGGACAATACTTCTTCGTCAACAACCCTTTGAATTGCTCCCAGGTGAGCTTGTAAGCATTTTCCATTCCCATAGGCCGCAAGAGTTCTCATTACACCCCCCAAATTACCGTTTTGCGTGGAATTGAATACCTTGGGGAGGACTGTCATAGCATCAAAGTTACAGTTATATCGAACGACCTAAAGTGTCGTTTAGAAAACACATCGTTTGATTTAATAAAACAATCAGAGTTTACAAAGTATAGGTCCCAAATGAAAGTTACTATGCACGGAAAATAAGTTTAATACAAGTCAAACGATGTTTTTAAAGTTCATAAAACCCAAGTGAGACGCGTCGTCACCGCGACTCCATGATGTGTCCAAATGCATGCCATGAATTGTATGCCTTAGATACCTGAGATAAAAACATGCTAAAAGTGTCAACACAAAGGTTGAGTGAGTTCATAGAGTTTGTTTTGAAATATAAAGCCTTCCAAATTCGGTTATGCAGCAAAGGCATTGTAAATCCACTCAGTTCCAAGTTCCGCCCATACAAAACTTGCAACCTGTGTGTTCACAACCCACTGCCAAAATGTGTATAGTTTATGTGCAACACATGATGTCAAATGAATTCACAATAGTACCTAACTCGACGTAGAACAATAGCACTTAATCAATAGGACTAGACTCAATGTATCAGTAGTAACGATTTAGAACATTATCGACGTGAGAACTGTAGCACATAATCAATAGCACCTAACTCAATGTATCAAGGTAGTCAACCGACATAGTACTTTATACGACGATGTATCAGTAGTCAACTGATTTAGAACGTTATACGACGTAGAACTATAGCACATAATCAATAGCACATAAACAAGAACAATTGATATAGTACGACATTCGGTTTTGAAACAATGGTGATCATGATAGAAGTTATCCTTAAAAATTTAAAGTACTTATGAAAGTAACTAAAAATAGTTGAGCATGTATCTCCCCCAAAAATAATTCAAAACGTATAAAAGTAGGGGCTATGAAACTCACTTGATAAACTGGTATGATGACAAGAGTGAGTACACCGAGGTATAATGTGATGCTTTAATCTGGACCTATTACGAATGATATGATATGTAATGAGTTATGATGTAATGATATGCATGCATTTCGTATGTTATTTATACCATTTGTGAGTTTTGAAAATGATACTTATCGTCGAAAAATACTCTTTTGACGTCTTGACCATTCTTAAATTACTTTACAAGTATTTACGTCAAAATGTCATCCTACAATGGTTTCGTAATGATTTATTGTGAAATTATCACTTTTCGTCGTAAAATAATGTCGTCGGAAATTCCATAAAAGTGACAAAAATGGCTTTGAAAAACTAGTCGTAAAATGGTGTACGTCGATCGTTAGGAAACGAACTCGACGGTTTTGGAAAGCTTGTATCAAAATCTAAAAGTTTCAGTTCAGGAGTTTTCGACATAAAGGTCTCGAACATAAAGATAATAAGGGTTAAAGATGGTGATTTTGTCTAATTGTTGTGTAAAAAGTGAGTTTCGGCCAAGTTTAAGCATCCGTAAATAATTTATTAAAACTCCGCTATACAAACGGTTGGTCGTTTTGAAAAATATGCTTGGTGATCTTGATTTTACTAGAAGACATTTCGTTTCAAAAAGTTCTACATCATAGTAAAAAAACAGCCGTCAACATGGTCATTTTAGTTACCGTAACACTTATCTCGTAAAAATAATATAATTTTTCTAAAAATAATAGTTACGGCAAGTTTATGAAAACGTGCATATCTTAGTCGTTTCAAATCCGTTTTCTACGTATTATATGTCCTTAGCTTCGTATCAAAGTATACTAATATATTTTTGACAAGTCGAAATAATTTATGAAGCTTAAGGCTCGTTTGTGACTCGAATAAAGTAAAAATAACTTGCTGAAATTTCTGAAAAATATATATTTCGTCGTCAAACTTTAAAAATTCATAACTTCTTCGTTATAACTCCGTTTTAATCCGTTCAAGCGGCCACGGATTCGTTTTAAAGTATATTTTCTAAATATCAAGGCCAAAATTTCGTGCCTACTGTCGGATTTTCCAGAAAAACAAAACAAGGACAGAACACTTTTATATACTTATCGAAAATAGTTTTTCTCGTACTAAACCTATTCCAATCCCTTCAAATCAACTCCAAAGCTAATCTAATCCTACCATACACCTTCTTAGGGTGTCATGGGTTCCTAGACATCATCAAGACCAACATATACCAAGGGATAATTATAGATGACCTTATATATATATATCTCTAAAAATCATGTAAAATGGTATAAATCAACATAAGTCTTGCATGTTTGCTATGAAAGTGATAAAATACATATGTAATGATAAGGAAAAATGAAGAATATAAATGATATGCTTACAAGTACTATGATGAGGTGATTAGAACCAAGGATTAAACCTAAACACCCTAGGTTTTTATTTCAAAACCTTATTAAGAGTGTTATCTAGATTGTGTTTATGCTTGAACTTGGAAAAATTTTTGTGATCCCTTTGAGCTCCTTCTATGGCCGGTTTTGAGAGGAGAGAAAACAAAGAGAGAACTTTTTACTTATCTTGAAATAATGAAGTGAATGAATGAGGTGATGTAGATAGTGTAAGTAAACAAATATATCAATTAAATATGTGCAAGTGTACTTTGAATGAAATAAAGATTTTCAACAACATTATCAAGGGGGGAGGGGGGTTTCGGCTGATTTTGGGGGAAAAGAGGGGGGAAGGTATGATGTAATTAATTTCTTGTCCCTTGGATTGAAAGTTTCTTAAGTGTATATATATGTATATACATAATAATAATAATAATATGGGTATTATTATTTGGGTATTGAGGTAACTATAAATAAATCTTAGTGGAATAAAATAAAGTGTAATGAAGTCATAAAAATTATAAAAATGTATTTCTCACAAGTATTTAATATTTATCGTGTAGTTTTTACGAAAACTGCCGTAATTATATAATTTAACGATTTATATACAAAATAGATTTAAAACACTAGGTAACCTCAAAATATAGTTTTTATAAACTAAATGTAAGTATAAAAATATATCGGAATCATTTTTGGAAGTATCGGATTAAATGTTCAAAATAATAACTCACGCGATAACGTTTATTTAATATAAAATTTACGCGTTTAAGGTGAAATGCAAAAATCATGAATGAATCGTTATGAAATGATGAATATGGAGTATGAGAAATGACTGGAAAATGAGAATTGTGACAAGTTCCACCACGACATTGCCCCATCTAAAAGTGTACTAGTAGCGAACTTAACCTTGCAATCATCAGGGCAATTGCATAAAAGAAACACATACTCCATTTTCTCAAACCATCGAACCATAGCAGTGGCCCCTTCAGTGCCCTTGAACTTTGTGGGATCTCCGCTCTTGAAATCCTTGTATGAACAATTCGAACCCGACCCTCCACCAATTCTGCAGCGCCCAAGTCCTGGCAGCTTCAAGCGGACAGCTTGTCTAGCGAGCTGCAGCACATTACCGCTTTCTTGCGCTGCTTCGGCTAACCAAGATTGCGTGCCTCGGCAGCATTAGCAAGCACTGCGGCAAAGAGTAGGCCCCAGCACTGGCAGCGGCCTCGGCGACAGCGAAATCATTGCTCTTTCATTTCTTATTGCCTCGGCTATACTATCCCTCACATACTTTTGCATAGCCGCTTGTAAAAGGTCAAGGTCGGGTTTGCTTTCTTGGTATATAACTCTTCAAAATAAGAGGAAAGGTGAGACATAGCAAAGTCCTATGTTAAGAATAAGTGCTCTAAAGAGATGTGATAGGAGATGAAAAATTTGAGGTTATTTTTCAAAATGCTTGTCGGATTCCTAGGAGATGAGTTATGAGATGTCGTAAGTATTTCAAATGTATGACAATTTAGTGACTTAATGTTTGAATAACATGTAACTCGACATGTTGGTGGTGAAACAGAGGAGTGAGAGCGACTTCACCCTACTTGAAAGTTTTGTCTCGGCATTCGATGTTATCGGTGATGAGTCAACTGATGTCAAAATTGTGATAGGGAATGACAAGGCATTCTTCACATTAGAATCTGAAGAAAGGATAATGGAATGGGTATCTGAGGGCATCTATGTGACAATCGGTTTGAAATGAAAGTAAATAACTCGCAAAATGTATGTATGAAACCACATGTATAGTGAATATGCACTTATGATGAAATGATGAGATGCTATGATGATGTAGTTATAGTCTAGGGTCAAAGATGCAACCTAGTTCTCTATAAACGAAGCTCTGATGCCAATATGTCACACTCCCAAATTACCTATTTTGCAGCGGAATGGAATTCCTGGGGGTTGACTGTCATAGCACCACAATCACAGTTATTTTGAACGACTTAAAGTGTCGTTTGGAAAATACATCGTTTGATTTAGTAAAATAATCAAAGTTTACAAGTATAGGTTCGAAATGATAGTCAACATGCACGGAAATAAGTTTGATACAATTCAAACGATGTTTTTAAAGTGCATAAATCCCATGTGAGACGCGTGGCACGCCCATACCACTTCGACTCTATGATAAGTCCACATGCATGCCATGAAGTGTATGCCTATATATCTAAGATAAAACATGCTAAAAGTGTCAACACAAAGGTTGAGTGAGTTCATAGAGTTTGTGTTGTCATGAAAAACCTTTAAAGAACGTTCATGCAGCAAAGGCATTGCAAATTCACTCAGTTCCAAGTTCCGCACATACAAAACTTGCAACTTGTGTGTTTACAACCCATTGCCAAAATATGTATAGTTTATGTTCAAGCACATGTTGTCAAATGAATTCACATAATAGTACATAACTTAATGTATCAATAGTCAATTGATATAGCACATAATATAGTATAGTTTCAAATAGTTCCAAGTCCGTTAGTTCATGATTGTACCAAGTCCGTTACTTCAACATTATACCAAGTCCATTAGCTCAACATTATCCAAGTCCGTTAGATCGTGATCATACCAAGTTAGTTAGCTCAATGGTCTATGATATAGAAACTCTAAGTATGGCAATCTTTTTCATATGACTAAACATACTGTTCAGATAAACACATAGTTTGCAAATAATCGTGATTGTCATGATAGTAGTTGAGCATGTATCTCCCCCAAAGAGTTTAATAAAACAATTAAATAATAGAAAGTGGGGGTATGAAACTCACAGTAATATGTAGAAGTTAAAATAAAGCAAGTAGTTGAGCATGTATCTCCCCAAAAGTAATTCAAAACTTATAAAAGTAGGGGCTATGGAACTCACCTTAACGAAAGTAGATAACGAGCTTGAAAATGACCAAAGTACAACCTAGAAACCTAACAACACGTGTCACCGATGACCTTCGATAAGTTCGATTTGAAAGATGAAGATCAAACTTTAGTTGAATACATTCGGAACATAATACGGTACTATATATTTCTTTCTTTCTTTTTTTGTCTAATATGATACTCGTTGGTCTCCACTGTGAATTGAAGTAAAAGACTTCAACTCATATTAGTCTCCAAGTATGTACACGTGTGAGCGATCTAGACATGTAGTAAATGACTACTTAGTCATTTGTTGCCACTTTTCCTAATAGAGGACCACGTTTACATACATGTAAATGTGTGAAATTATTTTCTTAACAAGGAATCCATAGTACTACATGTAAATTTTATATGCTATGAGAAATTGATATGATTAAATAACGTTAGTGATATGATTAGATAATGTTAGTGCTATGTAAATTTTATATGCTACTTAGTTTAAAGTGTGTTGTTTTGATACCGATAATTGCAAACGTTAGGTTTTAAGTCGCATAACTTAAAATCGGGTAACATAAAAATGTAATACTTACAAAAATATTAAAACTTATCAATATACTTCATATTAATTTTGATATGAAGATGCCAACGTAAAAACATAAAGTTTTTAAGTTTGAGTGACACTAACTATTTTAAAATAGTTTGAGCATATCATTGAAATTTATTTGACGTTAAATAAAATTGTAGGTCGATGGTACGTTCATAACACGAGGGTGCCTAAAGGAAGTGAACACAAAAATATATCAAGTCATAAAAATTATAAAATTACGTTTCTCACAAGTATCGGGTGATTATATAATTATCGAATAGAATTTACGAAAACCGTCATAAATATATATATAAAAAATAAATCGAAAACATCGGGTAAACTAATAATATAGTTTTTATAGTCTTAAAATGAGTATAAAAATATATCACGACAATTGTCGGAAGTGTCGAATCAATTATTCAAAATAAATGATCGTACGATAGCGTTTATTTAATATATAAATATACGTTTAATGAAATATGCAAATTCATGCATGAACTAATATGATGATGATGTTACTAATGATATGTAGACTAAATCTAGTCTATATGAAATATTCTCAATGATTTTTCATGAATTCGCAGCTAAACCCTTACGGTTATGCGAATTTGATACTCGTAAACCTAGTTTACGAAAAATGATGAATAGTGAAGCATGAATAGTGATTTTTCTCCGGGAATAAATAGTGTTTCGTGAATAGTAAAATTTTCAAAGTTTGTAAAATGATGCGAATTACGAGTTGTCACATTCTACCACCCCAAAAGGAATTCATCCCTGAATTCAGTTCTCTCTCAGGTTTAGGGTTTGAGATGAATAACGAGGAGAAAAGACATGAAGAAGTGTCATTGCGGCTATCTATGATTAAGAGTGTATAAACATCGCGATAGAGAAAATATTGGAAGAATCTCCCATGAGTATCACTTTGACTTTTTGGAATATGTGAAAATTTTGCTTGCACTAAGATTTATAAATAACTGCTCCCAACATAACATGATCCCTCCAGAATTAGACATAGGTAGCTAGGCTATGTATAATTAAGGAACGATGATGTGACATTCGGTTTAGTTGTTATAACTCTCAATGTTTACATAGATTTAGACCATGTCGTTCAATTGGTAGTTAAAGTAAAAGGAAGTAAAATTCTTGTAAGTGATAACGAATTAGAAAGGAAAAGAAAGTACGATAGATGAGAATTTCACAACGAGTGGTTTATCAAACAGTAATACATCTTAAGTCATAAATATCCGAATACGATGGAAGACATAAACTTAGTACGACATAGTGCATAAGGAAATAAGACTGTTAGTTTCTAAACTTCTTCAGTCTGCCGCGTTGTTGATACCCTGGTGAGCTTCTCCTCCTTCTAACATATATGCTTTACCATGAGCTCCTTCAACTTGTTGACCTTGGTTTTGGGGACATTGGTTCCGATAGTGTCCTTACTCCCCACATCCGAAACATGTAATTATGGCCTTGCCTCTACAATCCCTGGGCAAGGTGTCGGTTTTGACACTTGTGGCACTTAGCAGGGCAAAGACCCGAGTGATGATACTTACATCGATTACATAGCGGGTAGGTTCCAGCATAACCTCTGCCTTCTATTGGTGCAACAACATAAACCCTGGCGACTTATTGTCTTCTATTCTGTTGTTGATAATGGTTAGTGTTATGGTTTTGGTTATTGTTATTATAACCTCCCTGGTCATTTTCCCATTTCCTTTTGTTGTGGTTAGTTTGGTTGTTGGTGTTGTTGTTGATGGTGTGATTGTTGTTTTTGTTGTTGATGTTTCCCCCCTTCACAACTTGTGCCATGAGCTTTTGAGATACTCGGATAGATTCTTCAATCGTTTGCTGATCAAAAGAAATCACATCACCTTGAATGATTTGTGGGAGTCCTCCGATGAAACCTTCCATAGTTTTTCATTGTCCGAAACCATAGATGGACATAAAACAGCCAATTCTTGAAACCTTCGAATGTAGGTATCAATGTCATACCCAACAGTTACTAGGTCATAAAATTCGATTTCCAACTTCTTCACCTCAGTACGTGGACAATACTTCTTCGTCAACAACCCTTTGAATTGCTCCCAGGTGAGCTTGTAAGCATTTTCCATTCCCATAGGCGTGCAAAAAGAGTTCCACCACGACATTGCCCCATCTAAAAGTGTACTAGTAGCGAACTTAACCTTGCAATCATCAGGGCAATTGCATAAAAGAAACACAGACTCCATTTTCTCAAACCATCGAACCATAGCAGTGGCCCCTTCAGTGCCCTTGAACTTTGTGGGATCTCCGCTCTTGAAATCCTTGTATGAACAATTCCGAACCCCAGACCCTCCTGCAATTCCTACAGCAGCCATAAGTCTTGCAGCTTCAGTAGCAGCAGAAACTTGTCTAGCAAAATTTCAGCGGCAGTTGTACCGCTTGTCTAGCAGCCTTCAGCTTAGTTGCCGCTACCGGCAAAGGCATTAGCAAGCCTGGCAGCCGACAAGTAGCCAAAGGCCTCGGCATCAGCCGACAATGCTGTTCTTTCATTTCTTATTGCCTCGGCTATACTATCCCTCACATACTTTTGCATAGCCTCTTGTGTCAATTCGGGTGCATCTTTCTTCGGCGCCATAACTCTTCAAAATAAGAGGAAAGGTGAGACATAGCAAAGTCCTATGTTAAGAATAAGCGCTCTAAAGAGATGTGATATGAGATGAAAATTTTGAGGTTATTTTTCAAAATGCTTGACGGATTCCTAGGAGATGAGTTATGAGATGTCGTAAGTATTTCAAATGTATGACAATTTAGTGACTTAATGTTTGAATAACGTGTAACTCGACATATTGGTGGCCAAACAGAGGAGTGAGAGCGACTTCACCCTACTTGAAAGTTTTGTCTCGACATTCGATGTTATCGGTGATGAGTCAACTGATGTCAAAATTGTGATAGGGAATGACAAGGCATTCTTCACATTAGAATATGAAGAAAGGATAATGGAATGGGTATCTGAGGGCATCTATGTGACAATCGGTTTGAAATGAAAGTAAATAACTCGGAAAATGTATGTATGAAACCACATGTATAGTGAATATGCACTTATGATGAAATGATGAGATGCTATGATGATGTAGTTATAGTCTAGGGTCAAAGATGCAACCTAGTTCTCTATAACCAAAGCTCTGATGCCAATCTGTCACACCCCCAAATTACCTATTTTGCAGCGGAATGGAATTCCTGGGGGTTGACTGTCATAGCACCACAATCACAGTTATTTTGAACGACTTAAAGTGTCGTTTGGAAAATACATCGTTTGATTTAGTAAAATAATCAGAGTTTACAAGTATAGGTCCCAAATGATAGTCAACATGCACGGAAATAAGTTTGATACAATTCAAACGATGTTTTTAAAGTGCATAAATCCCATGTGAGACGCGTCGTCGCCACGACTCTATGATAAGTCCACATGCATGCCATGAAGTGTATGCCTTTATACCTGAGATAAAACATGCTAAAAGTGTCAACACAAAGGTTGAGTGAGTTCATAGAGTTTGTGTTGTCATGAAAAACCTTTAAAGAACGTTCATGCAGCAAAGGCATTGCAAATTCACTCAGTTCCAAGTTCCGCACATACAAAACTTGCAACTTGTGTGTTTACAACCCATTGCCAAAATATGTATAGTTTATGTTCAAGCACATGTTGTCAAATGAATTCACATAATAGTACATAACTTAATGTATCAATAGTCAATTGATATAGCACATAATATAGTATAGTTTCAAATAGTTCCAAGTCCGTTAGTTCATGATTGTACCAAGTCCGTTACTTCAACATTATACCAAGTCCGTTAGCTCAACATTATCCAAGTCCGTTAGATCGTGATCATACCAAGTTAGTTAGCTCAATGGTCTATGATATAGAAACTCTAAGTATGGCAATACTGTTACTTCGTATGACTAAACATTCTGTTCAGATAAACACATAGTTTGCAAATAATCGTGATTGTCATGATAGTAGTTGAGCATGTATCTCCCCCAAAGAGTTTAATAAAACAATTAAATAATAGAAAGTGGGGGTATGAAACTCACAGTAATATGTAGAAGTTAAAATAAAGCAAGTAGTTGAGCATGTATCTCCCCCAAAAGTAATTCAAAACTTATAAAAGTAGGGGCTATGGAACTCACCTTAACGAAAGTAGATAACGAGCTTGAAAACGAAAATGACCAAAGTACAACCTAGAAACCTAACGAACACGTGTCTACCGATGACCTTCTGATAAGTTCCCAATTTGAAAGATGAAGATCAAACTTTAGTTGAATACATTCAGAACATAATACGGTACTATATATTTCTTTCTTTCTTTTTTTGTCTAATATGATACTCGTTGGTCTCCACTGTGAATTGAAGTAAAAGACTTCAACTCATATTAGTCTCCAAGTATGTACACGTGTGAGCGATCTAGACATGTAGTAAATGACTACTTAGTCATTTGTTGCCACTTTTCCTAATAGAGGACCACGTTTACATACATGTAAATGTGTGAAATTGTTTTCTTAACAAGGAATCCATAGTACTACATGTAAATTTTATATGCTATGAGAAATTGATATGATTAAATAACGTTAGTGATATGATTAGATAATGTTAGTGCTATGTAAATTTTATATGCTACTTAGTTTAAAGTGTGTTGTTTTGATACCGATAATTGCAAACGTTAGGTTTTAAGTCGCATAACTTAAAACCGGGTAACATAAAAATGTAATACTTACAAAAATATTAAAACTTATCAATATACTTCATATTAATTTTGATATGAAGATGCCAACGTAAAAACATAAAGTTTTTAAGTTTGAGTGACACTAACTATTTTAAAATAGTTTGAGCATATCATTGAAATTTATTTGACGTTAAATAAAATTGTAGGTCGATGGTACGTTCATAACACGAGGGTGCCTAAAGGAAGTGAACACAATAAAATATATCGAAGTCATAAAAATTATAAAATTACGTTTCTCACAAGTATCGGGTGATTATATAATTATCGAATAGAATTTACGAAAACCGTCATAAATATATATATAAAAAATAAATCGAAAACATCGGGTAAACTAATAATATAGTTTTTATAGTCTTAAAATGAGTATAAAAATATATCAGGACAATTGTCGGAAGTGTCGGATCAATTATTCAAAATAAATGATCGTGCGATAGCGTTTATTTAATATATAAATATACGTTTAATGAAATATGCAAATTCATGCATGAACTAATATGATGATGATGTTACTAATGATATGTAGACTAAATCTAGTCTATATGAAATATTCTCAATGATTTTTCATGAATTCGCAGCTAAACCCTTACGGTTATGCGAATTTGATACTCGTAAACCTAGTTTACGAAAAATGATGAATAGTGATTTTTCTCCGGGAATAAATAGTGTTTCGTGAATAGTAAAATTTTCAAAGTTTGTAAAATGATCTGAAATTACGAGTTGTCACATCATTACACCCGTAGCATCGGGTCAGACTCTAAAGAAATCAAAATGCCGTGGAAGAGGATCAACAGTTTGAATATGATTTTCAATACCTTGTACTATTTCTAAAAATAGTTTACGGATCATACGAAATCGACGTCTAAAATAGTAATCCGGATATTTTGGATTATCACCAAAATAGTCGGACATCAGTCGTTCTTCAGCAACGTCACGCTCACGGTAGATGTAATTACGGATGTGTGAACTTTCAGCTTCTTGTTCTCGCAACGATTGCTCATAATCTGCAACTTTCAAAATCATCTCGATATCTTCTATATCTTCAAGATCGGATCGTAAGGAATCCGTATTTGAATCACTCATGTTTTTATTGCTTAAGATGTAGAGGTTTGAAAGAAAAGTGTGTGAATAATTTTCTAAAAATGGGGTATTATTTATAAAGGGGTTAAAGTTTGTTTTTTTTTTGTTTTTTTTAAGAATCCAACTGTTTGATATCTGTTATGTAATTTATTTTTTTGTCGTTTTCATTTCGTTGGGACGACGAGCAGCAAAGTGGCGATGGATTCTGGTGTGGTGGCGAGGTGTGGCGGAAAACGGCGAGGCTGCCACCTCAGAGTGGCGAGCCTCACATCACCATAACTCATGCTCTAATGTGCTAAAAGAGAGTTATTTTTGGGGAGAAAAAATTGCCAGAAAATTGAGGGACACAACTTTATTGATCTAACTTTTAAGTAATGAGTTTCAACGACTATGTCAAACAAAAATAGTAAGATAGATATAGATTTTTTTTTGAACGGCGACAATATATTAAAAGCTAGCAAAGCAAAGATTACAAAGGAAAATCAGTTTCAATAGGGTTTCTTAACCAATTTAGCCATCTAAATCTACACTTAGGATTTCTAAATGAAATCCACAGGAAAGATTGATGAACAATAGAATCCTAAATGTTCGCCTTTTTAGGTATAGACGTCGAAAAAATCCAAGCATTGCGGAAACTCCAAATAGACCACAACATAGTAGAAGCAATCCCTTCAAGAATAGATCTAACATGCTTCGACACATGAGCAGCATCTAACCAAGAAAACCATTCCACAATGTTAGATACCTCTGGAATGTCCAACGTACACCATTTAGCCATAAGACCCCATAAATCTTGTGCCATCCCACACGAGAAGAAGAGGTGATCAGCATTCTCCACATGAGCATTACAAACGGGGCATAAGAGGGAAGCAACATCAATGCCAATTTTGTCCATATTCACCAAAGTAGGAAGTTTATCAAGCCTCAACTTTCAAATAAAAACGTTAACTTTGATAGGAACACATCTCAACCATCTAGTAGACGTGAAATTACCAAGTAAGGTATGATCATCTATATGAGATCGCGCTGAGGAAACACTAAAACCAGACATGTCCAACTCCCATTTCCAGCCATCAACTGAATCGAAAAGGGAAACATTGTGAATAACCTGTAACAAATCATCCAGTTGGTTCGAATCAGCTCCGCCTCTCGGAGATCTCCTAAGCACACTGGACCAATCTTCAATGTTAATACATTGGGCAGCAGTGCATGATTTGTTCACCTCCAATGCATAAACACGCGGGAACTTTTCTTTTAAAGAATGCCCCCCACACCAGCTTTCTTCCCAAAAATGAATCGAGCGCCCATCTCCAACAGAACGAGAACACAAGGCTAATAAATCAATTCCCTTCACTTGGAGCTGAGAAAGAGACTGAATAATGCGACTCCAAGGGCTATGCGACAACTTCACAGCCCTACTACTCCCAATCCCTCCATCAGTCCCATGTATTTCTTTTATCACATCAACCCACAAACCATTGGAACAAGAGCGAAACCGCCAAACCCATTTGAAGAGTAAAGCAAATAAGTTAAGCAAAAATGCTTCAATGCCGAGACCACCCATAGCTTTACTTGCTAAACAAGTTTCCCATTTGACCCAAGTTATCTTTTTTCCATCTAAATCACCTCCTAGGAAAAATTTATTGCGCAAGGATTCTAAGCGCTTTTGAACAGATTTGGGCATCCAATATAACGACATGTAATAAGTTGGGAGGTTACCTAGGACGGCCTTGATGAGAGATAATCGCCCTTAAACTGATAAAAGCTTGGTTTTCATTGAGACATCTTTGATTCAAACTTCTGATCTATACGTTTCCAATATTCACATCGCCCCATATTGCAACCGACAGGCACCCCTAAATACATCATAGGAAACTTTGCAACCCCACAACCAAGGACGAGGCCATATTGGAGACTTCATCGTCAGGAACATTTACACCTAGAAGCTTGCTTTTGTGCATATTAATTTTCAATCCAGACACCGAATAAAAACACCGAAGGAGACAAATCAGATTGTAGGCATTGGAGTGAGACCACTCGCCTACAAAAATAAAGTATATCGCTCATTGTATAATAAATGAGAAACATTTATGCTACCGTGCCCAATAGAGGCACCTTTGAACAACCCAATGTTTACAGCCTTAGAAACCATAGCATGCAATCCCTCCATAGCAAGGATAAAGAGGAAATGAGACATAGGATCTCCAACCAGCGATCCACATACGCCATTTGTTACCAAAACCTAGCTGTTCCATAATCACATCGAGGTGGTCCCATCTCAACGAATCAAATGCCTTCTCGAAATCAACTTTAAAAACCATAAGATCCTTTTTCCTCTTACGATACCATGCCATGCATTCATTCAAGACTAAGGGACCATCTAGGATATTCCTTCCTTTTATGAAGGCCGATTGCTCAAAACTCACACAACTCCCAATAACCGTACTAAGCCTATTAGCTAATAACTTACCAATAATTTTATATTGGCATCCGATTAAACTAATAGGCCTAAAATCCGACACAAATTTCGCGTCTCCAACTTTAGGAATTAAAGCAATAAAAGAAGAGTTGCAACCTTTGGGAAAGCAAGCTGATTAAAAAAACTCACGAACGAACCTCACCACATCATTTTGAATAACCTCCCAAAAAGTTTAAAAAAAAATTAAAAGTGAAACCATCCGGGCCCGGGGCTCGATCGCCACCACAACAGTCCCAAATAGCCTTCTTGATTTCTTCATTAGACACGTCTCGCTTAAAGAACTCGCATTGCTCAATGGAAATTCAATTAAAATGAACATCACCCACAGTTGGACGGGTGTCATCAGTACTAGAGAACCTGTTACAGAAATGATTATAGAATTCAGATTTGACCTCTCCTGGATCATCAATCCAAACGCCATTATGGAGAATTCCTTTGATAGCACATTGTCGCCGGTTTTTCTTTAGCGAACTATGGAAAAAGGAAGTGTTTTCGTCACCTTCAATCGCCCACTTGACCTTAGCTTTTTTAGCAATGTCACTAGCCTCTTTTCGATCAATATCGCTCAATATTTTCATAGAGGAGATACGACTATTTAAATCTTCCCTAGTTGCCGTGCCTTGATCAACCTTGACATCAATTAGAGATAGACAACTTTGATGCTCCTTCTTTATTTGATTATCCAAAAGTTTTTTAGAGGTATTCCAAGCACGAATAACCTGTTTAAGATTTTGAAGCTTCTTTTTGAAAGAGATCATACCGTTACTTTCACCACTGTCAAATGTTTTCCACGCATCAACAACCAAGTCAAAAAATCCTTCACAATCTAACCAAGAATGAAAGAAATGAAATGGAGTAGGACCATAATCCACCACGGATTCTTTAAGGAGAATGGGCCGGTGATCCGGTATACCCTTCTCTAAAATAGAACCTGTAATGTTTGGAAAAGAATCATGAAAACTCTCAGAAGCCAGAAATCTATCAAGTTTGCTCATCTTAGACGCCCACTTGTTAGTCCATGTGAATCGAAATCCCCCCAAAGAACATCGAACAAGTTCAAATTATTAATAAACGTATTGAAGACTTCAATTTGCTTTTCATTAAAAAAAGAACCAAACCTGTCACCCTCCTCTCGAACTTCATTAAAGTCTCCCATAATTATAGCATTACCATCCCAATTAGAAATTAGCTGAGATAAAGCCGACCATAAAATAGTTTTGTTCGCCAAGTCCCGAGGAGCATACACCACAACAAACATGATTTTTAAACCGTTTTGTAACCAAGTACCTTGAACAGCCACATAATTATCAACGCTGATAATTCTTTCTTTGTGAAACAACAACTTATTCCAAATACACAATATGCCACCTGATCTACCCCTAGCTAAAGTAGACGCAAAATCGAATTGAGAGTTCCCCCACACCTGCCTAAGATAGATATAGTTTAGCAAGTCGTTCATGTCATGTAACCCATTGGTCATTAATTATATCGTAAAATTGAAAACAAAAGGTGTCTATGACGTATTATAATAGACATAGCTGAAGTACGGAGTATTTTTATACAATTGGTTGTATGAAATAGTTTCAAATAAAGTTTTTAAGATCAGAATCCTATCTAAGATCGATTTTGTCTTTGTAAGATCGTGATCGTAAGATCAGAACGGGATCCTAAGATACTACTATATTGTCATTTTTTTATAATCTTTGTAATATTATATAAATTTACAAATTATTATATATTATAAACACGAAATTATATGAATGTTTCATGAAAATGTTATCATAAATTATGAATATGGAATGTTTAAGAAGAATCACATGCTGTTTTTTTTTAATTATATAAAAACATAAACCATAAAATTTGTAGCTTTTTAGTGTGCGGTTCGATAAAATTAAGATCGGATCGAAGTAGATTTTAAGATCAAATGGTAAAGATCGAGATCCTATAAGATTTTAAGCTTCTTAAAATCTACGTAGGATCTATCGTTTTTGCTTTGTATGTAAAATCGTAAAAGATTTTAACAACTATGGTGTCAACCGATCAAATTATTTGATAGTTACGTGTCAAGTTTTATAGTGATTAATTTTTTTTTTAAAGGTGAATTTCTTATTAAGTGCTTCGTGTCGCGGTTCGACAACGGGAGGTCTAGACTACGTTGTCTAAACCGTCCGCACAGAGAGCCCTCGCCGAAATGCCTATTTCAAATACCCGATGGGGGGAAAATCCCCTACTAATCCGCCTGAAAGCACGACAATTAATAGAGGTAAACCCTTGCCTTTTCCAAAATTCGAACATGGAGTTACCAGGCCCAAACCCCTTCATTATCTAATAATAACAATTTAATTAGTGGTGGTTACGTAACAAAATAAATCTTTTTAACCATAGCCAAAAATCAAAACGCTTAACTAGAGTGATGACATATTTAGATTGTTATTATGATGTCATATGTATTACATCATTATTAGAAAAGGCAAGATAATCATGCTATACAGGGTACCCATTTTTTTAATGTAACAGAGAACAATAATTGACAAATTAAGTGAGCATTCAATAAGTGACAGAGAAGCAAGGCATTAATATGTAAGGCCGGACGTAATAGGATAACGGAAATGATACATGGACCTAAACTTATAACCAAACTTACTTAAAGTACATCATTCCGATGGGTTCAGAAAATAAGTTTGGGTCGGTTTTCAGCAACCATCAAAATGATGACAAGTGGTTTTAGGTCTAAAATTAAGCTTAATTTTTGGTCCATGTATTATTTCTCATAGCATAAAAATAGTTGGTCGGTCTACCTTTCAAGGGCTAGTCCTACTCGATCGCTCTCATTACATTATGTCGGTCCCCATCTAGGTCGTCTTACCAAAATGAAGAAGAGGATCGGTATCCCGATTGACTTGTGTGCATGTTTTGTGTGCGTGAGTTTTATTTAAAATATATTTTTATGAGATATGTTTTTTGTGATGTTGGGGTTGTTTATTACACCAAGTTAACCATGAAGTGTCTAGCTGTAGTGACAAAGGAGAAAAAGGTTACCAAAGGGTCCTTATTACACCCGGTCTAATATATTCTACAAACGTAAAGGCACCCTGCTCAACGTACTTGTGGTGCAAAGCCGCAAACTACTGTGGGTTTTACGTCGACATATAAGAATAAAGTTACTTTTAATTTAGATATCATAAGGTCATAATGCTAGACTTTTCTTCTATAATGTATATCCGATTGATGTAAGAAAATCAAGCTTAATGGGGTAGAACGGTCTTGTGAGTCTTTTCTACTTACTCCGTAGTATGTTAGCTTGCCATTGTATTAGTTTTAGACACTAGCTAGTCGCCTACTTCCTTGCTAGCTTTTAATGAAAATCCATCCCATTCAACTTAAGAAGTTTCTCTTAGAGCCGATGCGTTATCACTACAAAAGATACTAAACTTTTAAATTAAGTAAACTTGGTAAATTTTATCTGTAAGAACATGTATGTTCAAAAGAATGAATTTGTGTCATCCATAATTACCAGCTAGAAAGAATGTCTTATCAAATCCTATTAAAGTTACTTCAAGTGTCTTTATCTATTATCTTCTTTTAGCAAATGTATTCGTCTCGCTACACAAACTAGACGATAATTACCCGTAACGTAGCGGCGACGATGTATAATAACGTTAATTTATGTAAACGTATATATAGGCGATGAAGTAAATGAAAGTAAAAATTGTTTGTTGGTTTAAATTGTAATTGCGTATTTAGATATATGATATATCACATTTTCTTTTATAAAAAAATGCATATTAACTAACAACGTTACTTAATTTTTAAAGTTTTAAATTATTAGTAAATGATTTTTTTTTAATTTGCATATCTATACTACATATAATAGAAAAACGTCAAAACTGAATAGTTAGTCAAAGGTGAGAGAAATGTAATGTGTAATTAATACTCTTATTAAAACACCTCATTACTTAAAAGTATAACAATTTATTCACATTGTACAACAAATTAAAATCATATCTACCAAATTAAAAACAACCAATTAAAACATCATTTACTAAAAATTACAATAAAATTTTCACAATGTACAATTTAAACAAGCTACAACATAATTCTAAATATAAAATAATTAACACACTAATTAATGTTAATGTATTGTGTAATTAATACTCTTATTAAAACACCTCATTACTTAAAAGCACAATAATTTATTCACATTGTACAATCAATTAAAATCATATCTACCAATTTAAAAACAACCAATTAAAACACCATTTACTAAAAGCATAAATAAAATTTTCATAATAATATATTTTAACTATCTATATAAATATAAATACATTATACACATTATACAAATTAATAAAACACACAAAGCTTCATGCAAGCTAACAAGTTGATAAGACATATAGTTTGAAAATCGACCGGACCAACTGTTACACTGGAGTATGGAAACACGAGGTGTAACGGAAGGGAAACAAGACACAAGATAATAGAACATACCAACGTTAAGATTTAAAAGAAAGTGTACACCATTACAATACCAGTTTAGCCGTCATCGGCAAATATATTACAAAGTTTAGATTTCAAATATTACGTTTTATTACATAACGATTTGCGTGAAAAGTGAAAACTTCATTATGCAAGACCTGGTAGAAAAAGCTTACCAACGACACCAAATGCATGAGAGAAAAAAAAAAAACGGGTCAACTATGAAAATAGTTGGTGAGTAAACATGTTTAGTAAAAAAAAATAAGAAAACTGTGAAGAAAGAGTCAAAAGGTTTCGTCATCGGAAATACCAAAGCAAAGCTTGTATATCCACTCGTCCAAGTTCCTCCCATACAAAACTTGCAACCTGTGTGTACACAACCCATTGCACAAAAATATAGCGTATCAAGTAGTCAAGTATAAGTGGTCATAAAAGTTCACAATATAGTACCAAGTATAAAATAATTCAGGGATGCTCCAAACATGGGAGACTTCAACCGCTCCAACAAGGGAGACTTTGTAATGATGCTTCTGATGAAACCAAATTATGTTGAGTGCCACTACCCAAAGTTATGTTGGGTGCCCCTTCCCAAAGATATACTGGGTGCCTCTTCCCAAAGATATACTCCGAACATAGGAGACTTTATAGTGATGCTCCGAACATAGGAGACTTTATAGTGATGCTCCGACCATGGGAGACTTTAGGTCAAGGTCATAACATGTATGGTTCAATAAGTTCAAGTAAGGCATTATTTCATAATTAAGTTCAAGGATTTGATTCAAGTTCACAAGTTCTAGTCAAACTAGTTAATAAAAGTAGTAAACAATTTAGCTCAAGAATGGTTCATGCATTTCGCCCTAAAATATAGTAAAACGGTAAAAAGGGGATGTGATTACTCACCTGTTGTAATAGTTATGGTGACAAAAGTAGATACACTGAAATGAGGTGCGATCTCTATCCGCAACCTAATATGAATGATATGCTCTAATATAAGTCATGAAACAATGTCGCGCATGCAAACTCATATGATATCCATACCACTTGTACATTTAGGAAAATAAAGTTTATCGTCGAAATATATGTTTATGACATATTGCCCAGTTACCAAGTACTTTACAAGTACTTACGTTGAAATGATATCCTACGATAATCATTTAGTGATTTATTATGAAAATATAACTTTTCGTCGTAAAATAATGTCATTGAAATTTCCCTGAAAGTGACTAAAACGGCCTCTAAAAGCTAGTCGTAAAATGGTGCACGTCGAGTGTTAGGAAACGAACTCAACAGTTTTTGGAAGCTCGTATCATTATCTCAAAGTTTTAGTACATGCATTTCCATTCTAGAGGTCTCGAACATAAAGAAAAATAGAGGTTAAGTATGGTACTTATGTCCCAAAATATAGTTTAAGGATGGTTTTCGACCAAGTTTGAGTGACCATAATTTATTTATTACAACTCCGCTAATCAAACGGTCGGACATTTTGATAAATATACTTGGCGAACTTACTTTTATTAGAAGACATCTCTTTATAAAAAGTTCTAATTGGATGTTAAAAACAACCTTTAACTTGGTCTCTAGTTTTGCCATAAAACTTGCCTATTAGAAATAATATAGTTTTTCTTATATAATAAAATTACGGCAACTTTTGTAAACGTGTATAATTTAATCGTTGCAAACTTTTTACGTTTTAAAGGTCCTTAGCTTTGTATCAAAGTATACCAACATATTTTTGACAAGTCGACATAATTTACAACGCCCAAGCTTCATTTTTGACTCATACAAAATAAACAATGTTTGCTGAAATTCCAGAAAATTTATAGTTTTCGGCACCAACTTGAAAATTCATAACTTCTTCGTATAGTCCGCTTTAATGCCTTGCTGCCACGGTTTCGTTTTAAAGTATATTTTCTAAATATCTAGGCCACAAATTTTTACCTACTGTCGGATTTTCCAGATTTTTAAAATAAGGACAGACCCTTTTCCAAACTTTCTAAATGAGTTTTTCTCGCTCCAAACCTATTCTAACCCATTCAAAACAACTCCGAAGCTATTCTAATCCCACCATACACCTTCTTAGGGTGTCATGGGTTCCTAGAAATCACCAAAACTAATATATAACAAGGAGTAATTATAGGATGGATTATATATATTTAACACTTAAAAACCTTAAAAAGTGGTATAAACATCACATAACTTGCATGTTTCTCAAATAAAATGATATGACCATAATAATGAATATGAAATAAAAACATGAATATGAATGCTTACAAGAAATATGATGAGGTTTAAGGACAAATGGTTTTTCCTAATCACCTTAGGTTTTTATTGCAAAACCTATACAACAAGTGATACTAGAGTTTAAAAATCTTGTCTATTAAAATTTTATGATGATTCCTCCTTGGTCTCCTTGGCTGCCGGTTTTGGAAGAGAGAAAGAGCAAGAGAGATTTTCTTTGTATTTGCAAATGAAGTAAAATGAATTGTGATTGTATATACATAAGACTTGTAAGATATTTGCAAGTTTTAGATGAATCACATTAAGTGACTCACCCTCCCTTGTCGACAAGGGAGGTTTGTCACACATTTGTATGTATTTTTTTTTATAAGTATAAGTGTAAGATTTTGTGAGGTTAAATGTAGTTAAGTGATAACTTGTATACACATTTGAGTATTTAAGGTAGCTTAGTTAAAATAAATTTTCACGGTCAAGATAAAAATATACCGGGTCATAAAATTATAAAAATACATTTCTTGCAAAATTTGAGTGATATAATAATAATCGTGTAGTATTTACTTAAAAACCGAATTATATAATTATAACAATTTATATACCAAATAAATTTAAAACACCTGGGTAAACTCATAATATATATTTTTATAACTTAATATGAGTATAAAATATATGGATAATTTTTGAAGTAACGGATCAATTGTTCAAAATAATTAATCACTGATAACGCGATATTTAATATGAAAATTATACGTTTAATGTAAAATGCAAAACCATGCATGAACTAATATGATGACAATGATGTTAATGATATGTAGACTAAACTTAGTCTATATGAAATGACCTCGATGATATGATCATGAATCCACAAGCTAAACCATTGGGCAAGTATGCTAATTTTGATACATCAAGCAAA
>OU343225.1:84192856-84225533 GCA_910596185.1 Chrysanthemum makinoi | reverse complement strand
CGGAATAGAGAATTTGCAGGGGTCACCTAACTTCTCGGGAAGTTTCTTGAGGATAACCGCCCGAACAATTCTCATTCAGATGTCGTAGCAAGCTAAATATAGTTTCTCCTTGTTTGTAAGCAATCCCTTAATCGTAGAAGCAAGTTTGGGCATCAAGAAGAGCATCCATGAAAACTAATTTCCACATTCAAGTCTTTGAAGATTTGGAAGAACGTTCCATTTGATGATTGACTTTTCACGAAGAGTTGATCTTTAAGACGGCGGATATGGGATAGGCGGTTTTGGATTAGCTTTCTTCACATTAAGCGGGAGCATCTTGGGACTCAGAATCTGGACAACCGTGGGTTGGACATTCTCAGTACTCCCCTTATCATTAGGAACACTTCCAGTTCTTCTCCCGGTCTCGGTCTACCACATGAGAAGAATTAGTGGTAGGAACCGTAGGTCCATTATAACAACCTCCGGGTAGTGATTGCTTTCATGTCACCTCTCGGGTTTGGAATCGTATTTCTTGGAAGAGAACCGGAACGGAGGTTGAAATAAGATATACGGTTGGCGGCTTGAAAGAAACTAGCCATCATATTCTTTATTTCAAACATCTGTTTGTTGCTTGTAGCTATCCTTTTGAAGTCCGTCCTCATGCTGTTAATTTGATTTTGCAAACTTTTAATGGTGTAATCAGAGTTCTTCATGTAAGTTAGAAAATCGTTGTTCGGGGCGACTTGAGGAGGTGCTTGATAAGATTGTTGAGGAGGAGGTGTTTGTTGGTAAACTTGAGGTGGAGGAGCTTGGTAGTGTTGATTTCCATGATTAAAATTAGCTCCTCGGTTATGATTAACATGATGATTACCATTGAAACGGTTTTGATTATGGTTTTTTTGTTGAGGTTGGTTGAAACCAGGAGGTCCGAGATAATTGTTTGAACGGTAGCTAAGAAGATTTCGATCTCCTTGCGGTTGATTGTAGTTCCCGTAGCACATAACATTCTCAATGGTAAGCCACCGGTGGGCACTCGGAATAAGAATGTGGACCTCCACAAGTCTCACAAATCTGGTGTACCAATTTCACTTGTTGTTGTTGATTCTGATTGTTCATCTGAGTAATCCGTAAGATATCATCGATCTTTTTGTTCAGTGCGGCTATTTTAGAGAGAAGAAGACGTATTTGATCGAGATGATGCACCCCTTTCGGTACAATCCAATAGTTATAATGAGCGGTCATGTTCTCAATAAGATCGTAACATTCCTCGGTACGTCTTTTCATGAAAGTTCCACCAGCAGCGGCATTAATCGTTTCCGCGTTGTCTCAACGTTAAACCATTATAAAACGTATCAATTTGAGTGACAAGCAACATGTTGTGATTTGGACATCGATCAATCGCAAGCTTATATCGTTCCCAAGCTTCAAACAAAGATTCTTCGGGATATTGCCAGAATTACGGTATCGTTCCTCAATTTCGTCACCATCGACGGGTGGATACTTTGCCAGAAACTTGAAACCATTTCCTCGAAGGTATGAATGAATTCTTCAGGGTCGATCAAACCAACGATGTGGTGATGATCAAAAAGTATGGAAAAGATCTGACGAAGGGCGTCATCGGAGACCCATTACGTTTCCATACTCTGGTGACGGTCAAAATTTATCAAGATGTTTGTTTGCATCGTCATCGGTAAACCATGAAATTGACAACTGCTTTTTACTTGTTCTATCATATGATGTTTCAAGCTAAAATCGGTAGCTTGAAATTAGTGGTGCAATGGTCCTCCCCTTCCGTACATTGTAGGTTGACATAACTCCTCCATCGTTCGGAGATCGGGAGCTACATGTTGATTATCGGGAGGAGGATTAGGACCGGGTATTGGTGGTCCGTTGGGAGTAGCCATATTACGTAACTCAGATGGTTCGATTACTTACGAAGTAAAGTACAGATCGAGATCAGTGCGCATATAAAAACCAAGGCAATTAAATGATACGGTATTCGAAAACACAATGAACTTACAATAATCCGTGAATAAATCACGTCTATAAGACCAACGCACAGCGGCGGAGAAGCTTTTTAGGTCAGCGCGAAACGCTATTAAAACCCGCTTCTTTACAGCCGCAATTTAATGTCAGGCCGTCCTTATACCCACCACACAGTTTGTTTATCCGATAGAAATAAATCAATTCACAAACGACACAAAGGCAAGTTTTTGATCTTTAGTTCGGGAACTTATTAATGATAACACCTCCGTTGAGAATGTTATATAATTGGTGTATTCTATTTTAGCTCAAAATCAAAAGAGAAAATCTTTTTGTATTTTTAATATGATATATATATATATATACAAAAGAAAAAGGAAAATATTTTTTACTTTTTTATTTTATAGAAAAATAGTAACTTCACGAATGAAGGATCTTGAGTCACTAATCGTCAAACCTCAAACGATATTGTGTGCCAACCTCCCGGCAGCGGCGCCAAAATTTGATTCAATGCCAGAAACACGTCAAGCTTAACTACACAAGCTAGCCACTTGTGAATGACTAACCGTAAGAAACTTAAAACAGCTCGGACACTGATTTGATAATGAAGGCTTAGGGGTTATGTGTGTGGATAAAACCTCAATATCGATATCAAAAATAATCACGAAGATAGATTCAAATTCCTTTAGGAAAAAGAATAATAAATCAAATCCCGTGTGTGATTGTGTATACGGATTAGTCAACCCGAATCGTTTTCCAACGAGGCGTGAATTGCCAACGTCGTTCTTGGTTTGGAATTTAATGCTCGATGTTTTGGATTAATGATTTGATTTTATTAAACTACGGGAATGGGGAAAGTAATTAAGGTAAGTTAATCTACGGAAATCCTAAGTGCGAATTAAACTAAAACGTAATTAACAAAACGTAATTAAAATGCAACTACGTCTAAATCTTATCCTAAAAATGCCTAAAACTACTTTTATACTAAAAATGTAATATGAAAACTATTTTAGAATTAAAACTATTTTTTTAGGATTTTTCTGAATTTTATTAAAATTAAAAACTAATATTTAACTATTTAAACTAATTTAAAATACTAAAAATTATAAAAATCAAAGAGAAGAATATGAAACTATTTTCTAAAAATCACAAATAACTCAAAAGACCTTTTAAAACTATTTTTGTATTTTTCAGATTACCACATTTTAAACATTTTATCTAATTTAAATTGTAAAAATACCAAATAAAGGGAAAAATATGGAAAAATATTTTTTATGCTTTTAATATTTTTCTTAAACGAGAAAATTGAAAATTATTTTTGGAACTTTTCTCAATTATTTGCAATAAAAGCTATTAAATCTTGATTAAAAACTACTTAAAATTGAGAAAAAATAATATATGACCAAAAATATGGAATTCTCAGGAAAATTCTAAAATGATAATATGAATCTATGAAAATGAAATGAGCAGCTTATGTGTGAAAATTGAAGGCTATAGTGTAACTGCTACTAGAATAAGCTACCAAATAAAAGCAAACAAGCTAATAGCCTACCAAACATGACACAGGCTATAATATGCTAAAATAAGCTACTTGCAACTAATTATATCTAATCCTAACAAGCTACAAGCTCAGAACAAAGATTAATGCAAACTGCTTAGTTTAGCCAAACAGTGGTTCAGGTCCTATGTATAAGCCTATGCACAAGCTTATTCAGTAAGCTAGACCAAAAACAAGCAGTGCAGTCCTATAAACCACCTGGTAAGCTACAAATGTGCCAAGTTTCAAGATCTAACTCCTAGAAATAAGACCACTGCCAAAGCTGCCAACCGCCTGATTCACACTCAGTACATACCGAGTGTGAACAGCGAGGCTGAACTAATTGACAGCTAGTTGAAGCTTAAAAGGATTAACCAGTTTCACAAAAAGTATTTATCACAACTAGACCAGTTGAAAATCATTTATCCAAGGTTTGAAAAACTGATTCTCAGAAATGAATCAGAAATGTGATTCACAAGTTTGGTGCAAAACTGTTTTGTGAGGTTTTGACTTTTGAAGATCATTATGTAACTTTGAACTTCAGTTTTGATCCAAATTGTTGAACTAATTATGATGTAATTAAACTAATGAAGATAAAACTAAGCTAGATCTACAAGTTTTAAACCAATATGCAACTTTTATACCAACTGTTTTTAACAGATTCAACCACTAGTTCAGTTATAAGTTGATTTTGACTATATGAGAATAACTGCAATGACAAAGACCTCAAATGAATGTCAATATCCTATATAAGCATGAAACAACTACTATATCTGTATAACTAATCTCTATCACAGATTTGTGAACAAATCCAAACACTAGTGCAACTACTGATTCTATACTAATTAATAGATTTAGACTAGATTAAACTAAACAAACATCAAACTCAGATCAAACAATACTAATAATCACTAAATAACAGATTCAAGCAACACATTAATGATCAAAACAGATTTGAGACTTACAATGCTCCTAGCCACTATGGCTTGCAACACTGATGAAACAAGGAACCTCTAACCTAATTATCCCCTAACCTAATCCAATTCCAGCTTATATTCAACCCAATTCCAGCTACTGCTTCATCCCATTCCAGATTCAACACCCAGTGAGATCATAACATATTGTTGAAACATTGTGTTTTTGGGTTTTTTGTGATTTGAGATTGAAAAGAAAAACAAGCTCACAATAAGCTATGAAAAGCTTATATGAACCTTATAGAAACAACAGCTTATTTTGGATCAATCCATAGAATAGCTTTTGAATGATTTTTTATTTTTCAATGAATTTATTTGATTTTTTTTTTGTATTTTTGAGATTTTGGAGAAATAAGCTAACAACAGATTTATAAAACTAGAATAAGCAATAATCGAGAGTTATAAGTGGATTCAAATCATAAAAACTTAAACAAACAATTGAAAATGAAATTCTAACTTTTATTAATAATGGAAATTTGAGTACAAAATACGAATTACAATCTTAAGACATTTAAATGAAAACTACTTATACTACTGAAAACTAGAGAGAAGGAAAATTGAAAGATACAAGAATGAGAGATACATTTGTGAATGAAATAAGGGTCTATTTATAACTGAGCTAAGGGTCTTGGAAGGATCTCGAATTCTTCAAGTGTGCTACTTTTAGTGATTTGCATCCCTTGGATCATTATAACTTTGATCTCATCCATCCAGTTAGATCTTACAGCATCATCGACCAATAGGAAAGCATCATTTGAGAGTTATACGGATCGATGACATGGCATTCCCATGTGTCAGGAGGATGTCAGGAAAGTACCATTATGCCCTTAATCACGGTGATTTTGATCAGTTTACACGGGGTGGGTAATTAGGGTTTAACCTGGGTAATTTGGGGAAGAACTTGGCGAGGGAGTAATTAAAGGGTTTTTATTGTGTTTGGCTGGGTAATAAATCGTTGACACGGGTTTATATCACGGGTTGTGGTAGGGTTAGTTATAATAGATTAAACCGGGTGTATCTTTTGGGGTTGGGCTTTTGAATGGGTTGAGAATTGGATTTGGGCAGAAGGGTTTAGTATGGATTGGATTTAAGGATTTAATTTGAACCCAATGTTAACTTTAAGGGACTTAACTTACTTGTTCAGTTCAAAGGGACAAATAATACTTTCGAAATCTCATTAAGGACCAATCATGTAAATCTCAAATAATCCAAGGGTGACTTTTGTAAAATCTGAAACTTTGAGGATCAATTGTCAAAAGAGCTCAAAGTGCAGGGACTAATCATGACTTTTCTTCAAACTTTACTGAAACTTCAAAATCCATCCTTAGAGATAAATCTTCCAAAATACACAATCCCGACCTTCTGGCTCAGCTCAAACTCTCTTGATCTCTCGTGCTTTCGGATTTCGTCGATTTGGATCCTTTTGCGTGTTTTGCATATCATATACACCTGCAAACACAAACTCGAAAACTAAATATTAGCAATAAACGGCTTTTCCTTGGTTGTTTTGGGTTAGATTTACTAATGAAAAGATATGTGTTTAAGCACATATCAAGTACCTTCTTCAAAATCTTTTCAAAACAGTACTGCTAAACCTTTTTGGGATAATTTTGGTCAAAACAAGTTTAATCACTCACCAAGAAGGCAAAATAATTTTGGGCATAGACATAGAAGAGATCACTTTGGTCATATGGGTCCAAAAGCGTGTTTTGTGTGTTATAGTCCTACTCACTTAATCAAAGATTGTGACAAACACTCAGAATATCTAAGCAAGTTTTCCAGGAATAAGTCTACAAATCAGAAACCTAGAGAGCACAAACCAGTGTGGACTAATTCGAATAGGGTTAATCACGAAACTTCATGCAGATCATAGCTACCCACATCGAGAAGATCTTGATATCTCACGGTACTTTCCAAAGTAATGCGCTTTCGAGACTAAAGTACTTGATAAAAGCTGCTTGGAATAGGTATTCTAGGAGATCTCACTATCAACCTAGAATGTATCACAATTCATATAGGGGATCAAGATCACAGGAACCACATTAAAACGAATGGGTCAAAAGGGAAATCTTGGTAAGGGACACACAGACGTTCAACAAAGTGAATCAGATGTTTGTGTGACACAAGAAAATGCTAATCAACTGGTGAAAGAGATTTATGTTGAAAAACCCGAAAGTTTTGAAAATCCACATGCTAAAACTCAAAAGATAATTTTGGATCATCACTTGAAAGAAAGTGGGAATTACATACAAAAGAATTTGAGTTTGTAACTCCCAAGGAACACAAGTCAGTAATGGCTTGGGTTCCTAAAAGTTTCTAACTCTTTTCTTTGTGTGCAGGGCAACCAGAAGAGGAGCTTAAAGATCATCTTATTGTGGATAGTGGTTGCTCTGGAAGTATTACAGGAGACAAAGAGATCAATGCGATTTTAGGAAGATTAGTGGAGGAAAAGTTGCATTTGGGAATGATCCCAATGGAGGAAGGATTACTGGGAAAGGAACAATTAAAACTGGAAGAATCGATTTTGAAAATGTCAGATATGTGAAGGAGCTTAAGTTCAACTTGTTGTCGATCTCTCAAATTTGTGATAAAAGCATCTGTGTTATTCAGCGACACGAATGTCTCATTCTTTCCTCTGACTTTAAAGCTGTTGATGATGACTTGGTAGTACTTAGAGTACCAAGGACAAATGATGTGTATAGTTTAGACATGAAGTGTCTACATTCATATGGATACGACCACATGTTTGGTGGCTAAAGCAACATCTGAAGAGGCACATCAATGGCATAGAAGATTGGGCCATGTTAATTTCAAGAATATCAACAAACGGTCAAAGGCAATTTAGTTAGAGGTCTACCTTCAAAGACTTACAAGAATGATCAATCATGTTTGGCATGCAAGAAAGGTAAACAACACAAAAGCTTCTGCAAGAAGCTTGAGGAAAACTATTAGAGAACCATTGGGTATTACATATGGATTTATTTGGACTGTCTGTGGCAAGTTTAAATAAGAAAAAGTATCTTGTTTGGTTTATTCTGATGATTGTAGTAGATTAGTTGGGTTTCTTTTTGGGTTTTAAAGATGATACTTTTGATGCTATGATTATTGCTCTTGAAAACCAATTGAGACTCAAGGTTAGAGGTATTAGATGTGACAATGGGATTGAATTCAAGAACAAACTTATGGATGAATTTTGTGCAAACAAAGGCATAAAAAGAGAGTTTAGTATTGCAGAACACCACGAGAATGGTGTTGAGAGAGAAAGAAGAATAGGACTTTGATTGAAGCGGCAAGAACAATGTTAGCGATTCTCACCTACCTATTAGGTTAAGGCGAGAAGCGAATCTTGCTTGTTATGTACTTGAGTCTCAGTCACTAAACCCGCAGATGAACACCCTATGAATTGCTGATGGGCACTAAACCCAACATTAGTTTTATGAAACCTTTTGGTTGCCCTCTTACTATTTTAAACACTATTGATAATGCAGGGAAGTTTGATGGCAAGTCGAGAAGAAGGATATTATTGGGTTATTGCACTAACAGTAAAGGCTTTAGAGTATACAACAAAGTTACTAAGAAGGTTCAAGATTGTCTTCATGTTGAGTTTTGAGAAGATCAAGACAATGAAAAGGTAAAGGTCGATTGGATGTTTGATCTTGAGATTTTATCTCCTTCAATGAATTATGTTCTGTTAGAGAAGAAAATCAACCTATGCAAAATGAAGAAGATATCAATATGTTGTTCATGATGTTCATATTAGACCGATGCATTCTGCTAAAGATTCGTAGTTCAAACCAAAATACTTTGCTTCCTAAGCAAAGTACTGTTTCTTCAAAACAAAATCTTGTTGCATCACAATCCTCATTATCTGCCGAGGATCAATCTATTCAAGAGGAACTTAATCAGATGCTTCTTCAAGATGTTTTAGCACATTCTTACAGTGATGAACAAAGGAGAGCTTATGAAGAGGCAAAGAAGAACAAGGCTACAGAGTTCTCTTCACGGTACTGGGCGGTACTTTTGAACAAAGTACTGTTGCACCGATTGCGGTACTTTAGATGATCTAGATGATCATACCATGCACGGATTAGAAGATCTGATGATGAATTTGAAGATGAAGGTATTTTCCCAAATTCCAATGAAGGTCTTGATGTTACTAATTTAGATGATAATTATGAAGTTCCACAGTCTCCAAACTTCAGAACTCATAAGGATCATCCTTCTGATCAAATCATTGGTCCTTCTACTACGGAGTCTTGACTAGACACAAAGCTAAGGGTTTCACAAAACCTCACAATGCTTTACTTAGCATTGTGTATAAACAAAAGCAGTGAATCATAAGGACCATCAAACACCATTTTACTTTGTTTCATCTCTCAAGGAACCCAAGAATATTGCTCAAGCTTTGACTAAAGAAAAGTTGGGTTGAAGCTATGCGGGGAAGAACTTCTTGTTTAAACTTCAAAGTTTGGGTTTTATGTGATCTTCGAGATGGGAAGAGAGTTATTGGAACGAGTGGGTTTTAGAGTTAAAAGAGATGAAAGAGGCAATGTTATCAAAAACAAGGCAAGGTTAGTTGCTCAGGGTTATAGACAGGAGGAAGGGGTAGATTATGATGAGGTATTTGCTCCTGTAGCAAGAATAGAAGCTATTAGAATATTTCTTGCATTTGCTTCTTATATGGGCTTTCAAGTTTACGGATGGATGTTAAAAGTGCCTTTTTATATGGCAAGATTACAGAGGAAGTTTATGTCAAACAACCTCCTGGTTTTGAAGATCCTAAACATCCAAACAAAGTCTAGAAGGTGGTTAAGGCTCTTTATGGCCTTCATCGGCACCTAGAGCTTGGTATGAGAGACTCTCCACATTCTTATTGCAACATGGATATAGAAGGGGAGCTATTGACAAGACTTTGTTTATCAAAAGAGACAAGAAAGATATCATGTTAGTTCAAGTTTATGTTGATGATATCATCTTTGGGGCTACCAAACAGCCCATGGTTAAGGAGTTTGAGCGGTGATCAGAAAAGAATTTCAAATGAGTTCAATGGGAGAGTTGACTTTCTTTTTAGGACTTGAGTTAAGCGAGTCAAAGGAAGGTATTTTTATCAGTCAAGACAAGTATGTTATTGACATACTTAAGAAATTCAATTTTGATGATATGAAGGCTGTTACTACACCTATTAAATCTATCAATTCATTGGGTAAAGATGAAGATGGACACACTGTTGAAGTCAAGCTTTATAGATCAATGATTGGCTCTCTTATGTATCTTCTTGCATCAGGCCGATATCATGTTTGCGGTTTGTCTATGTGCTAGATATCAAGTCTCACCAAAGATCTCTCACATGAATGCGATTAAAAAGAATTTTACATTATTTGAAACAACAACCTAAGTTGGGGTTGTGGTATCCTAAAGAGTCACCTTTTTTACTTAGAAGCTTTTTGAATAGTGACTATGCTGGTGATAATTATGATAGAAGATCTACAACTGGTGGATGTCAATATCTTGGAAGAAGGCTAGTCTCTGGCAATGCAAAAGCGAGACAATTGCGGCAACATCATCTCTGAAGATGAATATGTAGGCTGGCAAGTTGTTGTGGTCAAGTTTTGTGGATCACGAATCAACTCTTGGACTATGGGTTCAATTTCAAAAATACTCCTATAAATATTGATAATGAGAGTACAATTTGTATTGTTAAGAATCCTGTGTATCATTCCAAGACAAAGCATATTCTGATTAGGCATCACTTTATCAGAGATTGTTATGAGCATAGGCTCATCAATGTAGTTAAGTTTCACACGGATGACAAATGTAGTGATTTACTCACAAAAGGTTTTGATGTGTCACGATTCAATCACTTGGTCGTGAGCATTGGAATGATTAACTACTAAGCTTTGTTTAAGGGGAGGACTATAAGGTGTTAGTATAGTCACGTGTATTGCTTGAGGGGAGGATGCTTGTTGATACTTTGTTTATATGAAGAAATTTGGCAAAGTCTTGTTTTTCACGAAAGTCTGCTTGGAAAGTCTTGCTTGGGGAAAGTCTTTGCTATGTGGAAATACTTTGTTTGTCGTATTAAAATCTTGTTCAACGGTAATATTGATGGGTAATTGATAATACGGTAACTTTGTTATTATAGGCTGTGATTTTTCAAATCCTACCTATAAATAACTACTTTTCGATTTTCCCTCTCATATTATTACCTTACATCTTTTCCATACTTATCTCCCAATCACCATCTCTTTATTCTTCATCACTTCATTCTTGTGCTCACTTATTCAACAATGGCGAATCGTTTAACTATTTCAAAGCACAATATGGTGGCTAATTTGGACAAGGCTGAGGCAAATATAGCTTTTATGATATTGTTGATTATCTTCTTGGGTCAGCCTATTAGTTATGCTCTTTTAGTTGAGTCGGATATTATTGAACCATGGATTCAAGAATTTTGGGCTAATGCTAGAGATAATATGGAGGAGGATGAATATTATATTAGATCAACAGATTCTTTGGAAGGATCAAGATTACAGAAGCCTCTATTCGAGATGATTTATTATTTGGAGATGAAGATGGGGCTATTCGATTTGACAAACAACTGATTTGGGATACTTTTAGGAATCTTGGTTATGAAGGGTCTTTAACAGAACAAACATTCAAGAAAGCATTATTCTGTCCTCAATGGAAGTTTTTGATTCATGTACTGCTTCATTGCATAAGTTCTAAAAGTACTTTTGGGAGCAGTTTGGGTCAAATATAGCATCTGCGATGGTTGGTTTAGCTCTGAGGCAGAGTGTTTAATTTTTCAAGGCTTATTTTGGATGGGATGCTATCACATATCTCATCACAGGTCAAAATGGTTAATGTACCCAAGGTTTATGCAGTTTTTAAACAAGCAACAATGGTGATCTTCCAAAACCTACTTTGCTTTGTTACTGTTATTGTGCAACAAGCCAAAATCTTTACATTTATGGCTAGGAAGTGCTTTGTTAGAGGTGGAGATATTCCATTAACTTCTACAATGATGGAAGTTGTTCAAGGTATGCGTAATGAAGGTAGGAGGATGAAGAGTGAAGGTGTTGATTACGTACAAGTGTACCTTGCATGAAGTCTTTTGTCTGAAAGATCTTTTCTCTTGAAGATCTTGCATCATTACAGTGCCTCCAAGCCCGAGGTTCAAGAGCGATATTGAAAGAACACCTACTCCATCTCACAACATTCTATTTACTTTTGGAACATTCACATCCTCAAGCTACTGATCATACTATTCCTCGTGAAGGATTAACTTTGGATAACTATGCTTTGACAAGGGAGCTAGTTCGATTGAATAAGACTGTTGAGTTTCAAGCTAAAGCACTTAGGAAGTTGAGACGTAGGTATGTTTGGTTGAAAAATTTTATTAAACCCTATATTCAAGGTTTCAATTTAGGGGTTAAAGAGGAAAACAAGCGTCGAAAAGAATTAAAAACAAAAGGTTCCTAAGTCATCTTCATCAACTTGGAGGAATTTAGCAAAGGAAAATTTGAAAGAAGATGTTACAAAGAAGAAAGAATGCATGAAATCAGAACAAGATTATTTGATTCGAGGAACAAGAAGAAGAATGCAAGTTCAAAGTAATCGAACATCAAAGTCTGGATGTTCAAGTACTGATGTTCAGTCTGAACATCAAAGTCTTGATTTTCATGATACATCTAGGCAATAAGTAATAACTCCAAGGGTATTGAATTTTGAAGAAGAAGGCTGGTCCTACATTTTGTTATAGAAGAAGAGGAGGAATCCACATTCATACCTATTCATTCCGCTAGTGATGATGAAGTAATTGCTACAATATTAGATTTATCACAACCAAGAGGAGGGGTTACTATTAGAGATGTACAAGAAGAAGAACAACCAAGAGCTTCTCAACCCGCCATTGATCCTAAAGACAAAGGGAAAGGTATTTTGGTTGAAACAAAGAAAAAGAAACTCACTTTGGCAGAACTTAGAGCAATTGAAATTGCTAGGAATGAAGGCTGCGCTAGAAAAGTTCAAGAAGAGTTAGATGCTCAAGATAGAAAAGAACAAGAAGCTCAAGAGGCTCTGAATAGAGAAGAAGCTCAAGAGGTGCAAGATGAATTAGATCTGAAACTCTGAACCTTCTGATCCCTACACATTAGATTTATGCCAAGACCTAATTTAGCTAAGGACAGGAATGCTATGATGGCTTATCTGAAAGTCAAGGGTATAAGGATTACGAGAAGTTTAATTATCTTGAGATGAAAAGATTATATGATCTTTGCTAGGGAGGATTATAAGAAGAATGTTTAAGGTATCAAAGATTTTAGAAGAAACTACGAATTTGGCGAAAGGAAGAAAAGTTTAAGAGAAAAAGAAAAAGCTGAAATTCACAGATATTGATTTTCAAAGAAGAAAAGGTAGAATTAAGATCAGAGACTAGTGATGAATTGAAGAATTATCTCAGAGTAGTAGATTTTGATTATACAAAGGAAGATGATGATATGAAGATAAACAGATCAAAGATCAGTGTTTTCAAAGTTGAGAAATCTAAGAATGGAGATTACATGGTTTTTTTTATAAGGAAGATGAAAGTTTTAAAGTTTTCAAGGTTATGGGATTTCTTGCATGTTATTGATAGAGTAGATCTATTCTATTTATATCATGTTGTGAAGGCTTATTTTGAAGATCATCCATTGGAAGGGATTGGATTGGTTTTACATGCTGATCTCATAACTATATGAGCGATGAAGAAACTTACGATGATATGGAAGAATCAAGAAAAGCGGGAAATAGTTTCTTTGAGATTCTTTGAAGAATGCAGGTTCATGTTTTGGAGCTAGAAATGGAACAATGATACACATGTTTGCGAGAAAGAAGATATCCTCTCCAGTTGAGCTCATGAGAAGAATGCTAGAGCATGGATTGGAAGTAGAAGAGGATAATGAAAGTGCTTGCATGGTTATCAACTTGTTTATAAACCGGACTACCATTCTTTGAGAATGATCAATAAGCGGTATGAATTTTATTTGAATAAATACTTTTGATATATCGATTACTTTTATTCAAAATGCTGCGATCAGGCAGTACTTTCATCAAAGTCTTGTTCTTTGAACTAAACAGTTAAATAAATTTTAGAAGAAACCTTTTTTCTAAGTAATAAATATTTTGAACTAAAGGTTGAATAAATGGGTTTTGTGATGATAACATCAATAGGTTATCAATCCACCATGGTTACAAAAGGATTGACTAATCCATGAGCAAACGGCTCTGGTAAAGATATATCAAATCCGTTTTAGTTGACAACTTGCTAATAAGTTGGATGGTATTCAACTCACCATATCATTAATGTGAAGAGTTGGCTAGCCCACAAGAAAATGGCTTGTGGTAAAGGCGGTGGAAAAACCATTATTGGTAATTAGTTCACCATTAGATAAAAGAACTAACTAGTCGAAGGGTGCGACTTTTGGTAAAGACAAAACAAATCATTGATATTTGGTGGTTTGCTAAAATCATATGGTTATCAATGTACCATGGTCTTACACACCAAAACATTTGGCTACTCCGGAGATAATGGCTTTGGTAAAGAGTTCTAAATCCATTAATTTTTCAATGATTCACTTGAAAGTGATGAGAATAGTATGCAACTTAAAGTGAATTAAATGTACAAATTGTCATATATTTCTTTGTGTTCTGAAAAGATGGAGCTTCTTTGGATCTTTGGCAAGAAGAACAATTCTAAGAGATACTTTGACAAAACGGATGTTCTGAGATAAAAGCTTAAAGACTAAGAAACAATCCGTTTTTAAAAGATGAAGCTGTTTAAAGATATATTCACAAAAGAACTTGAAGTCAAGCAAGTAGAATTCAAGTTAGGGAGAGATTGTTGGGATATGAAAGTCTTTGAAGATATCAAAGTCTTGTAAAGGTACGAAATCTTTGGAAAAGTCAAAGAGTCAAAGTCTTTGCTTAAAGATAAAGTCAAAGTCTTGCACAATGTAGTCAAAGTCTGCAAGAACAAAAACTGTTATATTAGTTTATAGAAAGTATGGTAACTCTAGAATATTCTGTATTAGATTACTTGTTATACAAGGTTATCAATTGTAAACCGACTAGGATATCCTTGAGCCTATAAATGGACTCCTAGATTGGCATTAGAATATGACTTACAACTACGATTTGAGAATTAGAGTTTTAGAGAAAAGTTCGATTATCTTAGAGTTGTATTAGAGTATCTGCATAATAAGCAGATTTAGAGTTTATAATAAAGGTTATTCTTCTTAGCTTTGTTAAGTAAATTCCGCGTGCTTAATAAAGATTACTCAGTGTTTCTTTGTTAATAACTTAGGATTTATCCGAGGTTATTAAACCTTAACAAGCTAGTTAAGTTAGTTTGATTAAAGTATATCGATCCAACACTTCTACTCAAACATCGGAATCACAACCAAAGCCTCACAAGTCATACCCATGGGAAATGGTAATCACAAACTAATTCTTGATCCTATGTTCAAACAAGCTGATGCTGATACACACGTGGGTAATTTCATTAATCAACTAGCTCTTCTGATTTGTCAAAACATGAATTCTCTCCCACAAACCAATAACAACCTCGAGCGACATCTAACCCACACAATCAAGCTACTATTAAAGATGGGAGGATCGTGGTGCAACCAGATTCGGGAAAGACAGATATGATCGGGAAGAGGTGGAGCTGGTAGAGGTTATGTTGGTAATCAGAATCGAGGAAGGAATGGTAATCAAGGTCAAGCTAATCTGATCAAATGTTATAATTGTGGTGGTGAGGGACACATTGCAAGGCCGCACATCTCCAAAGCGTCCACGAATCTGATTACTTTAGAGATAAGATCTTGTCTGCAAGCTCGGGATAATGGTGTACGCTTTGGATGAAGAGGAATTGTTGTTTCTAGTGAGGGCAATGCCAAGACCTATGATGAGATGTGGATGGCAGACCTATTGAAATAGGTCACAATCATCATAATGCCTTTCAAGTCGCTGATTGTGATGCATACGACTCTGATGTGGATGATGGACCTCTCTGCACACACAATCTTTATGGCTAGCATTTCTCCAATGGTTTCTCCCAAGGTCTCCTCTTCACCACAAGCTGGCCCATCCAAAGACAAACTCATTTCAGAGGTACTAAAACTATCGATGATCTTGTGCAAAAGATGCATGACAAAGTACTATCAACTGAAACTTTTGTATCAAATATTGAAAATATGGGTAATATCAATGTTGTCCCATATGATCAATATGTGAAACAAAGTGAAAGTGAAGTTGTATCAAGTGATGCATCTCCACCGATCAACAATGACTATATTTTTGATGAATACACTACTGTGCCCCATGAGTCGTAATATCAAGATTAAATGCCTATAAAGAACGTGTTGCTATTTATGAACAACGTGCTAAATTTGAGTTGACCACCGTGGCGGAAATGGATGACCAAATCGTGCAACTATTAGAAAAGTAGGTTTAGAGAAGAAGTATTAAAACAAGAGTTAAACTCCTTACATGAAAAGCTTTCAAAAGCGCTAAGCAAAACAAGAACTTCAAGAAAATGTTAAAATGCTTAAGCAAGAATTTAGTGCTAAGGAATCAAAACTTTTGAATGATTTTTCTAATCTAAAACCTTGAAAAACAAGCTTGAAAATAAGTTGTACATACAAAGGAAACACCATTAAGACTGCTCACATGATCACTAAGCATAGAGTCCTAAGCGATAAGCATAGCATTCCATTTGTTGAGGAACCAAATCCGAGTCATTAAAAGGCTAGAAATGCTCATAAGGTTCTTTATGATGGCAATGAAATCCTAAGCCTAGACAGAAACCTAGTTGCTGAGTGCCGAGAGGAAGATAAGAAATCGATAAATCACTAGGGAAAAGTTAAACAAGAAACTAGATGATCAAAATGTAAAGAAAGAAAGTAATCATCACACCCCATGATTACAAAAGGGAGAATTGGATTTCCTTAAACATGTTTAAGCCTCGGACATTGTTGACTCGAACAAGTGTTACGGAAAATGGATTTAGATAAGAGAAAAGTTGAAAATATTGTTGAAACAAACCCCCTCTTTGGAAAATGCCTAAAGCGTACATGTATCCTCCTAATACACCAATGCATCTTGTTCCTAGAACAATTGCCACTAAAAGCAAGACCTTAATTAGCCAATATGTTATACTTCAACTATTTGTTGATTTTGAGAAAACTTGCAAGAAAAGGATCACACCCACTGGTATTACGGAAGGAGAAAGGGTTTTGAGCAAATGAAAGAATGTTATTTAACTGAGGTCATGCCTTTCTTTAAACTTCTAAAAGATCACTTTGTGAGTCTTAAAAAGGGATAAAACTGATATTAAGGGAATGGAAAAGGAATTTGATGCAATGATAGTTGAAGTTAGTGACTATGGGCGAGCACTAAAATATAATGAGATTGAGAGGAAGAACTTGCATACACTAAATGAGAACCTTGATTTGAATGTATTACTCAGGATGTGTTTTTAACTGCTACAAATTGTTCCATTAATGCTTCCAAATTTCATGAATTATCGGTTGCACTGAAAGTCTCCCATGATCGTGTCATTGAGCATGAAAAAACTAATTCGAACTAGAAAAGAATTGAACTGGATGATCACGACAATTTGGTTAAACATTTTTCTAAACCGGAAGTTGAGCATTTTAATTTACAACTAAAATATCAACATCTTAAAGAAAATGTCAAAACTTCAAATATCAAGACATCCTCGGATGCTCGAGTTTGATGCGATTTTTCAAATTAACGCGTGATGAAAGATTCAAGCTCGGTGCAACATCGAAAGAAAGTTGAAAGCCCAAATCTCTCAATTAAAGGGTCAAACGAACAATATGGCAAAATCCCTCCTCCTTTAGATTCTGAGAATTCTCAAACTTTTCATCTTCAAAACTTAGTTGATGCCTTACAAAAGGAAAACGAGAGTTTTCTAGAAGAAAATGAAAAAGTTAAGCGACATTTTAAAGAGTTATATGATTCAATAAAAGTCACCCGTGACCAAAACAACGAAAAAATAACGTCTTTACATAAGGAAATTGAGAATCTCGAGAAGTCGGAAATGGGAAGCGCCACTTGTTTTCAATAAGAATGTTGTTTCAAAGTCACCCTTAGACTGCAAATACACTATGACAATTAAATATATTCCTCCTCATCTTAGGAATAATGAACATGCTTTTCATGAATACCGTGCTCACCTTAAGGATAGTCTAGAATGTCTCCGTGAGATTGTCGAAGAGGATTTCATTAACAAACCTCTTGATAGTGAAATTAGGTTTGCTTGCCTCCGGGCCAAACGATCTCAAGAGTTGCTAGAATGTGTAATTGCAACATGTCCCAAATCATTAACCTTAGGTGCAGGCAAAGGCATGATGCCTTGTTCTATGCCTAGTCACGAGCCTTCAAACCATTCTAAGCCCGATTTTAAGAAAGTATACATCAATGTGTGCGTCTAGTATCTGAGATCCTTGCGTCTAGTTCAGAATGCAAAAAGTAGATCAACCAACTAATGTTCCCATAATTCCCTCTACATTAGTAATCAATGACATTAAAGCGGCGAGTCAAAGTCTCAAGACAATACAAGGAATGATAGGACCTTGCAAGCTAAAATGTGCATTGGAAGAGAGTAGAAGACCAATCTAGGAACTTTAAGCTTGAGTTGAATAAAAAGAATCGTGTTGATTCTAGTATTAGCCTTAGAATGCATAATTAATTCAATTGATACTATTTGCAAACCTTGTAATGATGTCTGCTTGAATTCAGTTGCTAATCATGAATGTGGTATGAATGCTTTGTCTAATCTTTGTCAAATGCCCGATTAAAATTGTTAATGCTAATAATCGTGCAAAGAAGGCAAAAAGGCAAAAACGAAAGATTGTTAGAAAACAATTGGAAACCCCAGGGAAGAACTTTTATAAAGATAGGTTATTATTGGATACCTTTTGGCCATAAGAATAATCAGGTTTGTTCTCAAACTGCTAAGATTATGCCCACTAGAAAATGGATGCCTCTTGGTAGAACTATTCCCTTAAGAAGTGAACATACTTTGAATAGGTCAAATACGGACACCAACATTGCATCTATTCCCAATGATTCCATTGCTTCTACTTCGATATGGATGTTTCGTTTTCGATGTGGGTGTTCCAATTACTGTTACTAACCAAGTGGAACCCATTCTTGCATGGGGATCCCAATTACCAGTTATCCATTCTTGTGCGTGTTCAAGCTGCAGGTCGTTCAAATCGTTACGTGGTACTGGACTCAGCATTTCCAAGCATATATTTGGAGACGGTCGCGGCTCATGAACTTCGTGAGCAAATTCATTGGAGACGGTTAGATTCGAATGATCATTTCGGTGCAATTATGGGTTATGGTGATTATGTTGTTGGTGATAGTGTTATCTCTAGAGTATACTATGTGGAAGGTCTTGGTCATAATCTGTTCACTGTCGGTCAATTCTTGACTCACGATCTAGAAGTAGCCTTCAGAAAACATACTTGTTTTGTTAGAGAACTTGATGGTAAGGAACTTTAAGAGGAACTCGTGGTTCAAATCTTTACACCATCTCTATAGAAGATATGATGAAGTCTTCTCCAATTTGCTTGTTGTCAAAGGCTTCAAAAACAAAGTCATGGTTATGGCATCGACGTCTCAATCACTTGAACTTCGGCACCATCAATGATCTCTCCCGAAAGGACTTAGTTGTAGGTTTACCTCGACTAAAGTATGAAAAGGATCATCTTTGTTCAGCATGTCAATTGGGAAAAAGCAAGTATGCCCATAAACCCAAACCTACTAACTCTGTCACAGAAGTTCTTCATACAATTCATATGGATTTATGTGGACCAATGAGAGTGGAGAATATCTTTGGGAAGAAATATGTGTTAGTTGTAGTTGATGATTACTCTAGATTCACCTAGGTCAAGTTCTTAAGGACAAAGGATGAAACTTCTGATATCATCATCAAACTCATCAAACAGCTGCGAGTTCGACTTAACAAAACCGTCGTAATTATCCGGACGGACAATGGGCGAGTTTGTTAACAAACAACTTAGTGAATTTTATGAAAGCATTGGAATCATCCATCAAAGAAGTGTACCACGAACTCCTCAAGCGAGCGGTGTAGTTGAAAAGCGAAATCGAACTCTTGTAGAAGCTAGAACAATCTTTGATTTACTCAAAGTTCCAATGTTTCTTTGGTGAAGCTATTACTTGCTTGCATGCTACACACAAAATCGTTCCACGATTCACATTGTTCATGGAAAGACACCATATGAACTTGTCCACAACGGAAAACCTAATCTCTCTTTCCTTCGTGTTTTGGAGCATTGTGCTATCCAACTAATGAGGGTCAAGACTTAGGCAAACTTAGAGCTAAAGCAGACATTGGAGTATTTGTAGGGTATGCACCAAACAAAAGGGATACAATCTACAACAAGAACCGAAACATCATGGAAACAATCGAATACAAACAAAACAACAGAATCAAACACACAATTGTCAGTCGTCTAGAGCTCTAGCTCGACTTCCGATACCTTCATCTCAATTGATTCAACCAATTTCTCCTTGTTCCAAACTCTTCTCAAGAAACTCCATATGTACCTCCATCGAAGATGATTTAAAAATTGTTTGATCCTATGTTTGATGAACTTTATGATCCGAATACTAATGAGGTGTTGATCCCTACAACGAGGCGCTCATATTCCGGTGAATGAAGTCAATCCCTCGGTCTCTCAATATCTTTAAGTCAAGAAGCTGCTGGCGATCCTTGATCTCATCAACAAATCATCATTCTTCAAATGTACATCATGGAACTGTTTCTGGCATCAATGATGAAGTTAATCCCTTTGCTAATCCTGAAGATGCTCCATTTGAAAACATATTTGCTCCTCAATCTTCATCGAACCATCTTCTTCGAGGAGACATCAACTCTGCTACTTCAGTCCCTCAACAACTACCACATGAACACCTGAGAAAATGGACTCACGATCATCCATTAGACAACATCATTGGAAATCCCTCTCGTCCAATATCCACACGGAAACAACTTGCAACCGATGCCTTATGGTGCTTCTTCAACTCCGTACTCTCTAAGATCGAACCAAAAGATGTTAAAACCGCCATGAATGAAGATAGCTGGTTCAATGCTATGCAAGATGAAATTCATGAGTTTGATCGACTTGATATATGGGAGTTAGTACACCTCAGAATGTGCTATGATTATTGCTCTAAAATGGATCTTCAAAGTGAAACTTGATGAGCATGGTGATGTGTTGAAGAACAAGGCTCGATTAGTTGCTAAAGGATACCGTCAAGAGGAGGGTATTTACTTTGAAGAATCTTTGCTCATTGCTCGAATCGAGGCAATAAGAATCTTTTGGCTATCTTTGCTAGTAAGAACATGGTAGTCTATCGGATGGATGTGAAAGCGGCATTTCGAACGGAGATCTTAAAGAAGTCGTCTCGTCAGTAACCTGAAGGATTTGTAAATCAAGAGCATCCTACTCACGTTTATCGTTTGAAGAAGGCCTTTTACGGTTTAAAGCAAGCTCCAGGGCATGGTATGATACACTGTCAAAGTTTCTTCTATCAACCGGATTTAGCAAAGGAGTAGTTGATCCAACATTGTTCACCAGGAAGTCGGGCAAACATTTAATTCATGTTCAAATTTATATGATTTATGCGTTTTCTAATGAAATGAGTTCAAAATTTCAAATGTCAATGATGGGACAAATGTCATTTTCTTGGGATTACAAATTTCGCAAAGTCCCGGGGGCATTTTCATAAATCAATCTAAATATGCAACTGAGATCTTAAAGAAATTTGGATTTGATTCAAGTGACCTGTTGACACTCCCATGATTGATCGAACCAAACTAGATGAGGACCACTCGGGGATCATGATTGACCAAACAAAATATCGTAGTATGATTGGATCCCTGATGTACCTCACAGCTAGTAGACCGAGACATCTTGTTATTTGTTGCATGTGTGCTAGATACCGGCTAAGCCTACTAAAAGCACCTTGAAGCGGTTAAGCGGGTCTTTCGGTATCTCCAAGGAACCATCAATATGGGACTTTGGTACTCGAAGGACACCGGTATGTTACTAACGGCCTATGCGAGATCTGATCATGCGGTGTCAAGATACTCGTCAGTACATGCGGAGGTGCTCAGTTTTTGGGTGATAAGCTTGTGAGCTAGTCTTCAAAGAAGCAAATAAGTACTTCTATTTCCTCTGAAGTGAATACATAGCCATGTCATCTTGTTGTGCTCAAGTCTTATGGATGAGATCTCAATTATCTGACTATGGCTTTGAAGTCAACAAAATCCCTCATCTGTGATAATAAAAGTGCTATTGCTCTCTCATGCAACAACGTTCAACACTCAAGAGCAAAGCATATCGACATTCGACATCATTTCATCCGGGAACAAGTGGAAAAAGGTGTGGTGGAACTATATTTTGTGAGGTCTGAATATCAGTTAGCGAACATCTTCACCAAAGCTCTTCCAAGAGAACGTTTGAGTTTATTCTTCCACGTCTTGGCTTGAAAAGTCTTCAACGAAAACACTCAAACGTCTTGAGGGAGGAAGACGAGGAGTAAAGGTCTATCTTCATCTATCTCTTGTATATATCTATTCGAAAAACAAAATACAAAATTATAAAACCTTCAAAAAAACCATAAAAATCTGAAAAATTCAAAAAATCTTCAAAAATATTGTCAATTTGTCATGTTTTTCTCGGTTCGATAATATCTACGGTCTTTGTTCTGTCATTCAAAGAATGACACGGGACTTTAGATGCTGTTCGAACTCTTAAAAAAAAAAAAAATTATTTTGGGAGAAAAGAGAAACAATGGCTTATTGTCAGTTCAGGCAGTAACCAGCTTTTAAGAAAAACGAGATGCTTTTTCATGTTTTTCAAGATTTGAGAATTTGTTTACTTCATCAAAAGCTTTTCAAAATTCCATGCTCGATTCTATAAACATTTATCTGGCGAAAACTAACGCTTTGAAAAATAACTTCAGTCTATTTTTGATAATCATCCGGACTTATTTGTCAAAATATCAATCTCTCAATCAACAACCTATGTCATTGATTGAGGGAGAATGATTTCAATTAAATTAAAAAGTTATTTGGCATTCAATTGTTTTCAAAAGATATTCATGCATGTTTTATCAATGGAGTTTAAAGTCTTAAAATCCGATCATTATCAGTTAAAACGCTTTCATAATCAAGTCACAATTCTTCCTAAAAGCTTTCAAAATCAATTTAAATCTATAAGAGATCACAAATCTCAAATGATTTGATAATTGTGATCGGGAGAATGTGTGATTTAAATTGGATTTAAAGCGATAATTGGTAAATGGTTTTATAAGGATGTACAAGCTCTCCTTCCCATGTGACAAACGATTTCAAATTTTCCATGCACATGTTGAGGGGAGCATCTATCTTAAACCTATGATTTGAAACGTGATAACTTATCTCAAGGTGCAGGTTCCCTCTAGTATGTGCAAAACTCTTTTCAAATCTCGAGGCACATATTGAGGGGAGCAAAATCATGAAAACCTCATCCTTCCCCAAAATGCTTTATCTACTTGATTGATTAGGAAGTGATGTTGATATTTTTGAAAATGGTAATCAAAGAAGTTAATTCTTTCTCTTGCCTCCGTGTGGAAAACTATTTCAAATACTTGATTCACATGTTGAGGGGGAGTTCTTCTAAAAATATCAAAAACAATTCAGGTACAAAATGCTTTGATAAAATATCATAAGTATCTAGATTGATTTTCAAATGGTTTTCAATTGGTTCCTATGGCAGATGAACAATACCAAAAGACCGACCAACTTTACATTATGTATGGTGATATAAGGACGATAAGGTTAGGTATGTGTTCCAATGATCCGCCAGAACGAGGAGGATCTACCGGACTATCCACTAGTTAGTGTAGAGTTCTTAGGTATGATGATAAAAGGAGAAAAATGAGATATGGGAAGAGTGCGGACTAAGACTGAGCTAGTACTAGAATAAACCCAACAAGGTTCTTTCTATGAAGTCTCGGTAAGCAATCTGAGGGTTGAAGAATTAAAAAAAAATTGAATGAGAAAAGGGTGAAAACAAATAGCCCTCCATTTATTCAACCTACCGGGTTCAATTCATATGCTCTTGATGGTAACATCGGTATGAAGACAAGGCGTCATGGACCCGGTGACGCTCTGCACTTCAACTTCCCAAACCACTCAAGTTCCTCTTAAAAGGACTTGTTTCATTCTCACGGGAACCAACATTATCTATCGACTTTCTCTTAGAGATTGTTGATATTGAAGAAGGAGACCCTCTCCTAGTCTCGATATAGGATCCAAATATGCACAAATTGAGTCTAGTGCCACGAGATCATCAATAAATCTCATTAGGACACTTTCAATGAAGACTCTCTTTCACACAATGTGGAAAGAAAGATTATATTAAGAGTCCTACGCATTATCCTTGTGGTATTGCGAACATCCAGTGATGTGTTTACATATTCACTTTGTGAAGATGGAAAGCCTTCGGAGCCAACATCTAACAAGCTCCGGTAGGTGGCATGTGAGATCTATTATACGAGATCAACCATGTGACAAGCGAGCGAAACAATGGGGCGATTCAATCTTTTGAATCAATCACGGTTCGAGTTATGGATTGCGGATACCTTTGAAAAACCGGTCTTTGTGCTTTAAAACTCTTTTCATTAGCGCGTCGACCGTGTACTAATTTTTCAAATCAAAAGGTGTTTTATGATTGATAATTGATTTTCATTAAAACCTTTGTTATATTGCAAAAACAATTTCTATTGAGCAATACACGATTGTTTTCAAATCTCTTTCATCAATCGATGGACGTAAATTATTTGGTTCACTCACTCGTGTTGTCTTCTTTGAGGCGTTCGGTTTGAGAACGGCTAGAGCATTTGCGAAACCCTGTCAGAAATTCTTGAATTATACACGATCACGAAATACTTATGTGATCAACGGGAACCGTGGGCCATGTACCTCAATTCAACGAAAGTGATCAAAGACACTTTTGTGCGCTTTATTGCTTGTCTTATGCGGTACACCCGGCGTTTGCGGTGATCGAATGGAGCGGTCAATCCATAGCCGCATGCTCACACAACACATTCATATCAAAAGATATCATGATTGGTGCATCAATGACTCTGATATTCTAACTCCATGCTACCTTTCTGGCTGCCAATATCATGAATCAACGAATGCTTCCGCTACTCACGATGAAGATATCATGATCGAATGTGAGCATGTCGGTCCGAAAGTCACAACATCACATAATACCAACACCACAATGGATTTATTAGAGATTTTCTATTAGGATGATCTCAAATCCTCAACATTATTATCCGTGGATCAGTAAAGACCTCCACTTGGATTAACCAAACATGCAATGAGTGGAATCAATGACTCGACTTGAACAAAGTACTACATCAAGAATGCAAGATCAATTGTTAATGTAATATCCGATTGTATTCAATGTCATTTTAGTATATGTTTGAGGTGACCTCCTTAGGGGGATTGTTAGAATTAGAAATTCGAGGTATTAAAGAGTCGTCACCTCAAGTATATGTAATCGTTAAGCTTCGTAGTCATAGTACTTTTATGTTAAGTAGTATTTAGTTTTGTAACACCGTGGAGGAGACGAGGTCTTTACCTTGTATGCTGATCCATAGCCCGTTGTGTGGCGTTTATTGTAAGACTATAAATACTCTCTACCTTCCAAGGTAGAGAGTTGGAGCTCATAATAAGATTTTTCTTTCTCTCACTAAGTTCCCTAAACCTCTAACTTTCTTTCTCTAGAACTCACCTTTGTACGCCCACTTTGAGTTATGGTTTGATGTGTATGTGAAATCCAATATCCTACACCATCTGTTTCATTAGGAGAGACACAAGCTCCAAAGGATCAGTTCAGTGTTTCAAGGGAGGATAAGAAAGAGGTTATCTAAAGTCAATGGCCCTCAGAGGCTAGTATGGTGGTTAATAGCATCATGCAATTAGCTGGCGATCATGTGCATTCCTCCACGAATCTTGTTTTATCTTACGACAAGGTGGCTGAGGATAAGGAATCATCAGAAGACTGTTGCTGCTATTAAGCATGATATTTCATTTGTTGCTTCTGAGATTTCTAAGTCCATTCCTCACGATCCAAAGTTATTACATTTGAGGTTGAGCCCATGCACCTTAGGGTTGATAAAGGAAAGGGTAAAGTTCTAGATGAGGATATGGACTCTGATGAATTTAAAGCAGAACAAGCTAGACTCTTTGGACTTCATGCAATTGCATAGGGTGATAGAGAAGTAGCTAAGAAGACACAGGCTACTTATGATGCGAGAGTTTATGAGTGGAGTCTCATCAGTTCTGATCTCACTTCACAGAGAAAGATAGAACTTGATGATCTTTCTCTAGAATTCTCATATACAACTTGAGCAATTGGAGGATAATGTCAAAACCAATCCATCTCTTGCACAATCTATATTGGGTGACGCATTTGATTCAGAGAACTTTTCTGGTGATATAATTGATTTGGTTAGAAGGAAAAGCAAGGCGTCATGGAAGCGTAAAGCTAAAGCTAAACAGGATAGACCTCTTTCTCAGGCTGAACAGAGGAAACATATGAGAGAATTTGTGAAATATTTGCCAGATGATCAATTGGTCAAAGAGTGTAACACAATTCTCACAAGGTTGGAGAAGGATGGTCTTAATCCTTATACCAGAGTGAAACGCTCTCAATCTCTACTGGATAGTCCTGATCCAAAGAGATTAAAGACTGCTGATACTTCTAATAATGCTTTAGTTGCTGCGGAAGAGACACCAGTGGGTACCACATCAGTTAATCCTGATGATGTACAACCTAACTCTGTTGATAGAGGAAAGGTTCAGTCTGCTGATGAGACAGAGCAAGTGTCCATTCCTGCTTCTACCCAAAATCCACCATGATTCCACGACAACGAGGAGTTGTTTCTCGAGGTCCCAAATGTGATGTTTCTACTACTTCTCTCCTTTCCCACTTACGGAAGAAATGAGAAAATATAGCGAAGAAGGGTGGTTCTACGGATCTTCAAGCCTGAGTTCATTTATCATGGATTTGTGGGATGATTTTGATGAGGACCAGGTATCTGGTCTATGTTTGTGAGATGGGAACTCACACCTCTTGGTCTTGGTGGTTTGGGTGATTGTACCTCTGTCTATCATAAAAGATGGATCTGTCAGAACATTTTACTTTTCTTCTGAGATCCTTCATTTTCTAGGCAGACAAGATCTTATTGCACTTTGGCATGGTGTCAACATTATGAATCTCATCCACACTTGTTGGTCTTTGGTTTAATGTTGTTGGGTGATCTTCAAGTTTTGTTTGATTCCAAATATCAAGATGGTGCAGGGTTTCGAATTTGGGAAGGTCAGAATCAGTGGAAGGTGTATGGTTGGACATTTTATCCATTGTCTAGTATTCATGTGGTGCAAACCTGGTCTGGGGTTTAGGTGTATATGTTTTCCGATCAAGACTATCCTTTGCGTACCTTTGTTGGAGCAAATCTTTGAAAATAAATTGGCTTTCTCTCACTTTGCTCCGTTGGAAATGATATGGTAAATGCAGAGCTTGATTAGTCAAACGTGTTAAGGATAAACTCATTGTTGCTTCTGCTGATACTTCCTCCTGAAGTCTGGTATGTTGTTATAAATATTCTTTATTTTATTTTTTTTATTTGGTGTAAAAAAAATTGTTTCTATTTCTGTAAATACTAACTTGATTTTGAAGATCCTGTTGCATAGTTGTGCTTCATATATGTTTTTTATCTCACCATGTCGTTAGTGACAAAGGGTTAACTTGATATGGGGGTACGGCTCTAGTAAGTATTCTCAAATCCATTGATAGTTGTTGATTTACTAAAAATCAGAGGGTTATCGATGTACCCTGGTCTCCCACATCAAACATTGGCTACTCCATGAGCAAACGGCTCTGTTAAAGAGATCTCAAATCCATTGGAAGGTTGACAACTTGCCAATAAGTTTTATGGTGCTCAACTCACCATGTCCTCATAGATGAAGAGTTGGCTAGCCATAAGTTCATGGCTTGTGGTAAAGGCAGTGGGATACCATGACTAGTCCCGAGTTAACAGCTTCAGGTAAAGACAACTCAAATCTGTTGATGGCTGTGATGGTTTACCAAAAATCATTAGGGTATTCCAACACACCATTGATTCATGTTCTAAGTGTTGGATTGGTTAGTGGTTCACCAGGGTGATGTCATGATTCCACTCAAGAACCAGCTAGCCCAAGAGTGAGTAGCTACTTGGTAAAGGCTTATCAAATCTACTCTGGTTCCTGTTCTTCTTTGGTTCCTGTGCTTACTGATCTAGGAGTTCTTTGACGGAATCATGGTCTTCATTGCTGTTTCTAATGGTTCTAGTTGTTCTGCTGGTTACTTTTCTTGTGCTTCAGTTGCTATTTATCTTTAATCCTCTTGCTCGTTCAAGATCTATCTGGAAACTTGAAGTTAACAAGGTCAAATTCAAGTTTAGGGGAGGATTGTTAGGAATTATTGTAACAGTTGGTTCCTACTGATAAAGGTTCCCGCTGATAGCTTTATTGTTTCTACTGATAGTATGGTTCCTGCGGATAGTGCAGTTGCCACTGATAGTTATTATTATTTCTGTGGATATGTAGTTTCCGTATTATTAGTATTTAGTTGGGATATGCATGAGTTAAATTAGGAATAGATAATGCATATCTTTTACGTGATGAGTAAGCTGCACAATTAGGGTTTCTGGTAGTATAAAAGAAACCTGCGGCTAGGGTTGATGTACGTTCTTCAATAACATTATTAGTGAATTAATATAGATCCATAGAGGATCAAGTATTCGGTGTTTATTGTCTTCTTGAGTCTTGTGTTTATATTCCGCGTAAACATAATTCTAGCAAAGATTCTCCTTAGTTCTCTTGTGATTACACAGGTTAACTATATTTTCTCTAAAGCTCATAAGATCTATCTAGGACTGGACCAACAGTTTAGCATGTACTTATTTACCCTATAAGTACTGCACATTTGTAACCTATTGAGATTACCACTAAATGAACAAAAATCTCTCTTCCTCTCATTCTTATGTTCTTGTACATTATTATATAACACGTTATCAGCACGATTGTTCTAAAATAAAATAAAAATAAAAATTAGGGTTGCTAAGAACAATTTAACATTTTTTTTCATCGGGCATGATCACATCAACTGTCCATTCATGAGGTTCCAATATCATGTTTGATTTTAAAAGAAAATAAGGTCCACCGATTCAAATTGTGCGGTTCAACTATGAAGGTAAATCTTTTACCATGATTTTATTGTTTTATCACTTATGATTAAATAAGTGTTCTGAATTTTATTGATCAATCAATAAATTATTTTGACAAATTACATTTAATTGTTTATGACATACAATTAAATAAATGTTTTTACTTCAATTCATCAATCAATAAAGTTAATGTGGTGTATGTTGAGCACAAATTATTTTGACAAAAAAAATGTGTTTTAACTTCGTTAATCTGTTAAATTCCAAAAAAAAGATAATAATAAAAAAAATAATAAAAAAATTTATTAGAACCTCAAGTTCTAATATGATCCTTTCATAAAGATCAATATCATAACATCATGTTATGTTGAAAGAAAAAAGTTTATTAGAACCTCAAGTTCTGGTATGATCGTTTTATAAAGATCGATATCATAACCTCATGGTATGTTAAAAAAAAGTTTATTAGAACCTCAAGTTCTAATATGATCTTTTTTATAAAGATCAATATCATAACATCATGTTATGTTGAAAAAAAAAGCTTATTAGAACCTCAAGTTATAATATAATCTTTTTATAAAGATCAATATCATAACCTCATGTTATGTTGAAAAGAAAAAGGTTATTAGAACCTCAAGTTCTACTTTGATTCAATGTATAGAATCAATAACATAACTTAATGGTATGTTAAAAAAAATAAATAAATAAAACCTCAAGTTTTATTATGATTCCCTCAAGAGAATCAAATAGCATAACACACTATTTTTATGATTATCTTTAGAACCTCAAGTTCTATTCTTGTTAATTGTTTAATTAATTATTCATTGTATTTTTGTATGCATTTAAAATTTCATTGTCATATGAATATCATAAAAGCATAGAAACATCTTTATATAAGAAGTACTTTATGAGGTAAAATAAATGGATAAAGTCATGTTAACTATGACATACTATAACTGGTTAAATGATTGGTTAAATATCATAAAGGCTTTTAACGAATAATTGTTATAGTTGCTATATTGTTGTTTGATTTTTACTTCTAACGATTTTTTTAAAGTCAACGTTGTGATTATTACTAACTTACAAATTGTTTTATTGTGATAATTTAATGTGGATTGTTGTGATAATTTAATGTCATGCCTTGCTATGATAAACGTTATAATATATTATCATCTTAAAAAAAAAATAATAAAAAAAAAATAAAAAAAAAAATGTCAAACATTGCTGTGATGATATAACATGTGCTTTAAACCCTTGATCATATATATGAAAAATTACATGTGCGCTGTCATTATATGAACTATAAGTACATTAAAATTGATTTTGCGGTGATATATGCAAATTTTGTGATGTAAAATATGTAAAAATTTTCTTTAACATGGTGATATATGATAATCTTGAATGAGTTTATGAATTTGTAATGTGGTACATATTCTTGGAAATTGATTTTTTTTCCTTTCATCATCATAAGTTAATGATATTTAGCGAATTTGTTTATCTAAAGAATATGAAACATATTTGTTCATTCCATCTTCCACGTTAAATATATACGGAGTGTCAAATATTAGTTTTACAGGAAGCAAATTTTTGTGCTTCCAAGTTGTATCACACATACTCCTCTAATATATGTTTTAAAATAGTCGTGATATTCCATCACACTTGGTAATAACTAGAAATTTAACTACTTTTACTTATGAATGCATGTGTTCAAAAAAAGTATTTTGTTAACTGTGAATATCTTCTAAAGCTATGACAAAGTTCGAAAACAGATTTTGTCAAGCATCTTTGCAAATTTGTAAATGCTCATAATGATTAAGGCATCTCATTGTGTAATGGAATACATATGTAAGTGAGCACAATTTTTACAATATTAAAAAAAAATGTGTGATGAGAAACTTAATGCCTCGAGTATGCTCATGTAGCAGGAATATCGAGAACGTGGATTTTAAGTTTCATGAACTAATATAAGTTCTTGTTGTTGTCGGACATAGCAACCTCAAGTTGCAAGTTCAAAGATGAACATTGCAGCATGATGCGAGTATTATGCATTGTAATGCATAAATATCGAGCACATGGTTATTAGAGAGTATCGATCATGAGCTGGTATGGGTTCTTGTTGCTGGAGTTTTTGGATAGAAAATATAAGCTTGCTCAACTATTAGTCCATTCTTTAAAATGAATGTGACAACGATAATGATGATCAAGATACATATTGACAATATGGACAAGGTCAATCTAATGATCATCAAGTTGGCTCTCTAAAGAAAAAGAAAAAAAACGAAAGCAGTTGACAAATGCAAATTGAAAAGAAAAATATAAAGATAATTCCTTACATACGCTCACACGCTAGTAAGGTGCTTGATAGGTCTTACTGAGCTAAACAAACTAGTTAAAAGAAATACTTGACCATCAAAGCAAGAGATTCTTGCAAATGCGAGCACATTTTTCGCAATATTAAATAGTACATCTAAATGATGAAAAGAAAAAAATGCGATGAGATGGTTAATGCCTCGAATATACTCATATATCGAGAACGATGATTTGATAATAAAGAAATGGGAATGTTTGAACAAACACGATAAACCCGTTTACTAAGTTTTCTCCATATTTTCGTGTTTAAAGAAACTGGTTGGCAACCTCAAGTTGCAACATAAAGATCTCCATTCCTTCAAGTGAATGAGATAAAATGATCAATATGAGATCCTCATTCCCTCATGTGAATGTGATAATGTAACGATAAATGGTTAAAGATCATTTATCATGGTAAATGCTATGGTCGAGGTAGTATGACAATGACAAACCACTAGTAGTGGCGAAAATACAATAAGAAAGGAGCAAACAAAAATGCTATTTGTGAAAAAATGCAATGTGATGTATATGAAATACAAGTGTATCAAAAATATTACACACTATATTCATAGATTTAAAAATCTGTGCTAGCGCATTTTGCTCTACAAAAGAAATATAAAATTGTCATGAAAAACGAAGTTAAGTATTAAAGATACATTACATTCTTTTATATCTTCCTCGACATGCATTATATAAAGATTAGTAAAATCTAATCACTACCATAAATTTAAGTTTATGAGCAATAATAATTATAATATTTTTGGCATGACCAGTTACACCATCCTGAATCATTAATGATGCGAAAGCTATAGAAGAATAAGATTCTTCAATCTAATATTATTATCTCTCAAAGAAAGTTGATTATTATTCTATCAACAAGAATGGGGATTAAATTCCTCAATTTTAATAGGAAAGAAAACAAATGGATATATGTAAGCATACAAATCCATTGTATGAACCATTTAGAGTTTAAAATCGATGCATCGTCTAAATGGTCATTAAATCGCTACATCAAGTTTGCATGATTAATAGCTCAATGCGAGCCTAACATTCTAGAGTAAGTATTTCATCATGAAAATTCGATGAATAACTTCTAAATTATGAAATGAAACTGAGAGAAAAACTTGTGTTGCTGTATGGGGCCATATTATAATATGCACAACAACAAAATTAGCATCATGCCAATATGTTATTATAAATCCTCCCTTTTATAATTGGTTTTGGTTATAAACCAAAAATATCCCATTTTTATTTTTTGTGTGCAAATTACTCCACCTAAATGCACATATATGGGATATAGAAGATGGATAATTCCTTCAGGAGGAGAGAAGTAGCTGCAAATTCGGAATGAATTATCATAATATGTTGATCCTCGAAAGGAATTTTTTAGGAATTGATTATTCAATGGATAATCTAATAGCCATAAATAAGCATTGGCCAAAAACAAAATTTCAGCTACTCATGCTCTAATTAGAAGTTATCCCTCAAG
>OU343225.1:84125356-84187856 GCA_910596185.1 Chrysanthemum makinoi | reverse complement strand
CATAGGTTTAAGTAATCAAGTTTCCAAGTTGGACCACAATTGCACATATAGCATCTCCGTGAATGACACTATATGCAAAAAGGCTATTACGCTAGTACCAAGTTCATGCGACCGAAACTACGACGGTGTGCATGCATCTAGAAGCATGATAAATAAAAGCCCGGCAAGTGTATTTCCAGTACACTCAATCAATACGATATGATATACGTTCGACGTTTGCCTATCGGTCAAACTCGAACGGTGTCATCCCCAATAGATCTATTCATAACAATCGCGCCTCCCCAAAGGGAACTAACGGTAGCATAGTTGGGATTCAAGGTTGTTTCACGTAATAGTGTTTTTCAGTTTGAGGTCGAAAAAGAGTTTTGCATGTTTCTCACCCCATAGTTTTATAAAGCAAGTAATAAGAGTAAAAGTGGGGTTATAAACTCACCTCAGCAGTTCGGTGAATAAAGCACGAAGATCAAGTAACAAGTAGCTCCAACCATAACCTAAATTAGTGCAGCAAGTCTCAGTTTGCAGTTTGTGTGTTCCGACTCGGAGTTTTAATTAAATGCAAGTGTTTATAAGTGGTTGTGTTTAATGTTGCTTGTGTGTGAGAGTTTATGTTTAAAATCGTTTCAAAATATTTTGTAAGTATTGGCTCTTGGACAACCGTACAATTATATATATAAATTAGTTAGTGACGGGTATGTTTACGGTTTTAGGAGTATCGGCAAACTAAGAATGCGCAAAGTACTCACAAGTAAAGTTTTATGAAAGATAATAATAAATTCTTTCGCTTAAGTATCTATATTATTATACGGTTTACATGATATATAAATGTGTTTATATATACTTAGTTAGTGGATGTTAAGTTATAAAATATTTATTTTAATTTCTGTTATATATATTTTCTTATTGTTTTTATTATCCGTCTTATACTTCCACTATTAATATTAAATACTTTCATTTCACGAAAGTGATAATAGACAATTACGTCCAATAATAGTTTTTACATTTTTATTAGAGGTTATAAACATGTATAAGTTCAAGCACAAAATAGTTGTTAGAATAAAAATATTAGTAAAAAGAAATGTCAAGGTATTTGAACTTAAAGGGTTGCAATTGTAAAGATTTATAAATGTTTCCAAGTCTTATAAGTGTTTTAAGAAAAGTGCCAATAGGTTCGAATTTTAGGGGCTGAAAGTGTCAAAATGTGAAAGTTGTAAAATAGCAAAATTATAAAAAGATGTCCACCCAGATTCGAACCTGGGTGGGTTGTGTGAGAGTGGAGCGACTTTCCCAACTGAGCCAAGGACTCTTCTTGGGTTTAGTTTGCAGAACATGTATATTTAAAGTACTACTAACTGCTTTCTATTTTGCAATTTCTTTGCGTTCTTTTGGTTTTACTCATTTCATTTCCTTCGAGGTTAACAAAGCGGCTGATTGGGTAAATATTTGCTAACAAGTGAGCTTATGATAATAGCTTATCAATAAGCTCTTGAACAAGCATTTGGTGTTTGGCTCGATAAGGCTTTGGTTTGGTTTGATTTTTGACACAAAACATAAAATGAGTTTCAAAGTTTTTCAAACCATTTGATATTGTGGAAACAAAATTTGGAACAAGGTTGAACCGATAAGCTCGTAAATAAGCACGTAAGCTCTGAAAAGAAAAGTCGCGAATAATTATTTTTAGTCGAATGGTATTTGTCCTAACGATAGCCAACACTTACGTTTTGTTTATATGTAGTTTTTGTTCATGTTTTAGGTTCCAAAAACTCATCAAGTTTAATATGATAAGTATGTATGATCCAAGTTCAAAAGGAGTTACCACACAAGGACTTTAGATACATCAAGTTTGTTTAGATTCAAGTTTATACGTGACGTGTGAGTCATCGAGAGTTTAAAAAGCTTAAGGTATTACGCGGAAAGTGGTGTTTTCAAAGCTAGATAATGAAACTAAATTACGTTAAGTATTGAAATAGGTTTCGAGGGACTTACGACACCAAAAGTGGTGGTGAGGTAAACGATTTGTAGGATTGAACGAGGCCAAGTGAACTCGAACCTCCAAGATGGTAACCCGGCGTTACTAAACCCGTAAGACTCTAGGAACTTGAAAACCAACCCAAAGACTTGCTTTCTCTCCTCTCTTTCTCGGCAGTGAACAAGAAGTAACAAGAGTTTGAGTTTTACTTGGTGTTGTGAGAGTGGAAACAAGAGGTGGGTTTGTGAAAGATGTGAGAATGTGTGATGAGTCTTGTGGCTCGTTGGTTTTTAAGGAGGAAGAGGAGAAGGACTTTTGGTTAATGACCAAGAGTTTATGTTGAGCTTGGATACATGATACCTTGATTTTACTTGCACCAAGGAAGTATTTAAGAAACCAAGCAAATGGTTTGTGGTTTTAGGGTGGTATCTGGCTGACCACAAGGACAAGGAAAAGAGTGATGTGTGTTGTGTGCATGGGAAATATGGTTCATCTTGTCTCAAAAGTCAAATGCCTAGTTACATGTTGGGTATTTAGTTTATGTGTAGGGTGGCTAGTTTAGGTGTGTCTCCTCTTCTCCTACACACGTGACATAAAGAAGAGTTTTATGTTTCTAGTTTAGTTTTTTGTTCCTCGTTCGTCCGGTTGCAACACAGAAGAGATCACAAACATGATTTACATATGACTAATCTTGGTGTAAAGTTGGTTTGGTATTGGGCTTGGTAAAAGAGTAAGGCCCATAGGAGTTTATTAGCATGTTGGGCTCGGGAGAGTAGCGAGGCCCAAATAAAAATATAGTGTGAGTTTGGTTCGGTTATAAGGCCCATTAACGAGTCGGGTTGAGTCACGAGGTGGAATAAAGTGAGTTCCGAGGCCCGATACTCAAAATATAAAGTTTATTATATATTTATTTTATATAATTTTTATTATCGAGGTCGAGGTGAAAAATGTCTCGTGACTTGTCGTGTTTAAAGTTCGAAACGAAGAAGAGAAAAAGAAAAAAAGAAAAAAAAAATATAGCCGCGAAAATCGGTAGGGGAATTTACGAGTTGTTATAGTACCTACCCCTTAAAAGAAACCACGTCCTCGTGGTTTATGATCTTGAATAATGGAGGTCGATACGGTGGCGAGATGCGAGAATATATACTTAAAATGTGACATAGAAAGGGATAGTCGTTCAAGAAGATTTGGTGACATGAGGCGATAAGTGAACAACGAGATAAAAGGATTCATTAAGCAATACAACGCGGTTTATAAAAGAAGTCGATAGTTGAGTTCAAAATAGAAGAACAGTCGTATGAGGTTACGAAGGATAGAGCATAAGAGTGCCATAAGAGATCGTGACCAGTGACAGAGGTGGTTTAAATACGTGTGCGAGAATCAAGTAGTTGTATGTTACATAATAACATAGATGCAGTGACGAGTTGTACGTTACACACAGAAATAACGTAGAGGTCGATACAGTGGCAAGTTGTACGTTATATACAGAAATAACGTAAAGGCCGATACAATGACAAGTTGTACGTTACACACAGAAATAACGTAGAAACAGTTATGGGAGCATAGCATAGCGCGATATTGTAATAGTGGGCATGTTACACAGTTTAACATAGAGAGGGGTAACAAGTCTAAGCATTCGTAGTCTACTCTACACTATCCTTAAATTAATTAATCCTTAATTTCATTTAGTTTGTTACATCAACATTATTCTCATTTAAACTTCGTGACCCAATCAAACAAGAACAGCCTTAAAGTTTAAATATGAGTTAATTAAGAAACTTAATGATTTTGAGAAATAACTAATTTAATTCAAATAAGAGCTTATACGAACCTAAGATACAGCAGTAACACATAGCACGTCTACATCGTGTAACAGTAGGCAAGGCATGGCAGACATCGGCAGCTGTGGCGGCGTTGAAGTGTTTTTAGGAAAATTTGGTTATAGTTTAGGTTTTGAAAAATACCTAATTCTCTATAACCTTGGCTCTGATACTAATCTGTAACACCCCCCAAATTTCACAGCGGAAGCGTTCGGGTCATGGGGTGCTACTAAATCAATATACACAACACAAGGTAATAAAGAATGGAAATTCTATTCTATTTCAAAAGATATATTAATTTAAGAAATAGTTTTACATCATTGTTTCAAAGTGCGGAAGTAAAGCCCATAAAATATATGTTGTCCCATTAAAAGTTGTATTAAAATGTTTGGAAACACTTCGGATGCAGGTCTTCAACGAATGCCTTTGCCATTGCCCACGCCATAAGTAAACCGAGAAAAACATGCTAAAATGTCAACACAAAGGTTGGTGAGTTCATAGGTTTAAGTAATCAAGTTTCCAAGTTGGACCACAGTTGCACATATAGCATCTCCGTGAATGACACTATATGCAAAAAGGCTATTACGCTAGTACCAAGTTCATGCGACCGAAACTACGACAGTGTGCATGCATCTAGAAGCATGATAAATAAAAGCCCAGCAAGTGTATTTCCAGTACACTCAATCAATACGATATGGTATACGTTCGACGTTTGCCTATCCGGTCAAACTCGAACGGGGGTGTCATCCCCCATAGATCTATTCATAACAATCGCGCCTCCCCAAAGGGAACTAACGGTAGCATAGTTGGGATTCAAGGTTGTTTCACGTAATAGTGTTTTCAGTTTCAGGTCCGAAAAGAGTTTTGCATGTTTCTCACCCCAAAGTTTTATAAAGCAAGTAATAAGAGTAAAAGTGGGGCTATAAACTCACCTCAGCAGTTCGGTGAATAAAGCACGAAGAGATCAAGTAACAAGTAGCTCCAACACGCAACCTAAATTAGTACAGCAAGTCTCAGTTTGCAGTTTGTGTGTTCACGACTCAGAGTTTTTAATTAAATGCAAGTGTTTATAAGTGGTTGTGTTTAATGTTGCTTGTGTGGCAGAGTTTATGTTTAAAATCGTTTCAAAATATTTTGTAAGTATTGGCTCTTGGACAACCGTACAATTATATATAAAATTAGTGGCGGGTATGTTTCGGTTTAGGGTAATCGGCAAACTAAGTACGCAAAGTACTCACAAGTAAAGTTTTTATGAAAGATAATAATAAATTCTTTACGCTAAGTATCTATATTATTAACGGTTACATGATATATAAATGTGTTTATATATACTTAGTTAGTGGATGTTAAGTTATAAAATATTTATTTTAATTTCCGTTATATATATTTTCTTATTGTTTTTATTATCCGTCTTATACTTCCACTATTAATATTAAATACTTTCATTTCACGAAAGTGATAATAGACAATTACGTCCAATAATAGTTTTTACATTTTTATTAGAGGTTATAAACATGTATAAGTTCAAGCACAAAATAGTTGTTAGAATAAAAATATTAGTAAAAGGAAATGTCAAGGTATTTGAACTTAAAGGTTGCAATTGTAAGATTTATAAATGTTTCCAAGTCTTATAAGTGTTTTAAGAAAAGTGCCAATAGGTTCGAATTTTAGGGGCTGAAAGTGTCAAAATGTGAAAGTTGTAAAAATAGCAAAAATTATAAAAGATGTCCACCGATTCGAACCTGGGTGGGTTGTGTGAGAGTGGAGCGACTTTCCCAACTGAGCCAAGGACTCTTCTTGGGTTTAGTTTGCAGAACATGTATATTTAAAGTACTACTAACTGCTTTCTATTTTGCAATTTCTTCAGATTCATGCATCGTTCTTTTGGTTTTGTGTTTCTCATTTCATTTCCTTCTCGAGTTAACAAAGCAGCAGTTGGGTAAATATTTGCTAACAAGTGAGCTTATGATAATAGCTTATCAATAAGCTCTTGAACAAGCATTTGGTGTTTGGCTCGATAAGGCTTTGGTTTTGGATTTTGACACAAAACATAAAATGAGTTTCAAAGTTTTTCAAACCATTTGATATTGTGGAAACAAGCTGGAACAAGGTTCGAACCTTCGATAAGCTCGTAAATAAGCACGTAAGCTCTGAAAAGAAAAGTTGCGAATAATTATTTTTAGTCGAATGGTATTTGTCCTAACGATAGCCAACACTTACGTTTTGTTTATATGTAGTTTTTGTTCATGTTTTAGGTTCCAAAAACTCATCAAGTTTAATATGATAAGTATGTATGATCCAAGTTCAAAAGGAGTTACCACACAAGGACTTTAGATACATCAAGTTTGTTTAGATTCAAGTTTATACGTGACGTGTGAGTATCGCAGTTTAAAAAGCTTAAGGTATTACGCGGAAAGTGGTGTTTTTCAAAGAAGCTAGATAATGAAACTAAATTACGTTAAGTATTGAAATAGGTTTCGAGGGACTTACGACACCAAAAGTGGTGGTGAGGTAAACGATTTGTAGGATTCGAACGGGGCCAAGTGAACTCGAACCTCCAAGATGGTAACCCGAAACGTACTAAACCCGTAAGACTCTAGGAACTTGAAAACCAACCCAAAGACTTGCTTTCTCTCCTCTCTTTCTCGGCAGTGAACAAGAAGTAACAAGAGTTTGAGTTTTACTTGGTGTTGTGAGAGTGGAAACAAGAGGTGGGTTTGTGAAAGATGTGAGAATGTGTGATGAGTCTTGTGGCTCGTTGGTTTTTAAGGAGGAAGAGGAGAAGGACTTTTGGTTAATGACCAAGAGTTTATGTTGAGCTTGGATACATGATACCTTGATTTTACTTGCACCAAGGAAGTATTTAAGAAACCAAGCAAATGGTTTGTGGTTTTAGGGTGGTATACGGCAGCCACAAGGACAAGGAAAAGAGTGATGTGTGTTGTGTGCATGGGAAATATGGTTCATCTTGTCTCAAAAGTCAAATGCCTAGTTACATGTTGGGTATTTAGTTTATGTGTAGGGTGGCTAGTTTAGGTGTGTCTCCTCTTCTCCTACACACGTGACATAAAGAAGAGTTTTATGTTTCTAGTTTAGTTTTGGTTGTTCCTCTCGTTCGTCCGGTTGCAACACAGAAGAGATCACAAACATGATTTACATATGACTAATCTTGGTGTAAAGTTGGTTTGGTATTGGGCTTGGTAAAAGAGTAAGGCCCATAGGAGTTTATTAGCATGTTGGGCTCGGGAGAGTAGCGAGGCCCAAATAAAAATATAGTGTGAGTTTGGTTCGGTTATAAGGCCCATTAACGAGTCGGGTTGAGTCACGAGGTGGAATAAAGTCCAATGAGTTCCGAGGCCCGATACGAAATAAAAATATAAAAGTTTATTATATATTTATTTTATATAATTTTTATTATCGAGGTCGAGGTGAAAAATGTCCCGTGACTTGTCGTGTTTAAAGTTCGAAACGAAGAAGAGAAAAAGAAAAAAAGAAAAAAAAAATATAGCCGCGAAAATCGGTAGGGGAATTTACGAGTTGTTATAGAAAAAACTCATAAATTCACTCTGTTTGAGAAGTTCTCCTTTTTAAACATCCAAATTAGGGGTAGCAATTTCTGACCCGACCTGAAACCGACACGAAAATTAACAGGTTCGGGTTGTGCTAAATAGATTCCGAGTCAGGTTTGGGTCGACCTATCTAACCCGTTTATTAAACAAGTCAGGTCCGGTTTGAGAATAAAATAAGCGGGTTGACCCGCCAACCCGGTTAACATTTTTTTCATAACTCAAAATTATTTATATTTTATTATGCGGGTTAAATGTGTTAAACGGGCCGACCCGAAAAACTGTTTAACTCGTGTAATGTGCCAACTTTTGAATATAAAAAAGGTTAAATAAGTCAACCTGAAACCTGCTTAACCGATTCAACCTGTTTAACATATTCAACCCGTGTAACCTATTTAACCCGCCAACCCAAGTATATATGGGTTAAATGGGCTAGGTTCGGGTTATGTCTAAACATGTTAGGGTTGACATAACTGACATGATAATTTAAATGGGTCAGGTTTGGGTTGGGTTTTTCTGACCTGCCAACCCCGAACCTGACCTGAATTGCCACCCCTAATACAAATCAATACAATTTATCCATACACTACAAAAAATTAGTTGATTCTCCACAATTTATGTTCACATTTTTCAAAAGTGTATAAAATTTTATTAGATTATTACTCCATCCGTCCAATAATAATTGTCCACTTTTATTTTTTTGAGTCTTTCTTAATCAACTTTGATCATTAATATTTTTATTTATGTTATATAATACTTGAAGAAAGTTATACTAAATGAAAATACATTTAAAACCCAATCTATTCATATATTTTTCATCAAATATTATATTACACAAATCAAAATATTTATAGTCAAAGTTGAATAAAAAAGACTTAAAATGGTCAAAGTGGACAATTATTATAGGATGGATGTAGTAACACTTAATGATGTGTAAAAATTATTTACATTACTAAGTGTGAAAAAAATTGTAGAATAATAAATTTTCCACACTTATAGTTGTATCAAATAAAAGTTCACACTTTTATTTGTGAAGAATTATAATATTTCTTCACACTTATAAGTATTGGAAGTTATTTGTAACACCCAAAATTTTCACACCTTGAGGAAGTGTGGAGATTGTTTGGGTCCACACATATAAGTGTGGACATTTCTTAGGCTGGACGCAGTCGAAGGAGAAAACTCGGTCGGTCACCCAAAATTCTCTCCCACGGCCGATATTCATATCGGTCAACTCCACTGTGGGGCTTGGGTCATCAGGTATCGGTTTTTATTCCAACCGATATTAAATTCTCCCATTTTCCTTTTGACCGTTGCCACATTAAAAAAAAAAGAAAAAAACTTTTTCTTTTTAAAAAACTTTACAACTTTTCCTATAAATACTAACTCAAACGCATTTCTAAAACACACAATTTCAATCAATAATTCTATCTCAATACCTTCAAACACATTCTTTAATATGTCGTTCGAGCTTTTATTTGGTTCTTCTTCGTCTTCCGGCGATGAAGAAGTTTTTAGTCAGTTTGTGGAGTTTGCGGATTTTTCTTGGAAGTCTTACAAAGCATCACAGCCAAAAGTTCGACGAAGGTACATACGTAGGGATCATGAGGGTGCTCATAATCTTTTAGTGGAGGCATACTTCTTCAAAAACCCGTAGTTCGACGCAAGAACATTCCATCGGCAGTTTCGAATGAGCCGAGAACTATTCACAGAAATTGTTCGAGAGGTAACCGATCATTCTCCTTATTTTCAACAAACTCTTGATGCTAGGGGCATACCTGGTATTAGCCCATTGGTCAAGTGTACTACGGCCATTCGTCAATTGGGATACGCGGCCGTTCCTAATTCTCTTGACGAGAATCTAGCAATGGCTGCAACAACATCCCGTGATTGTCTCCGTAAGTTTTGCAAGGGTATCATGGAGTTATATGGTGCTGAGTATTTGCGAAATCCCATGTATTTTGATCTTGAAAGATTATATGCTCATCACAAGCATAAGCATGGCTTTCTTAGGATGATGGGAAGCATTGATTGTACAAGCTGGGAGTGGGAGAATTGCCCAAATAGTGCGAGAGCTCAATATTTTAGGGGTGATCACGGGCCACATCCATTCATTTTATTGGAAGCAGTCTCTTCCCAAGATTTATGGATTTGGCATGCGTACTTTGGTGTCTCCGGAATGAATAACGACGTAAACGTTTTACGTCGTTCCCCTGTTTCAATGATATCAAATCTGGGAGAGCACCAGACCTTGAATTCGAGGCTAACGATGTGGCTTATAAAAGGGGATATTATCTTACTGATGGGATATATCCACACTGGTCCGTTCTTATTAAGTCCATTTCAAATCCTCCTACAGGTGATGAAAAAAGAATATTGTACAAGAGGAAGCGCGAAGCAGCAAGGAAAGATGTGGAACGGGATTTTGGTGTGTTAAAGAAGTAGAAAATGCTTAAAGTTCCTGCTCGAAGGTTGTATAAAAAGGATATCCAAGATATTATGTATACATGTATCATATTACATAATATGATCATTCGACACAAGTAACGAGCGATATGTCCTACATGGTTCGAATATGAGGGACACCAAGATCATGATCCCTTAAGATCGCATGAAGAATCTTTAGTAGTTACTCAGGAGCTAATGGACGCATCAATTCATCTACACTTAAAATCTGATAAGATCGAACACATTTGGAGAAATCGTCGAAATCATGTCAATGAAGAGAATGAAGTCGATAGTGACGATGACAATGAGGAAGACGATGAAGATTTTTTTAATGTTTTTAACGTTATTTAAATAATTTACGTAATGTTTTTAAAGTTAATTTGAATTTCGTACCGTAATGTTTTTAATTTTAATAAATTTAAATTTGTTGTTTAAAATGTTTGAATTTAAAAAATAAATAAATAAATAAAATAATAAAATCGGTCATGGACTATGGCAACTTGGTCGTGTCTGGTCGCCGGAGAGATAAAGTTGATGTAGCACCTGATGACCTGGGTCACGAGTGTGCCCAGCCTTAGATTTATTCACACTTAAAAGTGTGAACTTTTATTTGACACAACTATAAGTGGGAAACATTTACTGTTTTACAATTTTTTTCCACTCTTATAAATGTAACCAATTTTAATACATTATTAAATGTTAAAAAATTAATAAACCTTTACACACTTTTAGAAATTTGGAGAAAAAAAAAAGTGTGTACATTAAACCAATTTTTTGTATTGATAGAAGTTGAAAAAAATAGAAGATTTTCTTTTTATAATCTAATTCGTTTAATGTATCACATGTAATATAGCACTAATATGTATGTTCACCATCTTTGCGTTAGAACCCGTAAATTAATACGGTTTATTAATAAAAGTTGGGAAAATAGAAAAAAAAAATGATATTCAAACTTGATATATCACATATGATATAACAATAATTAGTAATTTGAACACTAAACATATTGTTGTAAATGGCATAAATATTTGTACACAACTCCACTAGATTTACCCTTTTTTGCACCAAAAATAATATTTATGTCTATTTTATGACATCATGTTTAGTTTTCGAATCTACAAATAGTGTTATATTACATGTGATATATCAAACGAGTTAAAAAAAATCATATATTTTCTCCAACTTATATGAATAAACTACGTATTGATTTGGGGAGTTTCAAAATTATAAGCGATCTATGATTAGAAAGCTATAGATTTGTACTTTTAAATGCAAAAAACAGTTAATCATTTGAAATTTTACAGAAATACTTATTCATATTTAGTACAAATGTTGAGTGTTCGAACTTACATAATAGTGTTATATCACATGTCATATATCATGCAAACTCCTTTGAAAAAGATAATAATAAAATGTAAAAATTAAAAATGGTCTAAAATATATGAAAATACTTATTTATTGAAAATAACATTGTCATACTCATGTAATTTATTTCACGTAATGATTAACAGTTTTTTAAAGATATTATACCAACTACAATAAAATTTTGTATCTACGTGTATAATTAAACGGCGACAAGACATGGTGGATTTGCTATGTTCCTTGCACTTTTTAGTTCCTGTAACATTCAACCGGCCAACATTCTTCTCATTCACTAATTTTATATAGCACAACATGACACTTTTATTAAACTAACATGTAAATTAAAATATTAGCTTCAAATTTCCAAAGTCGAGTAACACCTAATAAAACGCACTAAACACTAAAAATGGATATCTAGTGGCACGTTCCCAATGCTAATGCGGTAGCTAACTACCGTACTAAACATCATTCATTAATCATTTGACAATTCAACGTTATCAACATAAATCCAATCCCGTCTTTCATGATGTATGGAATAGATAAGATATAGACAACCTAGCTTACCCCTACTCGAATGTAAAGAGGCTGTTTCTAGAGGACTTCTGGTCGTTTTTAAGAAACATGGAAGATAAAAGTATAACAAGATTAATCATTTAATTTACCAATGAGATTTAAGTTAATAATCTCTATAGCTTTTCGATCATGGAGTGCCGTCTAATAGGCACGATACAGGAGGGATGGTGATCGTCTCCATCTCCCCGTATACATTCCAACAAAATGCATCTAGCATCATCTTTCCTTCAAACGGGGAGAAACTATACTTCCGATAGTTTTATGTTTCTACATGGAACCGAGTCACTACAAGCAAAATTCATTGGCGGGCTTCTCACATTGTATGTACCTTTTATGTCCTTGTACTCGATGTCTGAAACCACTACCGCGGATGTTTGGTTAAAGCATTTTCTTGTTAGGCAATAGAATTGGTCGATTATGATTGGATTCCTTACGTTTTCCATCCGTATGTTTTCATATTTCACTCCATTTACGGCGCCATAGCCACCTTGCCATTTCTTGATCCTAAGTCCATTTTTAGATTGCTTTATTGTTGTGTCCCTTACTGTGATGTTTGAAACCCATGCCCGTGAATCGTGATTGCCTAAACTCCCTATGCTGAATCACAGATAAGTGTATTAACAAAGTACAATATGAAACACAAAAATGTTACTAATTCATCAACAATTAACATAAAGTGACACCAATATAATGTTTCTCACAAATATGCTTGTATATGTATATATACGTGATCCAATTGACACACAGTCGTCGCCTAAAATATGATCAAATTTACAATGCAAGTTGAGTCATGACAATATATTGGACTAATTGAGTAAAAAGTTGAAAATATATGTACCGTTAGAGATTATTGAGTTGTAGATTTGAACATTGTTGGTGTTCGAAATATGGATTCCGTCTGGATTGGGACTCAGTTCTGGCGCTATTTTTGTTGTTATGTTTACAAGAAAAAAAAGGAAAAATTTCATAGAAAGAATAAGAAGGAATTACATATTTATCCTTTAAAAGGTAAAAAAATTGCATGCATATCATTTGCATAAGTTTTTAATATCCAAAGTACATCGATTTTTATGCTTGTATCGGAGGTATATTCAATTTGCACTTTGGAGGATATATATACAAGTGTCCCGTAAAAAAAGTCTTAAAAGATACGAAAAAAAATTGTGTGGATCAAAAAAGTTTGAAACTATTTTAAAGAATATTATTATGTTACTATTTATACATATTTGTACCAAAGTTTGAGAAATGCTCTCCTTTATTAAAAGCCAAAAAAAAGTTACAAAATATTTATTAAACGTATATTTATTACTATTTTAATAATAAAAAAGTATCTTTTATGAAGTACTAATTATAAGTTATCTTTTATAAGTATTGTTTTTTTATATACAATATTACTATACATATTTAATCTTTTATTAATTCTATTCATAATATGTTTTGTTGAAAAGAAAATTACTATTCATATAAGTTGTATTGATAGTATAATAATACTAAATTACATATTTTTTTTAGTTATCACATGTAACTTATTTTTTACCCAAAATTATCAAAAGATGAACTATAGGAGTGTCGCCAATTCAATCAAATCAATAAATGCAATGTATACATAAAAACACCTGCACATATAGTAACATTCATTAAAACAAACAAAAATTCTTGATACTCAACAATTCGAAAAGTAAAATTTAGATGAATCAAATATTATATCAACTAAACAAAAATTATTCAAATAGCAAAAAGAATACATACATTAATCCAATCAACGTTATTTATGATTGTATATCTGTTTAAAATGATTAAAAGCTTATAGTATATACTTATCAACAAAACACAAATTCTAAAATTACATTTAAAAAAAACATAATTCAATCATCATTATTTATTATTATATGCATGTTTAGAAAAATTAAAAGTTAATAGATATATACTTATTAAGATAATGTCAAGTGTCAATTTTGTTTATATCAATAAACAAAAATTAGAAAGAAGAAAAAAGTGCACGCGTATATTGTGTTATATCAACAATCATAAAATGTAGATAAATAATCACAAAACATATAAATTTGATAAAATATATATTAAAAATCACACTAATCTGCGAATAGTTACGGATAATTCGTATATTCACAATTTGATACATGTAGTAGAATGTTGATCCAACTTATAAACAAATACGTAAATACGTTAGTTCAATCAAAATTGGTGGGCAATGCTATGGATTGATTTTACAAGTAATACATATAAAAACAAAAGTTGATAGACATATAAATATCTATGTGCATTCATAGAAAAACTTAAATATATATGTGTCGATAAAAAGAGATGGATAATATACTCTCAAATCAGATGAAATTGTGGTGTTGAAACCGGATGAACTTGTGATGTTAAAAATCATGGTTGACAGTGATGATGTAAGCACGCAGAGATAATTTATGTATGTGTGTTTGCTTATGAAAGGTATGTGTTTTTGAAAAAAGAATGTTGAATTGTTTATAAGTTTGAACAATGAGAATATTTTATTGCTTTAGTCAAATGGGGTACACTAGTTACTAGTAAGGCCCATAAAACATGTTTTTATCATGAGTAACACTAAAACTCTCTAATGTTATTAAAAATATTTCAACTATTACATGTCATGAATTTATATAGTGAATAAATTAAACCACTTAATTACATTCTAATCAATTTATAGTAATTATCATAATAAATTTTAGGCATAAAATTAATCAACTTATGACACTTTTTATTATATAAAACTATTTCTGACCCTTTTTAGCCGATTAATTCATAAGGTTTGAACCTAGTGTCATAAATAAATTTATGACACTTAACACTATAATGACACTTAACACTATAAGATCTTTAGGCACAAAGTTCAGAGGGCATATCATTTCTTTTTGTTAATGTTATGCAATTTTGGAAAACTAAGTTGAGTTGAAAGCATTTATTTGTTTTTTGTTTATTTTTAATTTTATTTTGTTAAATAAGTATGCAACTATTTAAGTAAAATAAAACTAGTTCATGTTTAAATTTAATATATTATTTTACAAATGTGAATGATATATATATATATATATATATATATATATATATATATATATATATATATATATATATATATATATATATATAAATATATATATATATAAAGCCATTATTCTTTATTTTAAATAAAAGTTGATGTAGCATGTATAGCATTGCATAGATCTTAGGAGATTAACATTTAAGGTAACACTAAACATGATGAAAAATAAAAATAGTAATTAAATAAGAAAAGATGAATTAATGTCATGTTTGAATAATAAATGCAAACTAATGATATTATGCATGATATATTTAATTCATGTAATAGAAAGAATCGATTAAGTAAACTTTAATTATTCAAGTGAAATGCTTCTACTATATAATATTGCTTTAAATTATATATTTTGTTTTATTTTATTTTAGTTTATATCATAATAATAACAAATACAATTCTTATTTTGTTGATATTTAGCCTACATATGACAATGCTTTAAATTTAAATATTTTGTTTTATTCTAACACTTCTCGATATTTTGGAAAATGTAACACATGTCGACAATGCTGAAATTTATCACTATTCACGTTATTATTTGTAGTTTATTTTATTTCAGTTAGCATAGAAGTGAAACAAAAGACCATCATATTTGAAATTTAAAATTGAACCTATGAGCATTGTTTTATTATTTTATTTCATTTAACGTGGAGGTGAAACAAAATACCATCAAAATTAGAAGTTGAACCTTTAGGTATTGATATTATTTTATTTTAATAATCATGGAGGCAAAACAAATATCTTGGAAATTGGATTAATATTGAACATGTGAGCATTAATTTATTTTTTTTGAAGGCGTTAGAATTAAAATTAGCTTGATATATTTAATAATATATGCATGATATATTTAATTCATGTAAAAGTGAAAGAATCAATTAAGTAGACTTTAATTTTTCATATGAAATGCATCTACTATATAACATTGCTTTAAATTATATATTTTGTTAATTTTATTTTAGTTTTTATCATAATAATAACAAAATACACTTCTCATTTTGTTGATATTTAGCCTACATATGACATTTCTTCTAACACTTGTTCGATCAACTGAAAAATGTAACACACGTCAACAAAGTTGAAATTTATCGCTATTCATGTTGTTGTTTGTAGTTTATTTTATTTCAATTAGCATGGAGGTGAAATAAAATACCATCTAAATTGAATATGAGCAATAATTTATTATTTTATTTCATTTAGCATGGAGGTAATACATAATATATCGAAATTAGAATTTAACGTTGAACCTTTGGGTATTGATATTATTTAATTTCGATAATCATAGTGGCGAAACAAAATATCTTGGAAAATGGAATTTAATATTGAACCTATGAGCATTAATTAATTTTTTCGGAAGGCATCAACATTAAATTTTAGTTTGAATATTAATTGCAAAGGAATACTTTAGTATTACATAAAATTTTTACTTTATAAAATAATTTGGATATGTAATAAATATAATCATACTAAATAAAAAGAAGACAAAAGTACACCATTGGTCCTTAAACTTGCCAAAAAGCATCGTGTGGGCCCAAAACTTGAGAAAATCGTTGCCGTGAGTCCAAAAGTTGGGTTTTTGAGGCCGATTGCGTCCCTTGACCCGTTTGGTCTCGGCCAACGTCCGTTTTTAGTTATATATTCAAGGGCATAATAGATCAATCACTTTTATGACTACATCTTAATTAGTTAATCCAACCCAACTCGTTTCCCTTTTATTCTTTCCCTCTGTGATAAAACTCTGCTCAACAGCAACACACCTTATTTTGACACAACCTTAATCACTAACAATGGCACAAAACATTAAGGGGAAGGCTTTGTACATTGAGTATAGTGAAGAGGAGCGGGCAAAAGTTTTAGACAATTATTTTCTCTCTGATTTAGTTCTTGAGGGATTTGGCGATGAACCAATTGCTGAATATGGTTCGTACAGGAAGATACCTAAGCAGTTGAGAAAAAAGATTCTGAATTGGCTGAGCCAACAAAAATACTACTATAGAGAGCTTCTGGGTGTTATTGAGGTGAAGCAAGAGGCTGCGGATACCGGGTTATCAGAGGTTGATGATTTGGAAAGGAGGATTTCAAAACTTGAAGTTGTGTTTAAATATCTAAAGGAAAGGAATGAAAGGGATGATGCGGAAAGTATCGGTTCTTGCTAAGTGTGTGTTTAGTTATCGTAACTGTTAGCATTTCGTTTGGCATTGCTAAGTGTGTGTTTAGGGAAGTCAAACATATTGCAAGTGAAATTGTTTGACTTAGGGAAGTCAAACACATGTTAAGTGAAAAAGCTTTTAATTTTATTAATGGCATACTCTCAATATAAAATTGGGTTGTTATTGTAAATGATATTGTTTGGTTGTGGGAAGTCAAAAATCAAGAATTTAAAATTTGTGGCATTAGCTAAATTGGTTTGACTAAGGGAAGTAAAAAATCAAGATGTTATAACTTGTGCTATTTGATTGTTCAGTCCCGATGTCAACACTAACACCATACCATTTTTTTGATAAACATACACCATTGTCAATACAATAAGATTTAATGCTAAAGCCTTTGCATTTTGAACACATATAACATTATAACCAGTGTGTTTGGGTTTCATGATATAAAGGGGTGTTTGTTTTTGCTGATAGAAATAGTACACCAAATAGCAAAATACAAGAAGATTATATGCTAAAACTTAGATTTATATTTCATTATAGTTAGAGTAGATTACAAGAACAACATGAACTAGATCAAACCATCATCAACAACCAAACAAAATATTCATTTACATAACCTTGTTAATGAAACACCCCGTCAAAGGCGGAAACACGAGATGTAACTAGGAAAGGCACATTGCATAACATCATAGATTCATACCTTATAATTATTGGAACAATAGTTTATAACTTTTATAAAACAAATTCCTGTCTCGAATATGAAGGAAAACATGTCTCTATTGAAATCTTATTGTCTGGAAAATGTAGTGGCAAAAATGTCAAGTAGTCTGACTCTAACAAACTTGCCTTCAAATACTTTAATAATGATCCACCTGAAAATGGTACTAGAAAACGTAATGTTGGTGAGCTCGTAGGTTTGAAAGTAAAACCACGAAGCTGTGAGTGATATGGCGACGGAAAATAGTGAAAATAATACCTATTACAAGCATGTTATCAACTAGAAATAGTGTCACGCCAACTGAACCTATAGTGTTCTTCATACACATAACCAATATCACGTGGGGAGCTACCCCGATAGATCTATCAACATGTGGGCCCTCAAAAAGAGTTAACAGTTGCATCAACTGAACCTATCAACTTGTAGACTCTCAGTAGAGAGTTTTAACAGTGGTGCAGTCAAGTACTCACAAAACAAACATGTCACATCATATAATCGCATCATCACACATATATATATCCAAAATCATGTAAAACAGTAGATCACAACATAAAACATTTGAAAAGCATTGAGTACCATTTTCAACCAAAGTAAAACATATTAAAAAGTGGGGCTACGAGAACTCACCTCAGCAGAAAATGAACTAGGTAACACAAATAGTATCAAGAAATAAGGCATAACGGTACACGATCGGCACAACCTAAATATATAATGTCTCTCAGAAAATGTCAAAAGACAAGGTGTTTTAGTTTTCGTGGAATACTCGTATTAATGCTTGTAAAAAAGAGTTTAGTATTAACGTTTAGTGTGGTGGATAGAAAATATAGACTCAAAGCATAACTCATGCCAAAATGATTAACCATTAAACTTAACAAGGGTTAGCCATAACGGGTCTCCAAGGACCAACTGCGCACCATTGGTGAAATTCAGGTACCCCGTTCGTCACAAAATCGAAACGGAGGACCAAACGTGAAAACGAGGTGAAGTTCAGCGTCCAACGGTGTAATTTACCCAAACAAAATTTTACATCTTTTCATGGGTTTACAAATCCGAACCATTTATCAATTTCATTAAACCCAAAAAATATTTGCGTCAATTGTACTAGTACTACTAAAAGATTTTGATGGGTCTGATTAAAAAAAAATCTTGGTGGCACCCATAAAAATTTCGGTGTATATTATTGTACTAGTGCTAAAGATTTTTTTATGGGTCTGATAAAAAAAATCAAATCTTGATGGTGTAAATAGTACTAAAAATTTGGATTTTGATGGTGATTTTAATGAATCTGAAAAAAAATCCAATCTTGGTGTAAATAGTACTAAAATTTTGGATTTGGTGGTGATTTTGTGCAAAAATTTGGTGTAAATGGTGATAGTAGAGTTAAAAATTATGTGATTGTATCTGCTAATGGATTGGTTTTAAAGGGGTACACACAGTTGAAGGTGAAAATGTTCATATATAAAAGGTTATATGAATTGGAGGTGGAAGCCTCATGATTGTGATATTCCAAGGTGCATTTTTTTTTCCGTTAAAAATGATTATGTTTGGTTATGAACTTATGATGTTTCAAGTCTAAATATTTAGGGTTGAAAATATAGTTCAGGAGTAGCATAAAAACTGTGATTCTGGTTATGTCATTAGTCGATGTCATTTTAGGTGTAAATCATGAAATAATGGTGTAAATAATTTGCTAAATACTGATTATGTTAGTGCTACAACTTCATTTAACACACAATGGCAAACAGTCTCTAAACGGGAATGTATTTTCATTTCTGCTAAAAGAGCTTGTAAAGTATGGTTGTGATTTAGAATACGTAGGATTGTATATGCAGGTTCAATGCAACAAACATGCTGGAACTGATAAGAGGCAAAAGGCTATTGTTTGTAGGTGATTCGATTAATAGGAATCAATGGGAATCCATGCTATATGTTTGTTAAAGACTACCGTTAAAGATCCAAGGAGGGTATACGAGACACACGGCCAGCGTATCACCAAAGACAAGGGAAACTACTCTTTCAAATTTCTGGTAAAATTTTTTAATAGTTTGATAATCATTGTCAATGTTGCTGAGTTTATCATGTGATTTTGAACTGTGATATCGTATGATTTTTGTATGCAGGATTATAAGTGGACGGTTGAATACTACGTATCCCATTTCTTGGTTCATGAGGGCAAGGCAAGAGATGGCAGAAAACGCAAGCAGACGTTACGTACTGATACTGTCAATAGGGTTTCATCAGATGGAGAGGAGCTGATTTCTGATTTTTAACACCCCTCATTGGTGGAACCATTACAAAACTAAATCCGGGTGAGTTCACAATATCTTAAACCTCATAATAGCTGATTGTTCACGTAAATGCAAGTATATATATGCACATTTGAAGCAATTTTGGCATATAACACGTATAAATGACAGTCTTATAAAAAGAATCAAACACAATACTCAAATCATGATAATATATCGATATTTTGTCGTTACAGGCGTTAAAGAAAGATTTTAAACACAAACTAAAGTTTACTCAACAACACAGAACTTTAATTCACAGCTTTCGTGAAACGAAAACGTCAAAATAGTAAGTTCATTAATGCTTTTATCCAAAATTAAGTATATGATGATGTTTAGATATCGTTTTCAGTGGAAACAATGTACTCCATCATTCACACGTATATCTGAAATACATTCTTTTTTTGAAAGGCATACACTCTTCTTTGAGTAACTATCTATATGTCGTTTCGACTTCCATATCTAGCGTCTTCGACCTTTGCTTCCATTAAAGCTAATTCTTCACGAAATTCTGTTCCAGCTATTATTAATCACACATAAGATTTAACCTTGATCGAGTTCTGAGTTGAGGAATCCACTCGCGTAGTAATCGTTCCAACCCCTATATGGATGTGAAGTGTACATTCCATCTTTCCCTTGTTCAGCAAATTAACTAGTATCTTAAATACGATTCTTTGTGATTCCTTGTCTCTCAAATGTCTCTATACACTCTACGAAACCAAAAGTAATTTCCCTTATTACTATATTTATTCTAATATGATTTCCGAATAGACGATTTCATCCTGGAGTTAATTTTATCAAAACACCTGAATCTTTGTGATGCTGGTGCATCAAACCTTGCAGCCCTGTATTGTTGAACTTTACTTTTTGCGTTTATGATCTAGAATGGCATAGGCTCCTTCACCACATGAAATGTATCATGTATAGTGTATACCCTTCGGTTAATATTAAATAAGTGATGCGTAAGAAATCTTTTTTTTTTTTAAATTTAAAATCGACATAAACATGCCCAGAACTTTAACATCCATGAAATTGCATATGAAATGTTTGTTTAATCATCAAAACACCTTTATATGCCTTCCATTTCAAGCATAATGTTTTTTTTAAAAACTTTCCAATTGGCTTTCTGAGCACAATTGTTTGACTTTTATTAAAAGTCAAAACCTTTTGTGTTTTATGTTTGATCTTTCCTGACTGAAACATATCTAATACATTCCGAAATCTTACATACCATGATTATACCCTTTTTTTTGTCAAACAAGGATTTTGAATTGTATAACTCAGTTTGATTTTATAGTAGGTCAAACTGTGTAGTTCTTGCTCCAAGTTTTTTAAACATTTTTTTTACTCCTAATTTTTTGCTGGTATTGGAAATATTTTTTGTTAGACATTTTTTTGATGTAAGATTTGAATACCGCGATCTGTTTTTACTCCTAACTTTTCAACATTTCACCTTATTTTAAATACTGTTTTTCTTCTAAAAAGAATAGTATTAATTCTTTGCACTTTGAAAGCCTTATGATCATCTCCTCAAGGACTCTTCAAAAGACCTTATATAATATTGACCTTCAATTTTTTTTTAGAAAATAGATGCTTTAAGGTATGGATCATTACTTTAAGAGATATAAGTTCACTCCTTAACATATAATGAAACCCGAAAAGATTATAGAAATAGAAAGTCATCTGATATTATAAGTATATGATTCCACCCAACAGATTATGTTTCAAGTCCTAGAAACCCTTTATATACTATGCTAATCTTTTGTTAATCTATCATCTTAACCTTTTTTATAGATCCTGCATTACCTTTTACATGAAATGATGAAAGCTATGTATTTTGATGAAGATCAGTCTGATTTACTAAAGTCAAGTTGTTCGTAAATTGCAAGTCAAGAAGTACAATCAGTTCAGTTCTGTAGCAATATAAGAGTATCTTTTTATAGACGTGATACACAGGGGATTGTTTTCTTTGCTGTATTCTTCTTCTTTCTTTGACGATCACTGTATTATCCTCTTCTTTCTGGCTTTCAACCTCAGGAACTAATTTTAGGCTAGTATGTATGCCACCTTTCCTTTTCCTACCTGAGGTGGCAAAGTGGGCTGGTCAGGCTAATTGGGACACGGGTCAAATGGGATTGGTCAATATGGCATATCAAGACGGGTCGATTTTTAGTCGACCCGAAAATAATTGTTCAACTGTTTTTTGTATATCAGCATAGTAAAAAATGATCAGAAAGGCTTGGTATCATTTTACATCTCATACTGCAGGGTGAATTACTATCAGGAAGCAGATAACGTTCTGACTCATCTCAATTCATCAGCTGCTTTCACAAAATCAATGACAACATGGGCATCATGTGTCGACAAGAACATAAACCCAAGAAGAACACAGGTTATATTCAGAAGTTCTGCTCCTTCACATTTCAAAGGAGGTGGTCATTGTATAGAAGCCACTCAACCCCTCAACCAAACTAGAACCACCAACAATAGTCCAGAAAAAAATCTCATTCTCCAACGCATCATAAAACAAATGAAAACACCAGTCAAGTTCTCAAACATAACCACTTTGTCAGATTACAGAATCGATGGTCACCCATCGATTTATGGAAGAAAAAAAGGCAGCCCTTTAAAAGGTGAAGATTGCAGCCATTGGAGCTTGCCAGGTGTTCCAGATGTTTGGAAAAAAAATTTGTATGTTCATCTTCAGTCTAACGTTAAAAACAGGTACATTCAGTAATCATGCAAAACATTCATTTTCTCAAAATGAATAGTTCATCAAAAGAAGAAAAGAAGAGTTTTTTTTTTTTTTTTCTTTCACTATCCCATTGGTGGCCGAGGCAATGGTGAAGGTAGTGGTGCGCCTGCCAATGGTGACCGAGGCAATCGCGACCGAGGTAATTGTGGCCGATAGAATCGTGATCTTGGCACTGGTGACCGGTTAGATAATGACCTATGCAATGGTGAGTGCTGCACTGGTGACCGACGCGATGATGGCTTTCTTGCTCGCAGTTGAGGAGCTGAAGGACCTCCGTTTGGATCATCGGGGTTTAATGCCCAAACAGGTGCCATGTCAGGTGCATAACAATAATCATAGAACAGCTCTTCACCAGCTTCAATACGTTTTTTGGCAAATATGCCAACACGATCATCACCTGCCACTTTCAAAATCTGCATGTCCCAACTTTTTTAGACACACAAAGATTTTAAGTAAAATTTAAGACGTAAGAAGAAACATACCCTGGCATAACAGTTTGGGTTAGCTGAATGGTTAGCGACTTTCAGTTTGCTTCCCATATGAATTGGATCAATGACGTACTGCATCATATAAAGAAGCTGGCTGAGTTTCAAATGCTAATCATATAGTGCACATTAACTAACGGGAACTTGCATATTGGTAATTAATTTGAATGGTCTGTCAATAAGTTTTTGTACATCTGATTCGTTATAAATGGTTTTGTGTCCGTTCGTCCTTTGTAGCCAAAATAACCCCCTGAAAGCAGCTTTTAGAAAATGGTTTACAAAGTAACTCGAATGGGCTACAAACACATCTTTTAATGACTTACATGTAGAAAAAGGTTATAATGACTGAAATTAGAACTGCGAAAAATACATTGGTAATTCGGTATTATCAAAGGGCTTGCCTGATCATTCAGGTTGAATAGAAAAAGATGATTTGCATCCTTGTATAAATTCCTCGCATCTGCTTCTTCACCAGAGATCATTCGCGGTATACTCTCAATAAATTCATCTTTGTTGGCAGAGCTCTAGGGAAAAAAAAAGCTTTTATTTTATTTTATTTCCGTATGAAACATACATAGAGAAAAGGCATGGTTTGATTCGCGATTCATACCTGTAGGAATGCTCCCCAGCCACTAACATCAGATTTAGCCATGAGAATCTGAGGACAACAAAAGTCGGCATCATTGTGGAATTCATTCCATAAAAATTTTGTACATGCTAGATTGAAAGTGTTGATATTGCTTACCCTTTTTTGCTCCTTTAAAAGGGCCCTCATGTTGCCACATGGACCTTCTCCTTTCCTCTCAGGCTCGCCTAGTGGCCCACCGCCACAACTGCAATGTCACAGATATGTATGACCATCATAAGTTCATGACAGTCAAATGTTGAACATGTGTCAAAGACGAACATGTGAAAAAGAAGACTACATTAGAACCAGGTCATTTATGATCGGTTAGCAAGTATTTTTTTATGTGGTATATTTAGGGGGCGTTTGGATAACCTTATTTTGGGTTTTATGAGATTATTTGAAAATGAAAAAACTCATAAGTCTATTTTATCGGGCTGGCTATCAAGTTGAGCATACAAACTTAATACGCATAACTCACATTGATAAGCCTTTAGCATGATAAACTTGAGCTTATGAACTTTTTCAATTTTAAATAAGTCAATAAGTTCGGGAATAAGCTAATCCAAACACCCCCTAAATATGTTAAGTCAACTTGTATTTATTTTACCATGTAGATGATACCTATAGAAGAAGGGTAAAGACTAAATATGTTTCATGTACTTATATATTTGATTCATTATGAAATACAAACCGATAAAAAACTCATTATGCATAACATACTTGCACTTTTTATTCATTATGCATAATATTTACTTATAGCGAATGAATATTTTATGAAAAATATACATGTGCATAATGAATCAGAAAGACAGGTATATTATGCATAATGAGATTTAAATCGATTTGTAGTTCATAATGAATCTAATATATAAGTACATGAAGCATTTTAACCTTACCCCATTATAACATGTACAATGAGTTGACAACCACTATCCTAAAATAGTTCATGTACCTTAACTAGGAGAAAAGGCCATATAAAAGGGCATGATGAAAAGTAATGGTTAGGTTAGAAACAAAAAATAAGCCAAACATGTAAGCTTAGAGGATCTCCAATGATTGATTTCATATCAAAATAGAGTTCTTTTCAACCCGCTCTAATGCTTCAGCTTATTCTCAGACTTTTTCATCTCTGGATAGAGAAAATGTTATGTAATGGGTTGGTAATATGTTGGTTTACAAATCTATTCTCGTTCAAATCCCATCTCATATGTCTATCTATAGGTACATCAGACATTATGGGTGATTCTAGTTCAATTATCTTATATACAGCTTCATGTTCACTATTCATAACACAGTGGATGGTACATCGTTAACCTTAATTACTTTTAGGAAAATGATTGGTGCAAACTTGTGACTAAAATAATGTCTATGATATGATTGCAACACGACAAATTGAAAGGTTGATTAAGAGATAAAATGACCATTGTGTCATCTCTTGTCATTGCTCTTGCTATTAAAGGTTAGGGCTAGTCGAAGCTCAACATAGGTTAAGGGATAGTCATTTCAATTTCGAACATGAACATGTCCCAAATGGCCATATTAACATTGGGTTGGAATTATGTGACCGGTTAGGCTCATAGAATCTACTTTCCCCGCACATCTTTGTGGGTAACAACGTAAGCTGATTAAGGAAGGTTCGGCCAAAACCGTTTCGGGCGAAAACCGATTTGGCCAAAAAACACGAGACCGAGGACCAGACATCAGTCCAAGTTGGTGCGGTTCGGTCCAGTTTGTCTATCTAGCCGGTCCAACAAAGCAAAATGGTTAGTTTTATGTAACACCGAACCGGACAGAGGAACAGATAAAAAGGGTGGACAGAAGATCGGATCGAAATATGTTTGGTCCGAGTACACGGTCTATTATGCTTGGCTTTACGTTAAAGAATCAACGGGTTTTTGGCCTATGGTATCTATGTGTTTCATAAAATAAAGATTATATATAAGGTTCAAATATCTATTGAGACACATTATATACATTATAAAGTGTACAAGTCTTTTTATCTTAGAACACTATGTTGTGCTTAGTAACATGCTTGTTGTAACACCCCAACCCGACAAGGGTAGACGTGTCACATTCTGGTGTCATATCAGAACATACAAAAAAAATTTACAAGCGGAAGCTTTACAAAAATAAATACCAAGTCATATAACAGATGACTTACAAAGAAAATACAAACCCCAATATGTCTAGAACAAAATGAAAAGAAAAGGTAACTAGGAATTAGGTCCACTTTCGGATAATCAACTCTACACCCATCAAAGCCATCTTCAACCTAAAAAGCACATGCTTGAGAGAAAATTGCGGTGACTTAAAAAGCCAGTGAAGCGGATATATAACAAAGCGAAAGCTAAGCGAAATCAAGATGCAAATGAAATATGGCTGATAAACAATGTGAAGCGAGAAGAGATCAATGAGGCGATGAGGTCTGCAAAAGCATAATTACACAAATACCGGAGGCAGGATAACGAGGAGGAAAAGCACATATACATTGATGACATAAGCATACACACATCTAAATAACCAGGCATACAATAAGCGAAATCGAGTATAAATAGGCCTTGAGTCCAATGCTAGCGGAAACAATTGCTGAGAAAGTAAGCATGGCAATCACACAAGTCAAATAATTACAGTTAATAACATAACAAGTATCATAACAGCGGAAGTACTAACCGCAGTCAAAACATGGCGGCCTTAGTAAACAAGTGAATCTGATCGAGAACATTATAATTGAATGGATTAAGGACATAGCAGAAAACTAAACAAGTTAACAAGCGGACAACATAAGTTGAACCATTTATCAATCCAACGATAGCATAAGCAGAATTGTAAACATGGCAGGGTCAAAATAAGCGGATAAGGATACTAATGGATAGTCATATCCACGGCTTCAGCGAGCGAATTATCAAGATAAGCGAGACAAAACAATCGATCAAACACTAGCATGGTCACGGACAATGAGAGGGTCACATAACGATGAATATATAATCAGATGACAACGGGTGATCATATAATGCATATTAATCACATCATTAGCGGTAACGGTAGTCACATAAACATGTAAAAGCATAATCAAATTCAATAATCATATAATAACCCGGTACGAGAATGGAACGATAATCAGATGCTTAATGAGAGTGTGCCGGATCAAAGCAATGAAATATATATATCTTGGTAGTAGAGTGAGTCATATAAAGTCTTGAGTAATGAACAATTACGTAGCATATAGTGCGTTGGAATACAAAAGTACAATATAGGTATATCAAAGGTGTAAGGGTTGTCGAGAAATCTACCACGGGCGAACATATCATATCATAAGTAACCATTGTATTGGAGGGTGACCTCGGAATACCATACATAATAGGAGGAGACCTCATTAACCAATGGGTAGCTAGCTCGGGACCGTGAAGAGCGTATTACTGCGACATCATTCACCATATAAATCATATCATATCAAGTTAAATCCTCTCATATCATATCATATCTACCATGATGCATCCATCGCCCAGGAAACATAGTGGCCAAATCATATACATATAGTGAGCTCATAATCATATCATAATGGGGACGATTGTGCAACATCACTTTCATTACCTGCTGAGTCATGCCATTGGTGCATCAATGACACGGTCATGTTACCTTCATGACTAGGAACACATATTTAGCTCGGGTATCAAACGTGGTCAAGAATAATCAGATCATATCATAAGGGTTCATATCAAAGTTCATATCAAAGGTTCAAAAGTCAAAGGTTCATATCAGATTTCCATAACATAAGTTCATATCCAGGTTCATGTCAGATGGTTCATAATCATAAGGTTCATAATCGGAAGTTGAGAATCATAACAAACGAATATCATAGCGAATAGGAATATCAAAAGTTATGTAGGAATCATATCAAGGATCATAGCATAAGGAAAATCATAACAAAGGAATATCATAAGTGAAGCAAAGTCAAGGATTGAAAAGTGAGAGGAAATCCCTCTTGAAGGGATAGAATATCGTACCTCAATGAAGCAAGCAAAGTAGGAAAAGTAAGGTCACACGATGAATCAATCAGCGTCCGGAACCTATGAATTAGACAAGCTTATGGATCAGTTACTCATTTTAGGCGGCTTTCCATTTTATTGAGGTTTCCACTTTTTAGTAACTTTACATTTTAGGTAACTTTCCATTTTAGGTAACTTTCTATTTTATAGCAGGTTTCCATTATTTGCAATTTAGCCGTTTATGATGATGCATTTTAAAAGACATATTAGGTTAAATGATTATTATTATCTTGAAAGGATCATTTCACGTAAATTACACAAGTTTAGGGTCTAAAGTGAAAAAATATTACAAGTGGGGTCTTAAGGTAAATATGCCATTTTACCCATTTTACTAATCTAGTCCTTTTTGTCATTATATTAACAAATCAACCCTTTTAGTTTTCATAACGATAGTTCTACCCGATAATAAGTCTTAACTTAGATTACGCATTCAACTCTTGTTATTAATAATTAACCATGACTAGTACGAGATTAGATGTTCTTATGTGGGTAAACACTTTAGGTCGAGACATAGTTAAACCTTAAAACACCATACGACACAATTCATATACTACGAAATACTAGATAAATTTTATGAACATCATACTATTTACCCCTTTAATATGATTTATACACTTTAACATAAACCCTTTGTGTGAACCTTAATATTAACGAGACACAACTCTTCCTCATAACTGGGGTCCATACGAAAGTCACCATACTTTACAAGCCCCTTCTTCCATTTATATTCGACATATATTACTTCAATGTACACTTTGTTTTTAACGTGATATCATTAATGTGAAACCATGCATGATTGTGTGAACCATGGGTCAAGTAAAATAGCCTTTATTACTAGTTTATTTCAATCTATTCATTTCGACATATAGAGATTTATATCATGAATTTATGTGGGACTTAGTTTATCATTTATGTGCTTGAAACAAAAGGAGTACATAACAGAGCTTACAACTGGGTCCACCCCACAACATGCCATCCAGAAAAAAAAACATGATCTTAGTCGAAATCAAGGTGGTCAACAACAGATTATAGGCGCATGAACATGTCAATTAGATTTAGGCCATTATTTCATATCATTACATGTGATAAGGTTCAATATTTTATGCGCTCGATCAGTTCATTCATAACATGCATGTACACATGCGTATTCCAGGCCCTCAAAACAGGTTATATCCCACGAAAATTAACAATAAACAATGATGAAGAAAAGGAGACGAGATAGGGAGATAGCGTGTTACCCTTGAAGCGCAATTAACGAGAAAGAAAACAAGGCCAAGAACAAACGACCAGCCTTCTTTGGCTTAAAGAACCCACACGACAGGAGCAGGAGTACCCACAAAGCTTCCCTTTTTTCGAACCAAACGACCTCGACACCCTCGAATTAACCACACGATCACCACACCTTTTAGCTCGAGTTTTCGAATGAAAAATGGAGGATCAGTCTTATGCCACCACTTTTGATAGGGATGGAATTTAGGTTTTCTTTGTTTCTTGAGATTTATTTTGAAAGTGATAAAAATCAGAAATTGAGAGATACTTGGAAATAAAAAAAAGGTTTATGGAGGAGGATTGGCGTGGATTAAGGGCCAAATAAAAGGGAGATTGATTCATTCCTTATTTATAAATTTTATCACAAGTTAATGTATTTGGACTTCTTTATGGTTTGAGTTAAATTGTACATGCCATAATATAATTTTATGCTTAGAATTCATTTAAATTTTGTAACATTTACTTGTAGTCATAAATAAAATATATTTATCATAGCTTGCGTAATTTATTTATGAGACCGGTGTTAAACGTATATAACGAAATTAACGTGTTTTACGAGTTTTCGTAATTATTTAACTTGAGGGGCAAAATGGTCATTACACACGTTTACGACTTTAGGGTTTTACACTTGTAATTTTGGGTGAAGTTCCTGGTAAAAGCAAGGATCAAGCCTAACGAATTAACATACTCAAACAATGCTTTACAGATCGCCAAATTTTATGAACCGAAACAATCGGCAATGGAGACCTAAATCCCCTTTTTCATTTGGTTTTAGTTTGGTCAAAACTACTCGCGATAACTTATGGAACACATACAACGAAATACTAACACTTATTAAAAACAATGTAACAACAAAAGACAATGAATTAGCATGTGAACAAGTACTAGTATTTAAGCTAATGTGATGCTCATATCATTACTAATGTCATAATAGAAGAAAATGCTAAAACAAAAAGGAGGTGTTCCCATAGGTCTCATAGTAAACACAGAAAGACAACATTGAGTTATACAAACTGTATACTATGCGGAAACCATATTACCTGACCCAACAATTATGACAGACATCTGGGTCACACTCACGTCTAGCAACACGACATGGGCATTGTTGGCCTTTGCATTGAGACTTAGTACAGTGACACCCCGTATACCGGTTCCCACAGCTTTTCGGGCACCTAAAATATCATATTATGTATATATGTATCAGCGAGAAGAAATAGATTTAATTTCTTAAATAGAACAAAAGAAAGTTGATTTTCTGCCTATAGACTTCACGGACTTTTTTTTGCCAATAATGTATTCGTGCAAAATTACGGTGAAGTCGAGCAAAAAATAAAAGTGAAGTCGAGCAATCAAGCAGTTTATAGCTGATTTTTTTTTCCAACATAGACCTCGGTCTGTGCAGTGGACAAATTTTTTATCTTAGTCTATTTACATTTGCTAATTAAGTTATATACCCGCAATACTTCTCACAGCAGTTGGAACTCTTTAAGCAAGGGCAGTCCTTTCCGCAACCAGACTTGCAGTCACATGGGGTATATTGCTTGTTGTCCCGGTTCTTGTTAGTACTTCCTCTCGATGTTGGTCGACGTGCAACAGACTTTCTGGAATGTTTTTGTCTCTTGGCTTTATTCTTTTGCTGAACAGATGATTGTGGCTCCTAACACCACATAGACACATAACAACAAAATGCAATTATTTAAGAATTATTAACGCAAGATGGTATTGTAGTGACAATAGAACAAACATCCGATGAGATGCCACACCAGTAAGTGCAGGTAAGACTGATCGCTACATGGTGTCTCATTTTCTGGATTGACGATAGAGGGTGCTCGTTCAGCCTATTGGTCATGCAAGTAAAAATACATAAATGCAAGCTATATAAAACTCCACTATAAAAACATAACGATCTTGATAACACGAATGCTTACAGGAATAATAACAGGTTGCCTAATTATGTGTCGACGACAATTAAAATTCTGTCAAGTAAGAAGAGTAATTAGCTCACGTTAACCTAATCTAACAAGAATGAAATGCGAAAACTTGTATGCATATATACCAAACACTGTCGGCAAAAGAGATCATCAATTGGATCTGTTTCACCAGTTACATCCTCGTTTACCATTTCTTCATTTTCTGTCTTAATAATGGTAAATGTCTCCTGCATGAAAGAAGAAATACAACTGTATTATAGATTTTATAGAAAAAAGTAGTTAAAAGTAGAAGTTGACTACGGAAAATTTAGTTTGTGATTAAGATATCGGACAGGAGCAACTTCATTACATGGATTTCGGATGTAGTTCCACCTATGAACCTTGTCAAGAGTTGAATTACGTCCTCGGTTGGTTCATACTCTTGGCTAATTACGAACCTACGATACTCAAAGGTTGTCATAAAGATAATATGTTATTAGACTGATATTAACTATAAAACTTCTAGCATAAGTGTAGACTATGGAGGTGCTTGCCGTTTCTTATCTGCTAAAAGTAATTAGTGTAAGAATAAGTAAATAAGCAGTTTCATCCAAACAGTCACAACTGTTTATCACTTTAAACTAAGCAGATAAGCACTTAAGCAATCCCAAACACCCTCTATAATACTTAAAGTTTTAACTACTATCACAAGGGTTTTGTCGTCATAATGGCCGGATAGGAAATAAGCACAATGAAACATGAAAAATATCAGTGAGCAACAATGTAAAAAGGAGAAGATGTGTGAACTATCAAAGAATTAATAATACAAATATTATATCAGCTAAATAATGCAAGCTAGTGAATTCATTTGACCTTATCATTCGTTTTTCATCCTCGCTGAATTGATGTTTCTGTTCGTCTTGCTGATCCTCAGCCATTAGTTTGTTACTATACCATGCACAACCGAATTTCAGAAACTATAACAGTTATTATCAGCAGGTACAATAAGGCAATGAAAGTCACATATACTAAAAGGACTAATAATATGTGAAAAGAGAAAACGAAGAAACACCTGTCGGAAGGGACCCAAGTAGTAGACTGAGGTATTTTCTCAACTAACGGAAGCTTGGCAGTTGGATATATAGTTACTTCTGGAATGTCGGGGCTATCAAGGTCAAATGTTAGTTGAGGTTTTAGTACGGCTACGGGATTGTTCATCCTATAAGAAAGCATATCACCTGAGTTGCTTTCGCGCTTGGATTGCAGCTTGGAAGACTCCTTGGTTATCAACATGTGTGTCAAATAAGAAATGCCTCCTAACTTGCATTTGTTTTCCGCGGTTTTTTCCTGTATAATATGATATAAGGCTACTTTCAATTTTTTACGACATAAATGTAACGATGTTTAGATATGATCATACTATCTGATACTTAAAAAGGATGGATGGATCGACTTACGTTAACATAGGTAGCTCTTTTTGTTTCGATTTTTCTTTTCAGTTCTTGGAGCTTTTCTGTCAATGATGCTAAATGATCCACCTTCCTTTTTCCCTTCAAGTTATGTTAATGTCCACAAAAGAAAATAATTATTCACATGGCATGTTATGAAACAACAGAATAAAACAACTAAGTATCATCCTCACTGCCTCACATTGCAAGGTTGACAAATAAAACTAAAACAAAAAACTATGCTTAATGTAACAATTTTTTTACCATTTAATTAAACAAATGCTATTACCCAAAATAGCTAAAGCAATGCGTTATTTTTACCATATAATGAACATTTTTTTTCCTCATCATGAGTAGTTTTATAATGTGCGTTGCGGTGAGGTTTTTATCTCAGACGGTCTCGATTCATGATGCAAAACGTAAAATGATAGATAGTTATGTCTTGAAATGTATAATCATTGAAGTAACTAGAGGTAATAAAAATAGTTATATGAACAATAACAAACCATAAAATATTTTATCTTAGTTAAACCATTTGTTATTAAAATTTAAATTATTAAACTTTTACTTATCATATTAACATTTGGTATTATCTTACATATATTATATATGCATTTTTGTTGTTATGTTTACAAGGAAAAAAAAAAGAAAAAAAAGCGGAAATTGTTCATAAAAAGAATAAGAATGAATTACATATTTATCCTTTCAAAAGTACATCGGTTTTTATGCATGTATTGGATGTGTATTCAATTTGCATCTTTGGAGGATATTTATACAAAAGTCCCCTAAAAAAGGTCTTAAAGATACGAAAAAAAATTGTGTGGATTAAAAAAATTTGAAACTCTTTTACAGAATATTATTATGTTACTATCTATACATACTAAGTATAATACCCGCGCACGCGCGGGTTTTTATATTTGTGTTTTTTTAATAATCGATTATTAATTTATTTCTTTACATTATATACAAATATTTTTAAAATCACTCCCGCTTTTTACTAAGTTTTTTTCTTTATACTTTTGACACTTAAAATTTTATGTTTTTTTTTTCCGGAATATTTGAGTTTTTTTAGTAAATATTTTAAAATAAAAAATAATAATGAATAAATAAAATATTACCAAATAAGGTATTAATTGATTTTTTTGAAATGAAAACTTACCACTAAGGGTTTTGTTTTATTACATAAAAGATTTGTACAAAAGTTTTAGAAATGCTCTCCTTTTGTTAAAAGCCAAAAAAAAGTTACAAAATATTTATTAAACGTATATTTTATTACTATTTTAATAATAAAAAATATCTTTTATGAAGTATTATTATTAGTTATCTTTTATAAGTATTATTTTTCATATACAATATTACTATAAACATTTAATCTTTTATTATTCCTATACATAATTATATGTTTTGTGGAAAAGAAAATTACTATTTATATAAGTTGTATTGATAGTATAATAATACTAAATTACATACCTTTTTTTAGTTATCACATGTAACATGTTTTTGATCCAAAATTATCAAAAGAGGAAATTAGCATAAAGTGTTGATTGACACTTTTTTTTCTTTTTCTTTTTTGTGCACACTCTAATGTACAAACTAAAAAAACATTACACAACAAATGTACAACTCTTTCTAACACAAGATAGAGTTAGCAAATCATCTCCTGTTAGCAATGTATACATAAAAAAATGTACACATACAGTCACATTCATTAAAAAAACAAAAATTCTTGATACTCAACAATTCGAAAACTAAATTTTAGATGAATCAAATTAATCAACTAAACACAAATTCTAGAAATAGCAAAAAGAAGACATACATTAATCCAGTCCACGTTATTTATGATTATATATCTATTTAAAAATGATTAAAAGCTAATAGATATATACTTATCAACAAAACACAAATTCTAAAAATATCTATTAAAAAAAAGAAAAAAAATATATACATAATTCATTCAACATTATTTATTAATATATACATGTTTAGAAAAATTGAAATGTAATAGATATATACTTATTAAGATAGAGTCATGTGTTAATTTTTTTTATATCAATAAACAAAAATTAGAAAGATGAAAAAAGTGCACTTATAATGTGTAATATCAACAAACATAAAATGTACATAAATAAACACAAAAACATATACATTCGATAAAATATATATTAAAAATCACACTTAATCTGCGAATAGATACGCATAATTCGTATAATTGAAATTTGATACATGTAGACATAGAATCAAGTGTCGATCCAAATTATAAACAAATATGTAAATACATTAGTTCAATCAAAATTGGTAGGCATTACTATGGATTGATTTTACAAGTAATACATATAGAAACAAAAGTTGATAGATATATAGATATCTATGTGCATTCATAGAAAAACTTAAATATATATGTAATCGATAAAAAAAGATGGATAACATACTCTTAAATCAGATGGTGTGGTGTTGAAACGGGATGAACTTGTGATGTTAAAAATCATGGTTGACACTGATGATGTAAGCACGCAGGGACAATTTCTGTATGTGTGTTTACTTATGAAGAGTATGTGTTTTTGAAAAAAGAATGTTGAATTGTTTATAAGTTTGACAACGAGAATATTTTATTCCTTTAGTCAAATGGGGTCCATTAGTTAGTAGGGTAGGGCCCACAAAACATGTTTTTATTATGAGTAACATTAAAATTTTCTAATATTATTATTATAAATATTTCTACTATCACATGTCATGAATTCATGTAGTAAATATATTGACCAACTCAATTACATTCTAATCAACTTATGGCAGTTGTCATAATAAATTTTTAGTCATAAAATTAATCAACTAATGACACTTTTTATTATGTAAAAACTATTTCTAACTTGTTTAAACTGATTAATTCATAATGTTTGAACCTAGTGTCATAAAGATTTAAACCAAGTAAATTTATCCCTTTTCATGAATTGAGGTTGAGTTGTCTAATATTTTTAGTAATTAATCACTAGTATTTTGCTACTAGGTTATTAACCTATGACACTTCACACTATAAGATCTTTAGGCACAAAGTTCGAAGGGCATATCATTTTCTTTTTGCTAATGTTATGCTATTTTTGGAAAACTAAGTTGAGTTGAAAGCGTTTATTTGTTTTTCTTTAATATTCTTTTGTTAAATAAGTATGCAACTATTTAAGTAAAATAAAAATAGTTCATGTTTAAATTTAATATATTATTTTACAAATGTTAACGATATATATATATATATATCCATTATTCTTCTTATTAAAGAAAAGTTTATGTAGCATGTGTAGCAATTCATAGATCTTAGGATATTAACATTTAAGTTAACACTAAACATGATGAAAAATGAAAATAGTAGTTAAATAAGAAAAAATTAATTAATGTCATGTTTGAATAATAAATGCAAACTAATAATATTATGCATGATATATTTAATTCATGTAATAGAAAAAGAATCGATTAAGTAGACATCAATTATTCATGTGAAATGCATCTACTATATAATATTGCTTTAAATTATATATTTTGTTTTATTTTATTTTAGTTAATATCATAATAATAACAATATACAATTCTCATTTTGTTAATATTTAGCCTACATATGACATATCTTTTAACGCTTTTCGATATTTTGAAAAATGTAACACACGTTGAAAATGCTGAAATTTATCACTATTCACGTTATTGTTTGTACTTTATTTTATTTCAGTTAGCATAGAGGTGAAACAAAATGCCATCAAAACTGAAATTTAAAATTGAACCTATGAGCATTAATTTATTATTTTATTTCATTTAACGTGGAGGTGAAACAAAAACCATCAAAATTAGTAGTTGAACCCTTGGGTATTGATATTATTTTATTTCAATAATCATGGCGGCAAAACAAATTATTTTTGAAATTGGATTAATATTGAACATGTGAGCATTAATTTTTTTTTAAGGCATTAGAATTAAAATTAGCTTGATATATTTAATAATATTATGCAAGATACATTTAATTCATGTAAAAGGAAAAGAATCAATTAATTAGACTTTAATTATTCATATGAAATGCATCTACTATATAACATTGCTTTAAATTATATATTTTATTTGTAATTACATAATAATTACAAATACAGTTCTCATTTTGTTGATATTTAGCCTACATATGACATTTCTTCTAACACTTGTTCAATGGAAAAATGTAACACACATCGACAAAGATGAAATTTACCACTATTCACGTTGTCGTTTGTAGTTTATTTTATTTCAATTAGCACGGAGGTGAAACAAAATACCCTCTAAATTGAAATTTTAAATTGAATATGAGCATTAATTTATTATTTTATTTCATTTAGCATAGAGGTGAAACAAAATATATCAAAGTTAGAATTTAAAGTTGAACCTTTTCTGTATTGATATTATTTAATTTCAATAATTATGGAGGCGAAACAAAATATCTTGAAAATTGGAATTTAACATTGAACCTGTGAGCATTAATTAATTTTTGGAAGGCATTAGCATTAAATTTTAGTTTGAATATTAATTGCAAAGGAATACTTTAAACATAAAATTTGTACTTTATGAAATAATTTGGACATGTAATAAATATAATAATGACAAATAAAAACAATTTTAAGAATGTTTTTATATTAAAACTTTTCTTTTAATTTGGCTTACAGTTTTGCTTTATAATTAGAAAGTGACTAAAAAAAATAAATGCTTGACTTAAATTTTATCTTTTGATTGTTAACAGTTAATTTATAAAATATTTAAAATGCTTTAAATTTGTTGATAATAAAAGGTTATTAACTAATACTACCTCCGCCACATAATTATTGTCTAGTATTGATGTTTGAAGTCTTTATTTTACAATTTTGGCCTTAAATATTTTTATTTGTGTTATATAATACTAGATAAAAATGAAACCAATGAAAATACATTTAAAACTCAATCAATTCATGTATTTTGCATCAAGTAATATATAACACAAATAAAAGTATTTAAGGTCAAAGTTGAAAAGTAAAGACTTCAAAAGTCAACATTAGACAATAATTATAAGACGGATGGAGTATCACTTAACATACACTATTTTAACTAAAAAGGCAATTCCACGCTATGAATTGATCCATTGTTAAAGATATTAGTTATAATGTTCGCAAGACGCACATGTTTTTACATAAGTTTTTCTTGCGTTTTAATATTTAAAAAATTCTATAGATTTAAAATCTGACCTTTTTATTTTTATTTTTATTTTTTTATTTTTTTAAGTTTTGTAATATAGACGGTTAACATGTTTAACTGTAGATTTTTCATTATATTTCCATGTAGGATTGTGGACCATCAAAAATTTACCTGCATAATATGAGGGCATGGAATCATATTGATGGCTTAATTCTTTTACAGAAAATGGATATACAACGCATATTATGCATAATTTTATGTTATCCGTATCAAACCCGCATTTAGGTTTGGACAATGACTACAATTAATAATAAATTTTCATGTAAGTATGATAACTTTGTTTATAATGTTGTTCTTTGAGTAGATAAATTTGATATTCTAACATAAGTCAAATTTGATTAATATAAATATTTATAAATGTTATAGTTAATCCCATGCATACACTTAATAAGACGTGTTTCAATATGATATTTATAATGCATATGGTTATGGAGTTATTAATATTACGATTGAATAATAATAATACTAATATTAATAATAACAACAACAACAATTGTAATAAAGACCTTGTCTCTAAGTACTCGCTAAGTACTCGACATGTGGCTATTCTCAGTTGCATCCGCGCCCTACATGCACATGATTTTTTTTTCACCATCCCTATTAACTGCTTGGTACCACATGATGTAGCAAACACCTTCCAGTACCTGTTTAAGCTTAGAATGAATTCGAAGATTCGAAATTCAAACCAACCATTCCTCATACGAAGAAACATCCACAAAATTGCAATCCCACCAAACTGTGGTCTTACGATAAACCTCTCCTGCTATGAGACAAGCAAAGAAAATATGACCAGAAGATTCCACCGCCTTACCATAATTTGGACAAAGGATGGATTCAATATCCATCCCTCTTCGAGAAATATTGAGCCTAGTAGGTAGACAATCCAACCTTACTTTCCAAGCGAGAACATTGAATGGGTTACGGGTCAAATGGATCATATATTAAAATTGCGACCCGTTTGACCCATTTTTAATATATGACCCGTTTAATTGGGTTGGATTAGGTCATGGGTCAAATGGGTTACGGGTCAAATGAGTCATATTTGGGTCAAATGGGTAGCGGGTCAAACAGCTTGGGTTAGGTCAACCCGTTAACTTTTCAAACTTTTTAAAGTTAGAAGCATTTATAATATTTATTATTTTTAGTTTTAGGTACCCGACACAAGGTTGATATGTATTCTAAACAAACCAAAATAAGTTAAATTTTATGAATTATTTATATTGTTATTCAATTAGCTTAATTTGTTAAAACAAAATGCAACATATCAATGAGGGTTGAGCATCGGTCTAAGACTGGATCGGACCGAGATCGAATTAGACCAAAACCACGGACCGAGGACCGAATCGAATGTGTTTGGTCAGTTCCATGGTCCGGTCCTTCGGTCAGTCTAGTCCAAAAAAGCATTATTGGTCGGTTTGTACGTAAGATAAGACCGGACCGGACCAAATCAGACCGAACTGGACTAAGACCGAAATAAGGAAAAAGTTGGGACCGAGACTGGACCGCCAGTTCTTTGGTTTAGTCGGTTTTCGATCGCCCGGTCGGTTTTCTCGGTCTAGTCAATTTTGGGTGTGCGATGCTCAACCCTAATATAAGTAGTAAACTAAAAAAAACTACCTTGGAAGCTATGTTTTTTTATTTATTTAAATTAATGATGCATATACACAAGAAGAAAGCAAATAATTTACAGCTAACCATAACTTTAATAAGGATTTTTCTAACTTGTGTCCTCAGGGATAAGTTAAGTTGTTAGGAATTGGAAATTCTATAGTGAAGTATCGGTCACCCCTAAATGTAATCTAGCTTAAGTTAGCTCATAGACATATCGTTTAGTATGTTATTTGTTAATTAGTTATTAGTGTAGTTTAGTCTAGTGCAACACCGTGGAGGAAGGACGGGTCTTTACCCACTGTATGCCTGATCCACAGCCCTTAGGAGGGCGTAACTCTTTGTATAAATAGCCCTCTCCTCACAAGGGAGAGAGTTGGATGTTCATTGGGAATCTAACCTTCCATGAGTTTCTCTTTCTAGAATATCCCACTTTATCTCTCTAAACCATCTAAATTATACGCCTACTTGTGTTTGTGTTATGATGTGTATGTGAAATCCAATATGTATCAATTGATATCAAGAGCCATGGTTAGATCATCTCTTACATATCCTTGGATTTCTAGTGGTTTTTAGGTGGTTTTTGAGTTTGAAAAAGTTTAGTGGTTTTTGCATCATTTGCTTCATTTCTAGTGTTAAAGGTTGAATTTTGATTGTACTTTTGTGTTTAGGATCATCATAAGTGTTTAGGTTTTGATTTGGAAGGCTTGAATCATCGTGGTTGGGTTGTTTTTGGATTGAAAAGTGGTGTTTTTGAGATATTCTAGCTAGCGACTTGAGTCACGAATATTTTAATCTTGGTAGCGACTTGCTTTTTAAGTTGGTAGCGATTTGTAGTTGAAGTGGTAGTGACTTGGTGCTTAGCGACTTGTCTATTGAGACAAGCCGACAAACAGTACACTTAGTGGATTCTCCACTACGGGTAGCGATTTGGTGAAGGTAGCGACTTGCTTTCAATTTTGTTAGCGACTTGTACTTAAGTTTCTTAGCGACTTGGTGTTAGCGAGTTGCTATTTAGCGACTTGACGACTTAGCGACTTGGTGCTTAGCGACTTGCTGTCAAAATTTGTAGCGACTTGGTGCTTAGCGACTTGCTGTCAAAATTCTTAGCAACTTGGTGCTTAGCGACTTGTCTTCTCAACTCTTAGCGACTTGTTCTTAGAATACTTTGGTGAAGTGAAGCAAGTTACTTATATCTAATATCCATAAACACATCCATCAACACAATGTCTTACATCACTGATCCTTTAATCACCAAAGTACTTTAACTCTATGATACCTCACGAATAATGAAACAGTCTACTGAATGTTCTACCTTGGATGATTCAAAGAACTTATAATCAAAACACTTCACAATCTGAGTCAAATTCTAATGAGTCACTCTTGATATTGACAAATGATGCAAGGCAAATGGAATGCAACATTGAGCCCTTTCAACTACTTCATCAGCACCTCAAGCTACTTTTATCTACATCTATGGATCGAACAAGCGTTGCTCTCCGTCGTCGATTTTCCCACATTGACAAGAATTGTGCTACTTAACTTAGAACAACTAAGGTTTCAAATTACCAAAGAGAAGTTCTCAACTGATGATTCTAATGCAGCTCTTCAAGTAATCTTCGATCAATTTCAACCATTCATCCGAGGAATATTCCTCGATTTTTATCAAGACATGACTGAATTTCATTCAAGAAACACACTGGAATGGAAATTCATGAGTTCAGAAACACCGTTATTCAACTTATGGGTAATATGGAAATATACATCAAGGAAGTTGCTCAAGAGAATGACATGCTGAATGAATTGAATGGGTGTTAAGTTATGTTATGTGAAGATTGTGATAGGTCGAGCAATGGATTAGTCGAACAAATGAATGATGACGAATAGAATTTCGTTGCAATAAAGGAGGTTGAAGCCAACAAGATCGATCTCGGAGACTCGAGAAAAGGTTGAAACAATTTACATGACAACTCCTAGTATTCATGTGGTAAATACTGATGACAGATTTTCAGATGAACAGGTTTCATGAGATGAGGTACCCTTAACTAATCTAAGTAATTCATGTGTTAATGTACCTGATCTACTTGATTCTAACTCTGAACATAATACTGTGAAATCTATCTTGGTTGAGCCTGAATCTAAAATTTTTAAAGCTAATAACATGATTGAAAAAAGGGTTTATGATGAACTTTCAAACAAATACTCAATTCTTGAAAAACATTGTATTTCCTTGGAAATTGCAATACAACAAAAGGAAGAAAGTTTTTATGCCAAAAAAACTTGCACTAATCAGGAATTTCCATAATTTCAAGAATTTTTTGAAATTAATCACTTAAAAACCCAGATTCAGGACAAAGACTCAACCATATGCAATATGAAGTTACTACTCTCAGATGTGCATAAGTGTGATTGTCATGAGATGTGTGATACACTCAAATCTAGGAATGTTGAACTGGCTCTATGTGTGTCCAACATATTAAGAGAAAATGAGTCCTTAAGAAAGAACTTAGAGGAGACCAATTCCAAGTTGTTTAATCAAACTAACACCTTGTTGTCAGACATTGATGCCCTCAAAGCCCAAATTCAGGATAAGAGCTTCACTATTGTTGCCTTAAAAAATGAGCTTAGGAAATCTATTGGAAATAGTGTGAACACTAAGTTTGCAAAACCATCAACCTTGGGAAAGCCAACTGTTCAAAACAACTCAAAACATCTGTAGTTAGGCGAGCCCAATGCTTTTAGAACTGAAAGATTAAAACCATCAAAATCTAGGCTTGCCTCCCAAGTTGATGAGAATACTGTTTTTTCAAAACTAGTCACTTCACTACTTCATTCCAACATGATGAATAACGAACCCCAGTTCAATGTTCTAAGTCCTAAGATCACGAATACTAGGAGGTCATCTAGTTTTCCTAAGAAGCATCAAATGACTAATCAATCACCTAAGAAACCAGGTAATTACAAAAGGACAAATGTTCAAAAAAGGGAAGTGCCTACATCCAAATCTACTAGCATTTGCTTCAAATGGATTCCCACCGGCATTATTTAAATTTACAGGATCCAAACGGACTTACATACCTAGATCTTTCCTTAAGTGGATGCCAACAGGAAAACTCTTCAAGAACGAACCTAAAGGGATCTCTATGAATGACACGCCTAGATCAAACTGTGCAACTTCCAATAGAGAGATTACTCATGTCACTAACTCATCTATTTGTAATACTACATGTGCTTCTAGTGCAATGGGTTCTCAGTCCTTTTCAGGTACAATGCTCAATTCAATCAGGAACTTCATGACTTGGTTTCCATCAGAAATGAATATTGCTCACTCAGGAGTTATAGCGTGCGATTGATGTACCTCGTACTTTGACTCCTATTCGACTTGAATCAGGACTCGCTCTTATAAATCTGTGTACAAATCAGTTAAAAAAAATCAAATCATTCTTTTAATTCATAATTTTAGTCATTTACCTCAAACTAATAAAGGATATATCCTTTGTTATCGATAACATCTACGGTCCTAGAAATGTCATTCAATAATGACACGGGATCATAGATGAAGTTCGAACAAATGATATATTCTTGTTTTATAACGGGTGGGTTTAATTTAATCAATGGTCATTGGTGACATTGATTGAGGGGGAGAATTTTACAAGTTATCTCGTTTATACATGCACCATTGTTGGATAAGTATTGTGATCAGATGCATGTCGTTGTCGTGTCTTGTTTTCATGGTTTTTCTGTGCTGATTGCTTATCTGTTTCATGGTGTCCATTGTGTTAGTTTGCTTATCTTATTATGCTATATGTGTTAGTTTGCAATCTGATAAGTTCATGGACTGAAAGTGTCTATAATACATAACTTGATAAGATAGCGACTTGTTTTTGAAACAATAGGTAGCAATTTACCTTTAACAGAGTTAGTATGTGGGTTAGCGACTTGTTATGAAATATGTGGGTTAGCGACTTGTTATGAAATGTCTTAGCAACTTGATAATACTTATTGCTAGCGAGTTACTAGAACACTCACAATACTTCAGGGACTTAAAGTGGCAACTTGGTATTCTTGTTTATGTCTATCCCTATACCCTAGCGACTTGCCTTTTATTTTTCATTATCTAAAAAATCAAAAGGACATTCATGTGTTTTTCTTCTCTGTAGCGATTTTCTCTTACAATTCGATTGTGGTACATGATTCATCTATCCTTCTCCATTTCTTACTTGTAATAGATATGCATATCCTTACTTTTTTCCTTTAACAGATTCTACTCGGACTGTTTGATCTTCAATCTTATTCCACTCACCTAGGTTTGTTAAAGGATTCAACTGCTGAAACTAATGTTACATGTATGAATGGTTCTAGTGTAGTTTTGGTCCTCTTGGATTGATGTTGTCTTTATTATTATGTATTGTAATGAGGCTCTTTAAGTGAATCGTTATTTTGTTTGGTTATGGGTTACCTTGTCTTTGTGATTATCTGCTGTTATTTGTCACATCTACTTGTGTTTACAGTATTGAAAAGGTTGCAGTTGTTGATTTGAGTATGATGTTAGTCGCTAGCAGTGTATGTTCTTGGTGGCAATTTACCAATATTCTTGATAGCGACTTAGTTATGTATGTTCTTGGTAGCGACTTACAACATTCTTCCTAGCGAGTTGTTTTGATAATTGAAACTTATCCTAGATAGCGACTTAGATGTGTTCTTTATAGCGAGTTGGCTTGTCTGTTCTTGGTGGCGACTTACCAATATTCTTGGTAGCGTGTTAGTTTGCTTATTCTTATTTAGCGACTTACCTAAGTAACTCGTGGCGACTTATCACTGTTAATGTTGGTAGCGACTTGTACTTACAAGTCTGTAACTTGTTAATCTCGTAGCGACTTGGTCCTATCATTTTTTATAGCGACTTATCTGTACTAGATTAGCGACTTGCTAGCTAATTGTTCAAGTGGCGACTTGGTATGTTGAATTATTTCAAGGCGACTTGCTATTGTAATTTCATGATTAGCAACTTGATTCAGGTTTTCTGTAGACTTGCCTTGACAACATACTCTTAGCAACTTGCTATAACATCTTTTGTTTGAGCAAAGTTGTACTTGGTTTCTCTTGTAGTAACTTGGTATGACAACTTGTTTCAAATAACCTGCTATAACATCCACATAAGAGTATCTTGTCTCATGAAATTACTTAAGAGCAACTATGCTTTTAAATAATTTGACTCTAAAACAACTTGTCTTCAATACTAGTGCCACTCAATCTATTTCAACTTTCTTATGAGATCTCTGTCTAAGTTACCAAGTTACTGTGTATATGTCATGAGGTTGTATTCAATGTTGATTAACTAACCATATCTAATCTAACATGCTCACAATCATTGGTGTTGTATGTGTGTATCTTTAGATCTTCAATGGCAAACACAACCACATCTGAGAAAATTACATCTGCTGCTCCACCCAATGTCCTTTCAGACGACGAAATCTTCCCTAAGAATCAATGGGTAGAGATAGGGAAAAGTAACTGTTATGTGGACTTGCAAAAGTTGCAACAAAACCGAACCCTCAAAGTGTCTATTGATATCCTTAAAAACACAAATTTCTTTAGTGCCCTAACCAAGCAATGCATAATTCCCACCATTTACATACAACAATTTTGGAACACCATTGAATGGGACAAAAACACGACTCATTATACCTGCAAGTTGGATGATAAGGAATTTGTGATCAATTCGGACATTCTCAGCAAGGCCCTTGGAATCACACCCTGTAACCCCACCATACGATCTGAACCACCACCTAGTGCGGAAGAACTAATAGTCTTTCTGATTGGTTTGGGTTATCAAGTTGGCATATCGGGGCCTCGACATCATCACCGGACACATGTATCAACCACGAGAGCTATGACAACAGTTCTCAACTTATGTTTATCGGGAAAACATCGGGTTTGATAAAGTAAGGATTCCCATCTTGCAAATCCTATGGGGTATCGTCAATGGGGTGAATGTTGATGTAGCAGAACGTATCTGGGAAGAATTCTCGTTGTCAATGAACACATTCATCTCCGATAGAACAAACTTTCAGAATAAAGCTCGAGGGGACGAAAGAAAGTAAACAAACTTGTGATTCCCAGATCGATTCTCAAAACTTGTCATCCAGTACTTGCAATAGACTCATAACTTCAATCCTAGGAGTGAATCAGTCCTTCATAATGCTAAGGATGAATTTGTTCTGGGTAACCTTAAATATGTTGCTAAAGTTATGGATAAAGAGATCTTTGGATTACCAATTCGTGATATCCTTCTCACTGACGATATTAAGAAGACGGGTTACTTCAAACTGTACAAGAAAAGGGCTTCCGTGATCCAGCTAATGTTGATGTCCTCCCACTCCACCACAACCCAAAACCGCTAAGTCTCTTCGGTTCAAAGACTTCATATGCTGCTCTTCCAAAAGGAGACGTGAAAGGTCACAACCTTCGGACACTACTACCCGAAGCATAAAAAGAAAGAAGAAGGAAGTGGAAAAGAAAGCGTTGAGGAAACCTGAGGTTTCGGGGGTAATCTGAGGTTGATTGATGAAGATGATGCTGCTCGCAACTTGGAATCAAGCAAAGTCTAGAAAGTCGAATGTGAGTGCACCGTTGGAGGTATTCGTTTAGAGAACCTGAACCAGAGCCAAGCCATACAACTCCAATCACACAAGACAAAGGAAAAGGGATTGTTAGTGTTGATACCGAACAAGCCGCACACATGCTTCTAACATTCTCCTCCTCACCATCAAGAACTACCACTCAATTTGAGCTGAAGAAAAGAAGTGAATCTTCTTCAGCTCAAGAACAATCTGGTTTGGAAAAGGAGGTATCCAAGGCACAAGAAAAAACTCCTGCATCAAGTGATACTCAGTCTGATCAAAATATTGATGAAGAGATGCAGAAAGACTCACATGAGAATGTTGAATCAAGATCTGACGAGACCAGGCATTTGGAAGAACCAAATCTATCTATTGATTCTCTTTCCTCATTGAAGAATCTAGATACAGACTTATCTTTTGGGGATCAGTTCTTAAATGACAAACCCTCAGATAACGAGCCGTTTAAGAAAAATGATGAGAAAGGGGAAGCTGAGTCCATGTACAATGTTGATATTCAACAAGACACATCAACCACTCCTCTAATGTCATCACCTATTCAAGCAACCGCACTTCCACCACCCAAACCCAATATTGATCCAGTACAAGTTGTCACCATCAGTGATACCGTCACTCCTCCTGCCTCACCACCTCCTACTTTACCTTCTCCAGACAAAACGACTGAACAATTGCTCAAAGAGGCTATGACACGTATTGCAACTATTGAGAAGCACTTTCCCATCGCCGTCAATAATCTTGATAGTCATGTCAAAAAGTCGGAGAATCTTAACCTTAATGAGATTGTTACACGGGCAATAGAAGGCGATATTAAAGATGTAGTTGATTGGGCAATGAAGGCTCCACTACTTCAGCGATTCAAAGACTTGCCAATCTCGACATAAGATCGCTCTCTCTGAAAGAATGTATGAAGCGGGAGAGCATTTGGTAGATACGCATAAGAAACTATAATGGCACTCGAGGAATCGATAAGACTTGATAATTATCAGCAGTTTGTGGAGGACATACGAGAAAGGGAAGATAAGAACAAGAGAAAGACTGTTCCGATAAATCAAGCTGATAAGTCCGAGGCCCCAAGCCACCACCACCTCCTTCACCTCCAACTGGAGGAGCTGGAACTTCTGGGGCTGGTGGATCTTCCGCACAACCATGACACCTTCACCACAGCCACCAGCATCTCATCCAAAACCTTCTAATCAATCTAGTCCATCCGGAGACCAGGAAACTCAAAACAAGTCTGCAGCTTGGACCATGGTCGATTCAAGGTTCACACCACAGCTCCTCTATTCCCTGAAGATCAAGTGTTTCATGAAGAGTCATATATCATGGCAGAGTCAGAATCGGATGACGATGATGCATCCACCAAGTATATCCCCAAGCCGTCTGAAGATGATTGGTTTGATACATACATGACAGGAGATCGCTCTAACCCATCTAGAGTTGCACCTTCAAAAGACACCATTCGAAGTTGGCTACCCGAAGAGAGACCTCATACACCAGAACCCTCATGGTCTATCCCGTAGACTCACGATGATCCTCGACAACAACTGGGCTACCATAATTTCTACAAACTATGAAACCCCAGATGAAGACTCTCTACTTCATGTCACTGGAGATATGGGCAGCTTCATAAGTGGTTCTCGTGAACGAAGGGAATCTCGCCCATCACTCCAAAGGATCATGAAGGACAAGCTTTTGAAATTGTCAAGGTCTTTCACTCGATGCCAATCGCCCAATATCGAGATGGAAGAGTGCCACAAGATGCTTAGTGATCAAGTCAGTGAGGAGATTAGCCACTTCAATATGAATAAACCTCTTCCTCTCGGTGGTGAACCTGGACAAATGACCATTCATCCATTCTTCTTCAACCGTGACCTAGACTATCTGTGTGCTCGCTATCTGAAAGAAGACCATCCTTATCGATTTCAAAATGAAAGTTGCTGCATTGATCGTGGTCTTGAACAGATGGTACCGATCAATTCCGTCCGACAAAGAACATGTATATGACATCGAAGCCTCATATGGTATTTCTCATTGGTGGTTCAAAAAGAAGAAGTTCTACATTGAGAGACATGGAGCTGACAAAAGACGAAAAGGTGTTAGATCCATGCTACGAATTCTAAGTGTTATCAGTGTAGAGATCTTCCCAATCCATGGCTATGATTACCTTAAGTAGATCGTTCTGAAGAGCGACCAAAAGATCATGTGATTGAAGAGAACGACTTCAAGCACTTGATGCCCAATGATTTTGAAGATCTCTACCTTCTGAACCTACAAGGATGCCTTAACCATCTTCCGATTCGTGAGAAGAAGGCTCTCCTCTGCTGTCAATCTTTGGATCAAAGGCTTGGTTATCGTAAAGGGTTGAGGATTTTCAGCTAGGAATGGAAAGCTACCAGACTAGGGTCAACCTTACAAGGCCGCAATGGGATGCCTCAGGTCTTGAATTTCACCACGAATATAAAGTAATTGACACTGCTAGAGGCATCATCTTTATCGGCACGTGATACTGGTCAAGAATGCTAATGAGATTATGGGAGCTATATAAGTTCAGTGATGGTACACTCAGGATGGTTGAACAAGAATTGAACTCAAGAGTGAAGGAAATCAAGATTGACATGAAGCCGTTGAACAAAACTAGATTCAGGTCGACTTGAAGATGTGTGAAGATTTCATTGTTGCAATTGGTAGAAGATTAAAGACTAGAATGATTTATCGCAGCCTTGAAAGCTTTGTGGGTGGTCGACTTCGTGAAGGTCACTACATGCTGCTTCAAAGAACTGAATAAAGACATCTTCCGGAAGTAGTTTATGTGTTGTATTTTTGTTGTGCATAATGTGGTGTATGTACTATATAAACAACTATAATGTATGTAATAGTGGTAGGTTATGCAATGTGGCTTCCCTTTTATTTAAAAAGGGAACCTCAGTGTTGTCCACTTCAGATCTTATAAAACTAGACACATTTTTCTCCAACAAATGTTTTGTTTCATACATATTTAAATCACTTGAGATCCAAAATCTCAAAAGATTTGAAATTTTTTATCGGGGGAGAAAATGTGATATAAATATGAAAGATGATAAAAGATGACCATTTCAAAATGCATAATGCTCTCTAATATGTGCTAAACTTTTTCCGAATCTCGAAGCATATATTAAGGGGGAGCATTTCAAATGGAAAATAAATTTTCAAGGTACAAAGAGTTATATGTTTCATCATAATGTACCTTGATTGATTTTCAATCGGTTTCTGTATGGCGGTATGATCGTAAATATGCTTCTAAGAACTTTTTCCTCCTCGTTCAAAACAATTTCAAATCTCTAGGCACATTTTGAGAGGGAGAAACTGTTGAAAACCACATCCTTTCCCATATAAATATCTTTATCAAAGTATGAAAAACGTTAATTTTGATCGGGAAAGTGATGTAGATAACTTTTAGAAATGGTTGATCAAAGAAATGAAGCTTTCATTCTTAAATCTGAGATGTTCAAGCCCTCTTGCCTCCATGTGCTAAAACCATTTCAAATACATGATGCACATGTTGAGGGGGAGCTCTGTTTCTAAAATTATCAAAAACAATTCAGGTACAAAATGTTTTGATAATATATCACAAGTATCTGAATTGACTTTCAAATGGTTTTCGATTGGTTCCAATGGCAGATGAACAATACCAAAGAGACCGACCAAATTTACTTTATGCATGGTGATATAAGGATGGTTAGGTTAGGTATTCGTTCCCACGATCCCGCCAGAGCCGGAGGGATCTACCCAGGGACAATCCACTAGATAGTGTAGAAGTCCTTAGGTATGATGAAAAAAGGAGAATAGTGAGATATGGGAAGAGTGCGGACTGAAACAAAGCTAGAACTGGAATAAACCCAACAAGGTTCTAGTAATGAAGTTTCGGTAAGCACTGAAGGGGTTGAAGAATGAAAAAGATTTGAATGTAAAAAGGGTGAAAAGAAATAGCCCTCCATCAATTCAACCTTAGGGGCAAGAACGGGTTCAATACATATGCTACTGGTGGTTACTAAGGTAACACTGGTATTGAAGACAAGACGTCATGGACCCAGTGACGCACTGCACTAAACTTCTCAAGCTACTCAAGTTCATCTTAAAAGGACTTGTTTCATTCTCACGGGGAACCTACATAATCTATCTACTTTCTTTTAGAGATAGTTGATATTGAAGAAGGAGACCCTCTCCCTAGTCTCCGGCATAGGAAACCAAAGTGCACTATTGAGTCTAGAGCCAAGAGATCATCAATAAATCTCATTAGGACACTTTCAATGAAGACTCTCTGTTTCACACAATGTGGAAAGAGAGATTATATCTTATGAGTCCTACGCATTATCCTTGTGGTATTGCCAGAACATCTGAGTGATATGCATACATATTCACGATGAAGATGGAAAGCCTTCTAGAGCCAACATCAAACAAGCTCTTGGTGGGTGACATGTGAGATCTTCTCGTAAGATCAAGCTTGTGACAACTAGATAGAAACGATGGGGAGATTCAATCTTGAATCAACCTTGGTCCAGGAATGGAATTGACGAATACTTTTGGTAAAACCGTTCGATGTGCAAATCTTCTTTTCTCTAGCACATCGAATGTGTATTCATTTTCAAACACAAAAGTATCTCTGATTGAAAAATACTTTTGGAAAAACCGTTCGATGTGCAAATCTTCTTTTCTCTAGCACATCGAATGTGTACTCTTTTCAAATACAAAAAGTATTTTAATTTGAAAATTGATCTTTCTCATAAAACCTTCGTCGTATTGCAAAACTCTTTCTTCAAGCAATACGCAATTGTTTTTCAAATCATTTTCATCAATCAGTGAATCTCAATTCGCTGGTTCACTCACTCCGTATTGTCTTCTTTGAGACTTTTCGGTTTGAGAACGGCTAGAAAACTACTAAACCCTGTCAAGGAAATTCTTCGAATTTACCCGATCACAGCAAGATTTGCTTGATCAATGGGGAACCGTGGGCCGTGTATCTCAATTCAACGAAAGTGATCAAAGACACTTTCGTATGCTTTATTGCTAACTATTTTATGCGGTACACCCGGCGTTTGTAAAATGATCGTAATGAAGCGGTCAATCCATAGCCGCATGCTCACACAACACATTCATTTCTAAAGAAATCATGATTAGTGCATCAATGACTCTGATATTATAACTCCATGCTTCTCCAAGTGGTGCCAATATCATGAATTAACGAAGCTTCCGCTACTGATGATAAGAAATCATGATACACAATGTGAGCATGTCGGTCCAAAAGTCACAACATCACATAATACCAACACCACAAAGGATGAGTCAAAGATTTATGTTTGCTGATGATCTCAAAGCTGGCTCAAATAACTCATTATCAAGTGGATCAGCTCTATAACCTCCACGAAAGATACATTGCAGTTGAACAATGATGAAATCACCACGGAAGCACAATGTTTGATTAATTTGAAGTATTTAAATTCTACGCTCAAGATTGAAGAAACAATAGTTTGCTAGTATGCAAATTGTATTTCATGGGGTGACCTCCCTTAGGGGGAGATTGTTAGGAATTCGAAATTCTATAGTGAAGTATCGGTCACCCCTAAATGTAATCTAGCTTAAGTTAGCTTGTAGACATATCGTTTAGTATGTTATTTGTATAAATAGCCCTCTCCTCACAAGGGAGAGGGTTGGATGTTCATTGAGAATCTAACCTTCCATGAGTTTCTCTTTCTAGAATATCCCACTTTCTCTCTCTAAACCATCTAAATTATACGCCTACTTGTATTTGTGTTATGATGTGTATGTGAAATCCAATATGTATCATAAATATAGAAAAAAGTATAGAAAAGTATACAAAGGGATAAGTTAAATACATCAAAAAGTACAAAAAATATATAAAACCCACACAAAAGTACAAAAAAATGTACTTTTATGTGGATTTCAAAGTACTTTTTTCATGAGTCCTATAGTACTTTTGATGTATATAACTTGTGCCTCTAAGGCACAAGTTAGAAAAACCCTTTTAATAATAATTAAGTTGCTCACCCTGCAACAATAGCGTCATCCTTTATTCATCTAGAACTTGAAGAAAAAAATCATAAATTTACTCTGTTTGAGAAGTTCTCCTTTTTAAACATCCAAATTAGGGTAGCAAATTTCTGACCCGACCTGAAACCGACACGAAAATTAACAGGTTCGGGTTGTGCTAAATAGTTTTCGAGTCAGGTTTGGGTCGACCTATCTAACCCGTTTATCAAACATGTCAAGTCCGGTTTGAGAATAAAATAAGCGGGTTGACCCGCCAACCCGTTTAACATTTTTTTCATAACTCAAAATTATTTATATTTTATTATGCGGGTTAAATGTGTTAAACGGGCCGACCCAAAAACCTGTTTAACTCGTGTAATGTGCCAACTTTTGAATATAAAAAAGGTTAAATAAGTCAACCAGAAACCTGCTTAACCGATTCAACCTGTTTAACATATTCAACCCGTGTAACCTATTTAACCTGTCAACCCAAGTATATACGGGTTAAATGGGCTAGGTTCGGGTTATGTCTAAACATGTTAGGGTTGACATAACTAACACGATAATTTAAATGGGTTTGGGTTGGGTTTTTCTGACCTGCCAACCCGAACCCGACCTGAATTGCCACCCCTAATCCAAATCAATACAATTTATCCGTACACTACAAAAAATTAGTTGATTCTCCACAATTTATGTTCACATTTTTCAAAAGTGTGTAAAATTTTATTAGATTATTACTCTCTCCGTCCCATAATAATTGTCCACTTTTACTTTTTTGAGTCTTTCTTAATCAACTTTGACCATTAATATTTTTATTTGTGTTATATAATACTTGAAGAAAAATTATACTAAATGAAAATACATTTAAAACCCAATCTATTCATATTTTTTTCCATCAAATATTATATTACACAAATCAAAATATTATAGTCAAAGTTGAATAAAAAAAGACTTAAAATGGTCAAAGTGGACAATTATTATAGGATGGAGGTAGTAACACTTAATGATGTGTAAAAATTATTTACATTACTAAGTGTGAAAAAAATGTAGAATAATAAATTTTTCATACTTATAGTTGTATCAAATAAAAGTTCACACTTTTATTTGTGAAGAATTATAATATTTCTTCACACTTATAAGTATGGAAGTTATTTGTAACACCCAAATTTTTCACACCTTAGGAAGTGTGGAGATTGTTTGGGTCCACATATATAAGTGTGGACATTTCTTAGGCTGGACACATGAAGAAAAAACTCGATCGGTCACCCAAAATTCTCTCCCACGACCAATATTCATATCGGTCAACTCCACTTTGGGGCTTGGGTCATCAGGTATCGGTTGTAATTCCAACCGATATTAAATTCTCCCATTTTTCTTTTGACCGTTGCCACATTAAAAAAAAAACTTTACAACTTTTCCTATAAATACTAACTCAAACACATTTGTAAAAAACACAATTTCAATCAATAATTCTATCTCAATACCTTCAAACACATTCTTTAATATGTCGTTCGAGCTTTTATTTGGTTCTTCTTCGTCTTCCGACGATGAAGAAGTTTTTAATGAGTTTGTTGAGTTTGCGGATTTTTCTTGGAAGTCTTACAAAGCATCACAGCTAAAATTTCGACGAAGGTACATACGTAGGGATCATGAGGGTGCTCATAATCTTTTAGTGGCGACATACTTCTCCAAAAACCCGCAGTTCGACGCAAGAACATTCCGTCGGCGATTTCGAATGAGCCGAGAACTATTCACAGAAATTGTTCGAGAGGTAACTGATCATTCTCCTTATTTTAAACAAACTCTTGATGCTAGTGGCATACCTGGTATTAGCACATTGGTCAAGTGTATTGCGGCCATTCGTCAATTGGGATACGTGGCCGTTCCTGATTCTTTTGACGAGAATCTGGCAATGGCTGCAACAACATCCCGTGATTGTCTCCGAGTTTTGCAAGGTTATCATGGAGTTATATGGTGCTGAGTATTTGCGAAAGCCCACGTATTATGATCTTGAAAGATTATATGCTCATCACGAGCATAAGCATGGCTTTCCTAGGATGATGGGAAGCACTGATTGTACAAGTTGGGAGTGGGAGAATTGCCCAAATAGTGCGAGAGCTCAATATTATAGGGGTAGTCACGGGCCACATCCATTCATTTTATTGGAAGCGGTCGCTTCCCAAGATTTATGGATTCGGCATGCGTACTTTGGTGACTACAGAATGAATAACGATGTAAACGTTTTACGTCATTCCCATGTTTCAATGATATCAAATCTGGGAGAGCACCAGACCTGGAATTCGAGGCTAACGATGTGGCTTATAAAAAGGGATATTATCTTACTTACGGGATATATCCACAATGGTCCGTTCTTATTAAGTCCATTTCAAATCCTCCTACATGTGATGAAAAAAGAATATTGTACAAGAGGAAGCACGTGACAAGTAAAGATGTGGAACGGGCTTTTGGCGTGTTGAAGAAGAAGTATAAAATGCTTAAAGTTCCTGCTCGAAGGTTGTATAAAAAGGATATCCAAGACATTATGTATACATGTATCATATTACATAATATAGCAACGAGCGATATGTCCTACATGGTTCGAAAATGAGGGACACCAAGATCATGATCCCTTAATATCGCATGAAGAATGGTTAGTAGTTACTCAGGAGCTAATGGACGCATCAATTCATCTACACTTAAAATATGATATGATCAACACATTTGGAGAAATCGCCGAAAATGTATCAATGAAGAGAATAAAGTGGATAGTGACGATGACGATGAGAAAGGCGATGAAGATTTTTTAATGTTTTTAACGTTATTTAAATAATTTACGTATTGTTTTTAAAGTTAATTTGAATTTCGTACTGTAATGTTTTTAATTTTAATGAATTTAAATTTGTTGTTTAAAATGTTTGAATTTAAAAAAATAAATAAAATAATAAAATAATAAAATCGGTCATCGGTGGCTAACTTACGTCATGTCCACGGAGAGATAAAGTTGATGTGGCACCTGATGACCTGGGTCACAAATGTGCCCAGCCTTAGATTTATTCACACTTAAAAGTGTGAACTTTTATTTGACACAACTATAAGTGTGAAACATTTATTGTTTTATGATTTTTTTCCACTTTTATAAATGTAACCAATTTTTATACATTATTGAACGTTAAAAAATTAATAAAATTTTACACACTTTTAGAAATTTGGAGAAAAAAAAGTGTGTACATTAAACCAATTTTTTGTATTGATAGAAGTTGAAAAAAAATAGAAGATTTTATTTTTATAATCTAATTCGTTGAATGTATCACATGTAATATAGCACTAATATGTATGTTCAAACACTTAATATATTGTCGTAAAATGAGCATAAATATTTGTATAGAACTCCAAAAGATTCACCATCTTTGCGTTAGAACCTGTAAATTAATACGGTTTGTTAATAAAAGTTGGGAACATAGAAAAAAAAATTGATATTCAAATTTGATATATCACATATGATATAACAATAATTCATAATTTGAACACTAAACATATTGTCGTAAATGGCATAAATATTTGTACACAACTCCACTAGATTTACCCTTTTTTGCACCAAAAATAATATTTATGTCTATTTTATGACATCATGTTTAGTTTTCGAATCTACAAATAGTGTTATATTACATGTGCTATATCAAGCGAGTTAAAAAAAATCATATATTTTCTCCAACTTATATGAATAAACTGTGTATTGATTTGGGGAGTTTCAAAATTATAAGCGATCTATGATTAGAAAGCTATAGATTTGTACTTTTAAATGCAAAAAACAGTTAATCATTTGAAATTTTACAGAAATACTTATTCATACTTAGTACAAATGTTGAGTGTTCGAACTTACATAATAGTGTTATATCACATGTCATATATCATGCAAACTCCTTTGAAAAAGATAATAATAAAATGTAAAAATTAAAAATGGTCTAAAATATATGAAAATACTTATTTATTGAAAATAACATTGTCATACTCATGTAATTTATTACACGTAACGATTAACAGTTTTTTATATATATTATACCAACTATAATAAAATTTTGTATCTACGTGTATAATTAAACGGCGAAAAGACATGGTGGATTTGCTATGTTCCTTGCACTTTTTAGTTCCTGTAACATTCAACCGGCCAACATTCTTCTCATTCACTAATTTAATATAGCACAACATGACACTTTTATTAAACTAACATGTAAATTAAAATATTAGCTTCAAATTTCCAAAGTCGAGTAACACCTAATAAAACGCACTAAACACTTAAAATGGATATCTAGTGGCACGTTCCCAATGCTAATGCGGTAGCTAACTACCGTACTAAACATCATTCATTAATCATTTGACAATTCAACGTTATCAACGTAAATCCAACCTCGTCTTTCATGATGTATGGAAGAGATAAGATGTAGACCTCAAAGCTTACCCCTCACCGAATGTAAAGAGGTCGCTTTCTAGAGGACTTCCGGTCGTTTTGAAGAAACATGGAAGATAAAAGTATAACAAGATTAATCATTTAATTTACCAATGAGATTTAAGTTAATACTCTATATAGCTTTTCGATCACTGAGTGCCGTCTAATAGGCACGATACAGGAGGGATGGTGATCGTCTCCATCTCCCCGTATACATTCCAACAAAATGCATCTAGCCTCATCTCTCCTTCAAACGGGAGAAACTATACTTCCGATAGTTTTATGTTTCTACATGGAACCGAGTCACTACAAGCAAAATTCATTGGCGGGCTTCTCACGTCGTATGTACCTTTTATGTCCTTGTACTCGATGTCTGAAACCACTATCGCGGATGTTTGGTTAAAGCATTTTCTTGTTAGGCAACAGAATTGGTCGATTATGATTGGATTCCTTACGTTTTCCATCCGTATGTTTTCATATTTCACTCCATTTATTTCGCCATAGCCACCTTGCCATTTCTTGATCCTAAGTCCATTTTAGATTGCTTTATTGTGTGTCCCTCATGTGATGTTTGAAACCCATTCCCGTGGAATTGTGATTGCCTAAACTCCCTATGCTTTAATCACGATAAGTGTATTAACAAAGTACAATATGAAACACAAAAATGTAACTAATTCATCAAAAATTAACATAAAGTGAGACCAATATAATGTTTCTCACAAATATGCTTGTATATATATATATATATATATATACGTATATATATATATATACGTATATATATATATATATATACCGATCCAATTAACACAGTTGTCACCTAAAATATGATCAAATTTACAATGCAAAGTTGAAAATACATTGGACTAATTGAGTGAAAAGTTGAAAATATATGTATCGTTGGAGATTATTGAGTTGTAGATTTGAACATTGTTGGTGTTCGAAATATGGATTCCGTCTGGGTTGGGACTCAGTTCTGGCACTATTTTTGCTGTTATGTTTACAAGGAAAAAAAAAAGGAAAAAATTCTTAGAAAGAATAAGAAGGAATTACATATTTATCATTTCAAAGGTTAAAAAAGTTGCATGCATATCATTTGCATAAGTTTTTAATATCCAAAGTACATCGATTTTTATGCGTGTATTGAATGTATATTCAATTTGCACTTTGGAGGATATATATATACAAGTGTCACGTAAAAAAAGTCTTAAAAGATACGAAAAAAAATTGTGTGGATCAAAAAAGTTTGATACTCTTTTACAGAATATTATTATGTTACTATTTATACATATTTGTACAAAAGTTTGAGAAATTCTCTCCTGTATTAAAAGCCAAAAAAAAGTTACAAAATATCTATTAAACGTATATTTATTACTATTTTAATAATAAAAAAGTATCTTTTATGAAGTATTAATTATTAGTTATCTTTTATAAGTATTATTTTTTATATACAATATTACTATACATATTTAATCTTTTATTAATTCTATTCATAATATGTTTTGTTGAAAAGAAAATTACTATTCATATAAGTTGTATTGATAGTATAATAATACTAAATTACATATCTTTTTTTAGATATCACATGTAACATATTTTTGACCCAAAATTATCAAAAGATGAACTATTAGCACTGTCGCCAATTCAATCAAATCAATAAATGCAATGTATACATAAAAACACCTGCACATATAGTAACATTCATTAAAACAAACAAAAATTCTTGATACTCAACAATTCGAAAAGTAAAATTTAGATGAATCAAATATTATATCAACTAAACAAAAATTATTCAAATAGCAAAAAGAATACATACATTAATCCAATCAACGTTATTTATGATTATATATCTATTTAAAATGATTAAAAGCTTATAGATATGTACTTATCAACAAAACACAAATTCTAAAAATACATTTAAAAAAAACATAATTCAATCAGCATTATTTATTATTATATGCATGTTTAGAAAAATTAAAAGTTAATAGATATATACTTATTAAGATAGTGTCAAGTGTCAATTTTGTTCATATCAATAAACAAAAATCAGAAAGAAGAAAAAAGTGCACACTTATATTGTGTTATATCAACAAACATAAAATGTACATAAATAATCACAAGTGCACACTTATATTGTGTTATATCAATAAACATAAAATGTACATAAATAATCACGAAACCTATACATTCGATAAAATATATATTAAAAATCACATTAATCTGCGAATAGTTACGCATAATTCGTATAATCACAATTTGATACATGTAGTAGAATGTTGATCCAAGTTATAAACAAATATGTAAATACGTTAGTTCAATCAAAATTGGTAGGCATGCTATGGATTGATTTTACAAGTAATACATATAAAAACAAAAGTTGATAGACATATAGATATCTATGTGCATTCATAGAAAAATTTAAATATATATGTAATCGATAAAAAGAGATGGATAATATACTCTCAAATCAGATGAAATTGGGGTGTTGAAACCGGATGAACTTGTGATGTCAAAAATCATGGTTGACAGTGATGATGTAAGCACGCAAAAATAATTTATGTATGTGTGTTTGCTTATGAAAAGTATGTGTTTTTGAAAAAAGAATGTTGAATTGTTATAAGTTTCAAAAATGAGAATATTTTATTGCTTTAGTCAAATGGGGTACACTAGTTACTAGTAAGGCCCACAAAACATGTTTTTATCATGAGTAACATTAAAACTCTCTAATATTATTAAAAACATTTCTACTATTACATGTCATGAATTTATATAGTGAATAAATTAAACCACTTAATTACATTCTAATCAATTTATAGTAGTTATCATAATAAATTTTAGGCATAAAATTAATCAACTTATGACACTTTTTATTATATAAAACTATTTCTGACCTTTTTTAGCCGATTAATTCATAAGGTTTGAACCTAGTGTCATAAAGATATAAACTATGACACTTAACACTATAAGATATTTAGGCACATAGGGCATATCATTTCTTTTTGTTAATGTTATGCTATTTTGGAAAACTAAGTTGAGTTGAAAGCGTTTATTTATTTTTTGTTTATTTTTAATTTTCTTTTGTTAAATAGATGGCCCGTGACGGTTCTACAGCTTGCATTTTCTTTGCTTCAAAATAATACTGACTATATATATATATATATATATATATATATATATATATATATATATATATATATATATATACTACTTATAAAGCATCAATATCCTCTGGCTCGAACCTTAAAATTAAGATTCAGCACCAACCATTTCAGACTTTCGGTTATTTACAAAACCAACAACCAGATCCTAAAAATTTTAATCCAATAAAAACGACATACACATTCCATACAAACAAATACCTAACCATAACCCCATTTCATTTACAACCTGATACCCTCTATTAAAAAACACACACACTTCCACCTAAAAAAACACACACACCAAAATAAACACTCTCATCCACCACCACAACTCCCTCCTCCAATGGAATCCCTCCTCCACCGAAACCCACCACCACCAAAAGCCCACCACAGCCGAAACCCCATCACCACCGAAGCCCCACCAGGGTTGTAACCCTCCACCGTCGTCGTACCCTCCACCGGAAGTCACCACCAACGAAACCGCACGAACACCTAACCACCGCGACGATGCTCCAAAAACCACGACCACTGTTTTTGCAATTTTGTAGGTATTTTTTATTTTTTAAATAGATCTATATATGTTAATCAAGTTTTGAAGGTTTTTTTTTTTTAATAGAACTATAGTTTTTATTTGTAGATCTATATACTTCATTTGTAGATCTATAGATTTTTTTTAAAGATCTATGTAATTTAACATTTTTGGTATTTTATTTGTAGATCTATATACTTCATTGGTATTTTTTTCTCGCCGGAAAAGGTTTCCGTTGTTATCGCCGAGAAGTTTTGCTGCAGCCGCCGGAAAATGTTATCGCCGGAATATTCCCTTAAAGCTGACGAGGATGCGTTGCCACTGCATGTATATGTTGCGGTCTCCAGAAAGTGTAATACTTGTTGAATAAATTTTATGACAAGGTTTGTGGTAAATATTTTGCTATTAAGTTAATGTAAAGTTTATTATGTATTTTGAAGTTTTTTTCACATATATTATTTCTTTTATAAATTTATGTTTTTCCAATGTTGTAAAGATTATTTGATAAGTTATTCTATTTTTGTAGATCAACTGACGCCTCCGTTGTTCGACTCCGCCTAACCGCCGTACCATCTCCAAAAGACTCATAAACAGTTATTCTAACAAGTACAGTTGTTTCTCAAAAACAAAAAGAAAATAATTTCAATGGAGGATTCCCTATATAATTCTCAATTCTCTTGGATTATAATTTTGTTGTGGTTTGGGTAATCCAAGTTATTAAGCCCAAATATAATATCTTTGGTCCATATAGAACAAATAGTTAAGCGAACCATGACCGAAAGAATATTTTAAACCCGCGTGAGACGTGTGATAAATGTAACCTATCATCAAAATCATTCTATATTTCTGACGATGCTAACAAGAATTGAGTTTAAGGTTTTTCTAATAGATCTACATATATTTAAGGTTTTTTTAGATCTTTATATTGGTTTTTTTAGATCTTTATATTTTTCTAATAGATCTACATATTTTTCTAACTTTTTCATTCTATATGTTTTGTGGATCTGTAAGCGATGAGATTTTGAAGGTTTTTTGGTTTTCTTTCTTTAGTGTTGAGGTTTTCACTAAGTTTATCAAGCCATTGGGGTAGCCGGAATATTCAGCATGGCCAAAGCAGCCGTGACCAGGACAACCATGGCCGGAATATTCAGCCGTCGACGGAACCTTTGCTCCTTGGCCGGAATATTGTATCTTTTAAATGTTTATTTTGTAAGTGTATTATAAAGTTTTTGTAAATTTGGTTACAAGTTTATGTAAGTTTTGTTATTATTTTTGTTATATAACATCTATATAAATACTGTTGTATAAGTTTACTTGTAAGTTTTACTCGTAATTTTGTTTTAATTTGTTTTCAAATTGTTAGATAAATTGTAGGTAAATTGTTAGTGCAAATACTTGGTACATCATACCAATTTAAATTTACGTTAATGATTTATTTTTTTTGAAAATGTAAAAAATCTTTAAAATTAGAAATTAACTTTTTAAAACCATCCAATTTTTTTTTTTTTTTTTTAATTTATTTTGAACTTTTTGATACTTTTTAAACATTGAAATTTGAATTTTTTGGAAAGTAAAAAAGTACGGAGTAGTTGAAATTTCATAGTTGTGAAGAAACTGTAAAGAGTGTAAATGTGTACTTGATTGAAATTTGAATTATTCTGGAAGTGTTCAAGATTTTGAAATTTTCAAGCCCACTATAATTTTTAATAGAATTAATATGTTAAAAGGTTGGGTCTTTCAAAACTTTGAAATTTAATATGTAAAACTTTTGAGATTTGAAATCTTTTAAAAGTTTAAAAACTAATATAATACAATACCCATTTGATTAAAATAACTAAGAGCCTTGAATAATTTAAGTGGTCTTTATAAAAAATAAATATTTGGATGTTGCTACGTTTGATCATTTATAAAGCAACACGAGTAGTACTGTTACAACCTTCAAAATATTAGGATTGTCGGCGTAATGGCAAAACAGACGATGTTAACAGACATTTACGTTAAAGTGAGAGAAAAGAGCAGGGATCATGATAATTGTCTTTGTGGATCGCAATGTCGTGAATATGTATTTGACTATGCATAGATTGGAATTCTATGACATGTCCACCACCTACAAATTTGAGTATTCATCTTTTTAGCGCAACTTTTGAGAATTTTAAAAATTATTGTAACTGAGAACAACAAAGATGGTACGATTTAAAATAGAAAAGAAACATACGCACATAATTTTATGCCACTTATTACTGAAATGAAATAGTTTCTAAACACTTATTATCTCTAAGGATACCTACCTAGCGTCAATTTATATGACAGCGCATTAACGAATAATATTACCAGCCGAGCCATGGGTTATATAGTCTCAACAAATTATAGGTGCATCGAT
>OU343225.1:84022727-84125256 GCA_910596185.1 Chrysanthemum makinoi | reverse complement strand
TCTTGGTGTAAATAGTACTAAAATTTTGGATTTTGGTGGTGATTTTGTTATAAAAATTGTGGTTATAAATAATGATAGTAGAGTTAAGGATTATGTGAATGTATCTGCTAATGGATTGGTTTTAAAGTGCACACAGTTGAAGGTGAAAATGTTCATATATAAAGGTTGTATATACGAATTGGAGGTGGAAACCTCATGATTGTGATATTCAAGGTGCATTTTTTCAATTGAAAATGATTATGTTTGGTTATGAACTTATGATGTTTCAAGTCTAAATATTTAGGGTTGAAAATATAGTTCAGGAGTAGCGTAAAAAGTCTGATTCTGGTTATGTGATTAGTCGATGTCATTTTAGGTGTAAATCGTGAAATAATGGTGTAAATAATTTGCTAAATACTGATTATGTTAGTGCTACAACTTCATTTAACACACAATGGCAAACAGTCTCTAAGCGGAATGTATTTTCATTTCTGCTAAAGAGCTTGTAAATATAGTTGTGATTTAGAATCGTTGGATTGTATATGCAGGTTCAATGCAACAAACATGCTGGAACTGATAAGAGGCAAAAGTCTAGTGTTTGTAGGTGATTCGATTAATAGGAATCAATGGGAATCCATGCTATGTTTGTTAAGACTACGTTAAAGATCCAAGGAGGGTATCACAGAACACGACCAGCGTATCACCAAAGACAAGGGAAACTACTCTTTCAAATTTCTGGTAAAATTTTATAATAGTTTGATAATCATCGTCAATGTTGCTGAGTTTATCATGTGATTTTGAACTGTGATATTGTATGATTTTTGTATGTCAGGATTATAAGTGGACGGTTGAATACTACGTATCCCATTTCTTGGTTCATGAGGGCAAGGCAAAGTTGGCAGAAAGCATGCAGGCGTTACGTATTGATACTGTCAATAGGGTTTCATCAGATGGAAAAGAGCTGATTTCTGATTTTTAACACCCCTCATTGGTGGAACCATTACAAAACTAAATCCGGGTGAGTTCACAATATCTTAAACCTCATAATAGCTTATTGTTCACGTAAATGCAAGTATATATATGCACATTTGAAGCAATTTTGGCATATAACACCTATAAATGACAGTCTTATAAAAAGAATCAAACACAATACTCAAATCATGATAATATATAGATAATTTTATGCGTTACATGCGTTAAAGAAAGATTTTAAACACAAACTAAAGTTTACTCAACAACACAGAATTTTAATTCACAGCTTTAGGTGAAGCAAGCGTCAAAATAGTAAGTTCATTAATGCTTTTATCAAAATTAAGTATATGATGATGTTTTAGATATCGTTTTCAGTGGAAACAATTTATTCCATCATTCCACCGTTATATCTGAAATACATTCTTTTTTTGAAAGGCATACACTCTTCTTTGAGTAACTATCTATATGTCGTTTTGACTTCCATATCTAGCGTCTTCGACCTTTGCTTCCATTAAAGCTAATTCTTCACGAAATTCTGTTCCTGCTATTAATCACACACATAAGATTTAACCTTGATCGAGTTTCTGAGTTGAGAATCCACTCGGCGTAGTAATCGTTCAATCCCTATATGGATGTGAAGTGTACATTCCATCTTTCCCTTCAACAAATTAACTAGTATCTTAAATCTGATTACTTTGTGATTCCATCATAGATTCTGTCTCAAATTGTCTCTAACACTCTGAAACCAAAAGTATTTTCCTTATTACTATATTTATTCTAATATGATTTCGAATAAACGATTTCATCCTGGAGTTAATTTTATCAAAACACCTGAATCTTTGTGATGCTGGTGCATCTTTTAAGCCCTGTATTGTTGAACTTTACTTTTTGCATTTATGATCTAGAATGGCATAGGTTCCTTCACCACATGAAATGTATCATGTATAGTGTATACCCTTTAGTTAATATTAAATAAGTGATAAGTAAAAGAAATCTTTTTTTTTTTTTAAATCGACATAAACATGCCCAGAACTTTTGCTTTTGTCCATGAAATTGCATATGAAATGTTTGTTTAATCATCAAAACACCTTTATCTCCTTCCATTTCAAGCATAATGTTTTTTTTTTAACTTTCCAATTGGCTTTAGAGCACAATTGCTGACTTTATTAAAAAGTCAAAACCTTTTGTGTTTTACGTTTGATCTTCCTGACTGAAACATATCCAATACATTCCGAACTCTTACATACCATGATTATACCCTTTTTTTTTGTCAAACAAGGATTTTGAATTGAATAACTCAGTTTGACTTTATAGTAGGTCAAACTGTGTAGTTCTTGCTCTAAGTTTTTTAGTTAAACATTTTTTTGATGTAAGATTTGAATACGCGATCTGTTTTACCTAATTTTCAACATTTCACCTTATTTTTAAATACTGTTTTCTTCTAAAAAGAATAGTATTAATTCTTTGCACTCTGAAAGCCTGATGATCATCTCCTCAAGGACTCTTCAAAAGACCTTATATAATATTGACCTTCAATTTTTTTTTAGAAAATAGGCAGCTTTAGATATGGATCATTACTTTAAGAGATATAAGTTCACTCCTTAACTTATAATGAAACCGAAAGATTATAGAAATAGAGAGTCATCTGATATTATAAGTATATGATTCCATCCAACAGATTATGTTTCAAGTCCTAGAAACCCTTTATATACTATGCTAATCTTTTGTTAATCTATCATCTTAACCTTTTTTATAGATCCTGCATTACCTTTTACATGAAATGATGAAAGCTATGTATTTTGATCAAGATCAGTCTGATTTACTAAAGTCAAGTTGTTTGTAAATTGCAAGTCAAGAAGTACAATCAGTTCAGTTCTGTAGGTATATGAGAGTATCTTTTTTTAGGGCGATGATACACAGGGATTGTTTTCTTTGCTGTATTCTTCTTCTTTCTTTGACGATCTCTGTATTATCCTCTTCTTTCTGGCTTTCAACCTCAGGAACTAATTTTAGGCTAGTATGTATGCCACCTTTCCTTTTCCTAGTTGAGGTATGGCAAAGTGGGCTGGAGGCTAATTGGGGGAACGGGTCAAAGGGATTGGTCAATATGGCATATCAAGGCGGGTCATTTTTAGTCGACCGAAATAATTGTTCACCTGTTTTTTGTATATCAGCATAGTAAAAAATGATCAGAAAGGCTTGGTATCATTTTACATCTCATACTGCAGGGTGAATTACTATCAGGAAGCAGATAACGTTCTGACTCATCTCGATTCATCAGCAGCTTTCACAAAATCAATGACAACATGGGCATCATGGGTCGACAAGAACATAAACCCAAGAAGAACACAGGTTATATTCAGAAGTTCTGCTCCTTCACATTTCAAAGGAGGTGGTCATTGTATAGAAGCCACTCAACCCCTCAACCAAACTAGAACCACCAACAATAGTCCAGAAAAAAATCTCATTCTCCAACGCATCATAAAACAAATGAAAACACCAGTCAAGTTCTTAAACATAACCACTTTGTCAGATTACAGAATCGATGATCACCCATCGATTTATGGAAGAAAAAAGGCAGCCCTTTAAAAGGTGAAGATTGCAGCCATTGGTGCTTGCCAGGCGTTCCGGATGTTTGGAATAAAATTTTGTATGTTCATCTTCAGTCTAACGTTAAAAACAGGTACATTCAGTAATCATGCAAAACATTCATTTTCTCAAAATGAATAGTTCATCAAAAGAAGAAAAGAAGAGTTTTTTTTTTTCTTTCACTATCCCATTGGTGGCCGAGGCAATGATGAAGGTAGTGGTGGGCCTGCCAATGGTGACCGAGGCAATGGCGACCGAGGTAATTGTGGCCGAGAGAATCGTGATCGAGGCACTGGTGACCGGTTAAATAATGACCTATGCAATGGTGATTGCTGCACTGGTGACCGACGCGATGATGGCTTTCTTGCTCGCAGTTGAGGAGCTGAAGGACCTCCGTTTGGATCATCGGGGTTTAATGCCCAAACAGGTGCCACGTCAGGTGCATAACAATAATCATAGAACAGCTCTTCACCAGCTTCAATACGTTTTTTGGCAAATATGCCAACACGATCATCACCTGCCACTTTCAAAATCTGCATGTCCCAACTTTTTTAGACACAAAATGATTTTAAGTAAAATTTAAGACGTAAGAAGAAACATACCCTGGCATAACAGTTTGGGTTAGCTGAATGGTTAGCGAATTTCAGTTTGCTTCCCATATGAATTGGATCAATGACGTACTGCATCATATAAAGAAGCTGGCTGAGTTTCAAATGCTAATCATATAGTGCACATTAACTCACGGGAACTTGCATACTGGTAATTAATTTGAATGGTCTGTCAATAAGTTTTTGTACATCTGATTCGTTAAAAATGGTTTTGTGTCCCGTTTAGATCCTTTTAAAAAATAACCCCTCAAAGCAGTTTTAGAAAATGGCTTACAAAGTAACTCGAATGGGCTACAAACACATCTTTTAACGACTTACAAGTAGAAAAAGGTTATAATGACTGAAATTAGAACTGCGAAAAATACATTGGTAATTGATTATCAACATTGATATGATGTTATATATCGAAAGGGCTTGCCTGATCATTCAGGTTGAATAGGAAAGATGATGTATTTGCATCCTTGTATAAATTCCCTCGCACATCTGCTTCTTCACCAGAGATCAGTTAGCGGTATACTCTCCAATAAATTCATCTTTGTTGGCAGAGCTCTAGGGAAAAAAGCTTTATTTTATTTTATTTCCGTGTAAAACATACATAGAGAAAAGGCATGGTTTGATTCGCGATTCATACCTGTAGGAATGCTCCCCAGCCACTAACATCAGATTTAGCCATGAGAATCTGAGGACAACAAAAGTCGGCATCATTGTGGAATTCATTCCACAAACTTTTTGTACATGCTAGATTGAAAGTGTTGATATTGCTTACCCTTTTTTGCTCCTTTAAAAGGACCCTCATGTTGCCACATGGACCTTCTCCTTTCCTCTCAGGCTCGCCTAGTGGCCCACCGCCACAACTGCAATGTCACAGATATGTATGACCATCATAAGTTCATGACAGTCAAATGTTGAACATGTGTCAAAGACGAACATGTGAAAAAGAAGACTACATTAGAACCAGGTCATTTATGATCGGTTAGCAAGTATTTTTTTATGTGGTATATTTAGGGGGCGTTTGGATAACCTTATTATTCGGGTTTATGAGATTATTTGAAAATGAAAAAAACTCATAAGTCTATTTTATCGGGCTTAAAAGCTATCAAGTTGAGCATACAAACTTAACTACGCCATAACCTCACATTGATAAGCCTTTAGCATGATAAACTTGAGCTTATGAACTTTTTCAATTTTAAATAAGTCAATAAGTTCGGGAATAAGCTAATCCAAACACCCCCTAAATATGTTAAGTCAACTTGTATTTATTTTACCATGTAGATGATACCTATAGAAGAAGGGTAAAGACTAAATATGTTTCATGTACTTATATATTTGATTCATTATGAAATACAAACCGATAAAAAACTCATTATGCATAACATACTTGCACTTTTTATTCATTATGCATAATATTTACTTATAGCGAATGAATATTTTATGAAAAATATACATGTGCATAATGAATCAGAAAGACACGTATATTATATTATGCATAATGAGATTTAAATCGATTTGTAGTTCATAATGAATCTAATATATAAGTACATGAAGCATTTTTAGCCTTTACCCGTATAACATGTACAATGAGTTGACAACCAATATCCTAAAATAGTTCATGTACCTTAACTAGGAGAAAAGGCCATATAAAAGGGCATGATGAAAAGTAATGGTTAGGCTTTTATCACAAACATTTAAGGAAGGTGTGGTTTGGTTCGAGTAATAAGAAATAAGCCGAACATGTAAGCTTAGAGGATCTCCAATGATTGATTTCATATCAAAATAGAGTTCTTTTCAACCCGCTCTAATGCTTCAGCTTATTCTCAGACGTGTTTTTTCATCTCTGGATAGAGAAAATGTTATGTAATGGGTTGGTAATATGTTGGTTGATAGTTCAACTTTCATACATAGTCCTAAAGTAGTGTAGGTTTAACAAACTCTAATATAAATAGCTTGTTTTTGGTCAAAACGATCCGCACTATATTCTATATACATGGTTGTGATAACCTTCTAAACCCGTTGACTCTCATGTAGTCGTGTGTGATTTTGTAGTTCCTCCAACACATGTATATACACATTGCAATTATAGACCCTTTTTGATTTCTAAATTCTCCTAGAACCGAGCTTTCTAGACTATAAAATTCTAGCTTCTTTTCACAAGTAACTATAGAACACACATAAACACAACTATAGTCATTTTTTATAATTACTAAAAAGGAACGTGAAATACAACTTGAAGTTAATAAATAAAGCGACGTTTGGTTTGAAAATATATATGGGGGTGGAGGAATAACATTCTATCCACACATGTTTAGTCGATGGTTTTGATTTTTTAAATGGGTATCAAACCTAAGCATATACCCAAAAATTTTGATGCGTTTACAAATCTATTCTCGTTCAAATGCCCATCTCATATGTCTATCTATAGGTACATCAGACATTATGGGTGATTCTAGTTCAATTATCTTATATACAGCTTCATGTTTACTATTCATAACACATGATGGTAATTAACCTTAATTACTTTTAGGAAAATGATTTGTGTGCCTAAAACTTGTGACTAAAATAATGTCTAAGAGTATGATTGCAACACATGACAAATTGAAAGGTTGAGATTAAGAGAGATAAAATGACCATTGTGTCATCTCTGTCATTACTCTTGCTATTAAAGGTTAAGGGCTAGTCGAAGCTCAACATAGGTTAAGGGCTAGTCGAAGCTCGAACCCGAACATGTCCCAAATGGCCATATTAACATTGGGTTAGGTCATGTGACCGGTTAGGCTCCGCGAGTCTACTTTCCCCTGCACATCTTTTATTGAGTAACAACGTAAAGCCAGATTAAGGAAGGTTCAGGCAAAACGGACCGGGCGAGCCGATTTGGCCAAAAACCGAGACCGAGGACCGGACACGGTCAAGTTAGTGCGGTCGGTCGGTTGTCTAGCCGGTCCAACAAAGTAAAATGGTTAGTTTTGTGTAACACCAAACCGGACAGAGGAACAGATAAAAAGGGTGGACAGAAGATCGGATCTAAATATGTTTGGTCCGATCCGGTTTGGCCGGTTTCTCGGTTCATCTTGGTACACGGTCTATTATGCTTGGCTCTACGTTAAAGAATCAACGGGTTTTTGGCCTATGGTATCTATGTGTTTCATAAAATAAAGATTATATATAAGGTTCAAATATCTATTGAGACACATTATATACATTATAAAGTGTACAAGTCTTTGAATCTTAGAACATTATGTTGTGCTTAGTAACATGCTTGTAATTTTGGGTGAAGTTCCTGGTAAAAGCAAGGATCAAGCCTAACGAATTAACATACTCAAACAATGCTTTACAGATCGCCAAATTTTATGAACCAAAACAATCGACAATGGAGACCTAAGTCCCCTTTTTAGTTTTAGTTTGGTCAAAACTACTCACGATAACTTATGGAACACATAAAACGAAATAATAACACTTATTAAAAACAATGTAACAACAAAAGACAACGAATTAGCATGTGAACAAGTACTAGTATTTAAGCTAATGTGATGCTCATATCATTACTAATGTCATAATAGAAGAAATTGCTAAAACAAAAAGCAAGTGTTCCCATAGGTCTCATAATAAACACAGAAAGACAACATTGAGTTATACAAACTGTATACTATGCGGAAACCATATTACCTGACCCAACAATTATGACAAACATCTGGGTCACACTCACGTCTAGCAACACGACATGGGCATTGTTGGCCTTTGCATTGAGACTTAGTACAGTGACACCCCGTATACCGGTTCCCACAGCTTTTCGGGCACCTAAAATATCATATTATGTATATATGTATCAGCGAAAAAAAATAGATTTAATTTCTTAAATAGAACAAAAGAAAGTTGATTTTCAGCCTATAGACTTCACGGACTTTTTTTTGCCAATAGTGTATTCGAGAAAAATTACGGTGAAGTCGAGCAAAAAATAAAAGTGAAGTCGAGCAATCAAGCGGTTTACAGCTGATTTTTTTTCCTATGTAGACCCCGGTTCTGTGCAGTGGATAATTTTTTTATCTTAGTCTATTTAAGTCATTGGCCCAAAGAAATATACGCGCCATTATAATGTACATTTGCTAATTAAGTTATATACCCGCAATACTTCTCACAGCAGTTGGAACTCTTTAAGCAAGGGCAGTCCTTTCCGCAACCAGACTTGCAGTCACATGGGGTATATTGCTTGTTGTCCCGGTTCTTGTTAGTACTTCCTCTCGATGTTGGTCGACGTGCAACAGACTTTCTGGAATGTTTTTGTCTCTTGGCTTTATTCTTTTGCTGAACAGATGATTGTGGCTCCTAACACCACCACATAGACACATAGCAACAAAATGCAATTATTTAAGAATTATTAACGCAAGATGGTAATCTAGTGACAATAGAACAAACATCCGTTGAAATGCCATACCAGTAAGTGCAGGTAAGACTGATCGCTACATGGTGTCTCATTTTCTGGATTGACGATAGAGGGTGCTCGTTCAGCCTATTGGTCATGCAAGTAAAATTACATAAATGCAAGCTATATAAAACTCCACTATAAAAACATAACGATCTTGATAACACGAATGCTTACAGGAGTAATAACAGGTTGCCTAATTATGTGTCGACGACAATTAAAATTCTGTCAAGTAAGAAGAGTAATTAGCTCACGTTAACCTAATCTAACAAGAATGAAATGCGAAAAATTGTATGCATATATACCAAACACTGTCGGCAAAAGAGATCATCAATTGGATCTGTTTCACCAATTACATCCTCGTTTATCATTTCTTCATTTTCTGTCTTAATAATGGTAAATGCCTCCTGCATGAAAGAAGAAATACAACTGTATTATAGATTTTATAGAAAAAAGTAGTTAAAAGTAGAAGTTGACTACGGAAAATTTAGTCTGTGATTAAGATATCGGACATAGGAGCAACTTCATTACATGGATTTCGGATGTAGTTCCACCTATGAACCTTGTCAAGAGTTGAATTACGTCCTCGGTTGGTTCATACTCTTGGCTAATTACGAACCTACGATACTCAAAGGTTGTCATAAAGATAATATGTTATTAGACTGATATTAACTATAAAACTTCTAACATAAGTGTAGACTATATATGGAGGTGCTTGCCGTTTCTTATCTGCTAAAAGTAATTAGTGTAAGAATAAGTAAATAAGCAGTTTCATCCAAACAGTCACAACTGTTTATCACTTTAAACTAAGCAGATAAGCACTTAAGCAATCCCAAACACCCTCTATAATACTTAAAGTTTTAACTACTATCACAAGGGTTTTGTCGTCATAATGGCCGGATAGGAAATAAGCACAATGAAACATGAAAAATATCAGTGAGCAACAATGTAAAAAGGAGAAGATGTGTGAACTATCAAAGAATTAATAATACAAATATTATATCAGCTAAATAATGCAAGCTAGTGATTTCATTTGACCTTATCATTCGTTTTTCATCCTCGCTGAATTGATGTTTCTGTTCGTCTGGTTGATCCTCAGCCGTTAGTTTGTTACTATACCATGCACAACCGAATTTCAGAAACTATAACAGTTATTATCAGCAGGTACAATAAGGCAATGAAAGTCACATATACTAAAAGGACTAATAATATTTGAAAAGAGAAAACGAAGAAACACCTGTCGGAAGGGACCCAAGTAGTAGACTGAGGTATTTTCTTAACTAACGGAAGCTTGGCAGTTGGATATATAGTTACTTCTGGAATGTCGGGGCTATCAAGGTCAAATGTTAGTTGAGGTTTTATGCGGCTGGGGATTGTTCATCCTATAAGAAAGCATATCGCCTGAGTTGCTTTCGCGCTTGGATTGCAGCTTGGAAGACTCCTTGGTTATCAACATGTGTGTCAAATAAGAAATGCCTCCTAACTTGCATTTGTTTTCCGTGGTTTTTTCCTGTATAATATGATATAAGGCTACTTTCAATTTTATACGACATAAAGGTAGCGATGTTTAGATATGATCATACTATCTGATACTTAAAAAGGATGGATGGATCGACTTACGTTAACATAGGTAGCTCTTTTTGCTTCGATTTTTCTTTTCAGTTCTTGGAGCTTTTCTGTCAATGATGCTAAATGATCCACCTTCCTTTTTCCCTTCAAGTTATGTTAATGTCCACAAAAGAAAATAATTATTCACATGGCATGTTATGAAACAACAGAATAAAACAACTAAGTATCATCCTCACTGCCTCACATTGCAAGGTTGACAAATAAAACTAAAACAAAAAACTATGCTTAATGTAACAATTTTTTTAGCATTTAATTAAACAAATGCTATTACCCAAAATAGCTAAAGCAATGCGTTATTTTTACCATATAATGAACATTTTTTTTCCCTCATCATGAGTAGTTTTATAATGTGCGTTGCGGTGAGGTTTTTATCTCAGACGGTCTCGATTCATGATGCAAAACGTAAAATGATAGATAGTTATGTCTTGAAATGTATAATCATTGAAGTAACTAGAGGTAATAAAAATAGTTATATGAACAATAACAAACCATAAAATATTTTATCTTAGTTAAACCATTTGTTATTAAAATTTAAATTATTAAACTTTTACTTATCATATTAACATTTGGTATTATCTTACATATATTATATATGCATTTTTGTTGTTATGTTTACAAGAAAAAAAAATGGAAATTGTTCATAAAAAGAATAAGAAGGAATTACATATTTATCCTTTCAAAAGTACATCGGTTTTTATGCATGTATTGGATGTATATTCAATTTGCATCTTTGGAGGATATTTATACAAAAGTCCCCTAAAAAAGGTCTTAAAGATACCAAAAAAAAAATTGTGTGGATCAAAAAAGTTTGAAACTCTTTTACAGAATATTATTATGTTACTATCTATACATACTAGTTATAATACCCGCGCACGCGCGGGTTTTTATATTTGTGTTTTTTAAGAATCGATTATTAATTTATTTCTTTACATTAGATACAAATATTTTTAAAATCACTCCCTCTTTTTACTAAGTTTTTTTCTTTATACTTTTGACACTTAAACTATTTTTTTTTTCTTGACTATATATAAGAACATTTTTTTTAACTATTGTCAAATCCGGAATATTTGAGTTTTTTTAGTAAATATTTTAAAATAAAAATAATAATGAATAAATAAAATATTACCAAATAAGGTATTAATTGATTTTTTTTAAATGAAAAATTACCACTAAGGGTTTTGTTTTATTACATAAAATATTTGTACAAAAGTTTTAGAAATGCTCTCCTTTTGTTAAAAGCCAAAAAAAGTTACAAAATATTTATTAAACGTATATTTTATTACTATTTTAATAATAAAAAATATCTTTTATGAAGTATTATTATTAGTTATCTTTTATAAGTATTATTTTTCATATACAATATTACTATAAACATTTAATCTTTTATTAGTCCTATACATAATTATATGTTTTGTTGAAAAGAAAATTACTATTTATATAAGTTGTATTGATAGTATAATAATACTAAATTACATACCTTTTTTTAGTTATCACATGTAACATGTTTCTGAACCAAAATTATCAAAAGAGGAAATTAGCAAAAAGTGTTGATTGGCATTTTTTTTTTTTTTTTTTTTTTTTTTTTTTTTTTTTTTTGCACACTCTAATGTACAAACTAAAAAAACATTATACAACAAATGTACAACTCTTTCTAACACAGGATGAAGTGAGCAAATCATCTCCTGTTAGCAATGTATACATAAAAACACGTGAACATTCATTAAAAAAATTTTATTGATACTCAACAATTCGAAAAGTAAATTTTAGATGAATCAAATTAATCAACTAAACACAAATTCTAGAAATAGCAAAAAGAAGACATACATTAATCCAATCCACGTTATTTATGATTATATATCTATTTAAAAATGATTAAAAGCTAATAGATATATACTTATCAACAAAACACAAATTCTAAAAATATCTATTAAAAAAAAGAAAAAAAATACATACATAATTCAATCAACATTATTTATTAATATATACATGTTTAGAAAAATTAAAATGTAATAGATATATACTTATTAAGATAGAGTCAAGTGTCAATTTTGTTTATATCAATAAACAAAAATTAGAAAAAAGAAAAAATTGCACTTATATTGTGTAATATCAACAAACATAAAATGTACATAAATAAACACAAAAACATATACATTCGATAAAATATATATTAAAAATCACACTTAATCTGCGAATAGTTACGCATAATTCGTATAATCAAATTTTGATACATGTAGACATAGAATCAAGTGTCGATCCAAGTTATAAACAAATATGTAAATACATTAGTTCAATCAAAATTGGTAGGCATTACTATGGATTGATTTTACAAGTAATACATATAGAAACAAGAGTTGATAGACATATAGATATCTATGTGCATTCATAGAAAAACTTAAATATACATGTAATCGATAAAAAAAGATGGATAACATACTCTTAAATCAGATGGTGTGGTGTTGAAACCGGATGAACTTGTGATGTTAAAAATCATTGTTGACACTGATGATGTAAGCACGCAGGGACAATTTATGTATGTGTGTTTGCTTATGAAGAGTATGTGTTTTTGAAAAAAGAATGTTAAATTGTTTATAAGTTTGAACAATGAGAATATTTTATTCCTTTAATCAAATGGGGTCCATTAGTTAGTAGGGTAGGGCCCAAAAAACATGTTTTCTTATTTAACATCTAATTCAAGTCGTTACATCACAAATGAGTGGTTCACTTTTTATTTTAAATTACTTCATATTGAATCCCTTGCATATATATATAAAAACATGATGAAAAATGAAAATAGTAGTTAAATAAGAAAAAATGAATTAATGTCATGTTTGATTAATAAATGCAAACTAATAATATTATCCATGATATATTTAATTCATGTAATAGAAATAGAATCGATTAAGTAGACTTTAATTATTCATGTGAAATGCATCTACTATATAATATTGCATTAAATTATATATTTTGTTTTATTTTATTTTAGTTTATATCATAATAATAACAATATACAATTCTCATTTTGTTGATATTTAGCCTACATAAAACATATCTTTAACGCTTTTCGATATTTTGAAAAATGTAACACACGTTGAAAATGCTGAAATTTATTACTGTTCACGTTGTTGTTTGTACTTTATTTTATTTCAGTTAGCATAGAAGTGAAACAAAATACCATCAAAATTGAAATTTAAAATTAAACCTATGAGCATTAATTTATTGTTTTATTTCATTTAATGTGGAGGTGAAACAAAAACCATCAAAATTAGTAGTTGAACCCTTGGGATATTATTTTATTTCAATAATCATGGCGGTAAAACAAAATATTTTGGAAATTGGATTAATATTGAACATGTGAGCATTAATTTGTTTTTTTAAGGCATTAGAATTAAAATTAGCTTGATATATTTAATAATATTATGCAAGATACATTTAATTCATGTAAAAGAAAAAGAATCAATTAATTAGACTGTAATTATTCATATGAAATGCATCTACTATATAACATTGCTTAAAATTATATATTTTGTTTTATTTTATGTTAGTTTATATCATAATAATCACAAATACAGTTCTCATTTTGTTGATACTTAGCCTACATATGACATTTCTTCTAACACTTGTTCAACTGAAAAATGTAACACAGATCGACAAAGTTGAAATTTATCACTATTCACGTTGTTGTTTGTAGTTTATTTTATTTCAATTAGCATGGAGGTGAAACAAAATACCCTCTAAATTGAAATTTAAAATTGAATATGAGCATTAATTTATTATTTTGTTTCATTTAGCATAGAGGTGAAACAAAATATATCAAAATTAGAATTAAAATTTGAACCTTTTTTTTATTGATATTATTTAGTTTCGATAATTATGCAGGCGAAACAAAATATCTTGAAAATTTGAATTTAACATTGAACCTGTGAGCATTAATTAATTTTTGGAAGGCATTAGCATTAAATTTTAGTTTGAGTATTAATTGCAAAGGATTACTTTAAACATAAAATTTGTACTTTATGAAATAATTTGAACATGTAATAAATATAATAATAACAAATAAAAACAATTTTAAGAATGTTTTTATACTAAAACTTTTCTTTTATTTTGTCAAATTAATTTTGGCTTACAGTTAATTTACAAAATATTTAAAATGCTTTAAATTTGTTGATAATAAAAGGTTATTAACTAATACTACCTCCGTCACATAATTATTGTCCAGTATTGACGTTTGAAGTCTTTATTTTACAATTTTGGCCTTAAATATTTTTATTTGTGTTATATAATACTAGATGAAAATGAAACCAATGAAATACATTTAAAACTCAATCCATTCATATATTTTGCATCAAGTAATATATAACACAAATAAAAGTATTTAAGGTCAAAATTGAAAAGTAAAGACTTCAAAAGTCAACATTAGACAATAATTATAAGACGGATGGAGTATCAACTAACATACACTATTTTAACTAAAAAGGCAATTCCACACTATGAATTGATCCATTGTTAAAGATATTAGTTATAATGTTATTGCACGCACATGTTTTTACATAAGTTTTTCTTGCGTTTTAATATTTAAAAAATTCTATAGATTTAAAATCTGACCTTTTTTTGTTTTTGTTTTTTTTTGAAGTTTTGTAATATAGACGGTTAACATGTTTAACTGTAGATTTTTCATTATATTTCCAAGTAGGATTGTGGACCATCAAAAATTTACCTGCATAATATGAGGGCATGGAATCATATTGATGGCTTAATTCTTTTACAGAAAATGGATATACAACGCATATTATGCATAATTTTATGTTATCTGTATCAAACCCGCATTGAGGTTTGGACAATGACTACAATTAATAATAATTTTTCATGTAAGTATGATAACTTTGTTTATAATGTTGTTGTTTGAGTAGATAAATTTGATATTCTAACATAAGTCAAATTTGATTAATATAAATATTTATAAATGTTATAGTTAATCCCATGCATACACTTAATAAGATGTGTTTCAATATGATATTTATAATGAATATGGTTATGGAGTTATTAGTATTACGATTGAATAATAATAGTACTAATAATAATAACAACAACAACAACAACAATTGTAATAAAGACCTTGTCTCTAAGTACTCGCTAAGTACTCGACAGGTGGCTATTCTCAGTTGCATCCGCGCCCTACATGCACATGATTTTTTTTCACCATCCCTATTAACTGCTTGGTACAGAGGATAAACCATCGTCAATTCCGATCTATGTTGTGTTATAGGCTTATTGTACCTATGTTTTATGAAGGTAGTCTCTGCCTGAGTTGTAATGTGTATCGTATGGACCAACAGGCAGATCATGCGCTCCACTGTTCTAAAAAGTGGTCATGAAGTTCAGGCATAATTTGGTACGTAATATACTTGTTGATATATGTTCCAAGGTTGGGATTATGGTGCATAAGGAGGCTCTTATGGGTTTCCTCTCGGAGGATAGGAAGGAGCTACGACCTGCATACTTTTTACTATTAAATTGGCTTCAAGGTAAAGATGTGTACTTGGATGTGACTGGAATCTGTTAGGATTTAGAAAATCCAGGTATTAAAGTGTCGGTCACCTCAAGTATATGTATCCGTAAGAAAGCTCGTAGTCGTAGTTATTTAATGTTAAGTAGTATTTAGTTAGGTAACACCGTGGAGGATGGACGGGGTCTTTACCCACTTGTATGCACGATCCACGACCCGTCAGGTGGCGTTTTATTGTAAGACTATAAATACTCTCTACCTCCCAAGGTAGAGAGTTGGAGCTCATAATAAGATTTTTCTTTCTCTCACTAAAGTTCCCAAACCTCTAACTTTCTCTCTCTAAAACTCATCTTGTACGCCTACTTTATTTATGGTTTGATGTGTATGTGAAATCCAATATGTTACAAATGGTATCAAGAGCCATGGTTAGATCATCTCTTACATATCCTTGGATTTCTAGTGGTTTTAGATGGTTTTGAGTTTGAAAAAGTTTAGTGGTTTTTGCATCATTTGGTTCATTTCTTGTGTTAAAGTTTGAATTTTGGGTGTACTTTTGTGTTTAGAATCATTGTATGTGCTTGGGTTTTGATTTAGTAAGCTTGAATCACTATGGTTGAGCTTGTTTTGGATTGAAAAGTGTGTTTTTAAAGTTTTTCTTGGTAGCAACTTGGCTCTCGGAGTGAATTTCATACTAGCGACTTGCTTCAGTAAACGGTAGCGAGTTGTAGTGAGTTTTGGTAGCGAGTTGGTCATAACGACTTGCCTTTTGAGACAAGCCGACAAACAGTACACTTAGTGGATTTTCCACTACGGGTATTGACTTGGTAAGGTAGCGACTTGCTTTCAATTTTGATAGCGACTTGTTCTTAAGTTTCTTAGCGACTTGGTGTTAGCGATTTGGACCTTAGCGAGTTGCTATTTAGCGACTTGATGTCTTAGCGATTTGGTGCATAGCGACTTCTTTGTCAAAATTCGTAGCGATTTGGAACTTAGCGACTTGTCTTCTAATTACTTAGCAACTTGGTGCTTAGCGACTTAGTTCAAGGATTAAATAGCGACTTGGTTGACTCTTGTGTGTATACGGTTTTCTCTTGATTTAGTAAAATCCGTGAAATAATCTATTTCGGTTTAATCATTGAGTTATAAAATCCGTGCAATCTTTAAATATGTCTACCAAGCGTACCTACAATCATCTCCACTTTCTTAGAGGATGTTCAAGCGGTGGTTCGAATACTCGTCCACCCATGCTTGATGAGGCGACTACGACTCTTGGGCTCAAGAATCAGTTATCTTGTCTTGGAAAGGAAAATGGGGTCCACATTCTCAAATCTATTGATGAAGTACCTTATCAGTTGAGACTACAAGAGACTTAATTGATACAGCTGCAGATGGAACAATGATCTATGGAATAGACTGACCAAAGACATATGATGAGCTCAATGATAAGGAGAAAAAGAGATTCGATCTTTGTCATCGGGGCTTCTAACATCATACTTCAAGGTCTTCCAAAGGATATATACAAGCTTATCAATCACAACACCAAAGCCAAGGCAGTTTGGGATAATGTCAAGATGCTTCTCTCAGGTTCTGAATTAACTATGGAAGACATAGAATCACAACTCTGTGATGAATTTGAGCACTTCAAGATGAAACCTGATGAGAGTGTCTATGAGTATTACGTGAGATTCCACAAGCTTGTTAATGATATGAGGAATATCAAAATGACCATGCCAAACATTCAGTTGAACTCAAAATTTGTGAACAACATGAATCCCGAATGGCACAAGTTTGTCACCTCTGTGAAGCTAACCAAAGGTTTGAAGAACACCAACTATGAATAACTATATGCCTTCCCTTCTGAGAATGAGAGACATGCCATGTTTGAAAAATGATTCTTAATGAGTTCAAATCAAACGAGGAGAAACAAGTTCATCAAATGATTCAACTGCATTTTACACCAATGTTGGGATTACAACCAAAGCTTCACAAGTCATACCCATAGGTAATGGTAATCACAAACTCATTCCGATCAATGTTCAAACAAGGCGTCTTTGATGCACGTGGAAACTTCATTAATCAACTCGGCTCATGATCGGTCAAAACATGAACTCTCTCACACACCAACAACAACCTGAGAACAACATCTAATCCACACAATCAAGCCAACTTTGGAGAGATGGGAAGGTTATGGTACAACCGGTTCAAGAAAGGCAGTATGAACAAGGAAGAGGTGGAGTTGGTAGAGGATATATGGCAAATCGAGAATAGGGAAGGAATGGAAATCAAGGACAAGCAAAGCCGATCAAGTGTTACAAGCTGGGTGGTGAGGGACATATTGCAAGGCGCACGCCAAACGCCCTCGAATCAGGAGTACGGATAAGATGTTGCTTATGCAAGCTCAGGATAATGGTGCAGCTTTGGATGAAGAAGAGTTGTTGTTTCTTCTTTGATGGAAATGCCAAGACATATGATGCGGATGTGGATGAGCGACCAATTCAGAGAGATAGGCCACAATCATCATAATGCCTTTCAAGTCGTGATTGTGATGCATACGACTCGGCGTTGATGATGAACCTCTTGCACAAACAATTTTCATGGCTAGCATTTCTCCAATGGTCCCTCTAAAGTCTCTTCATCACCACAAGCTGGTCCATCCAAAGACAAAATCATGTCTGAGGTATTAAAACTATCGATGATCTTGATGTGCAAAAGATGCATGACAAAGTACAATCAAGCTGAAACTATTGAGTCGAGATATTGAAAATATGGGTAATATCAATGTTGTCCCATATGATCAATATGTGAAACAAAGTGAAAGTGAGATTGTACTAAGTGATGCATCTTCTGCGATCAATAATGACTATGTTTTTTATGAATACCTTTGCATGTGCCCACGATGATTCTGTTATCTCTGAACTTAATGCCTATAAAGAACGAGTTGCCATTTATGAACAACATGCTAAGTTTGAGTTAACCACCCGTGGCGAGAAATGGATGACCAAATGCGTACAAATATTAGAAAAAGTAAGTTTAGAGAAGAGGTATTAAAACAAGAGTTAAACTCCTTACATGAAAAGCTTTCTAAAACTGCTAAGCAAAAACAAGAACTTCAAGAAAATGTTAAAATGCTTAAGCAAGAATTCAGTGCTAAGGAATCAAAACTTTTGAATGATTTTTCTAATCTAAAAACCTTGAAAAACAAGCTAGAAAATAAGTTGTACGTACAAGGGAATACAATTCAAACTGCTCACATGATCACGAAGCATAGAGTTCTCAGCGATAAACATAGTATCCCCATTATAATGGAATCCAACCCTGAGTATGGTAAGATAGCAAAAGCTGCTCAAAATGTAATATATGATGGCAATGAGATTCTTAAACCTAGATAGACACCTAGTTGCATTGATTGCACTGAGGAAGATAGAAAATTAGATGATGCATCTAGGAAGAAAATGGATAAGAAGCTTAACGATCCAAAGTGCAAAGAGAATAAGATCATTGTCAAACCCCATGATTACAAAAAGGAAAATTGGATTTCCTTAAACAAGTTTAAGCCTCAAACTTTGTTAACACCTGAACAAGTGTTCTGGAAAAAGGATTTAGATAAGCAAAAAGCTGAAAATCTTGTTGAAACAAACCTTCCCCTTAGGAAAATGCCTGCAGCGACTGTGTATCCTCCAAATACACCATTGCATTTAGTTCCTAGAACTATTGCCACAAAGAGCAAGACCTTAATCAGTCAATATGTTATTTTTCAATTATTTGTTGACTTTGAGAAAACTTGTAAGAAAAGGATCACACCACTGGGATAGCGATTGAGGGAAAGGGGTTTTGAGCAAACAAAAGAATCTTATTTAACGGAGGTCATGCCTTTCTTTAAACAACTAAAAGATCAATTTGAGAGTCTTAAAAAGGGGATAGAATCTGATATTAAAGGAATGGAAAAGGAATTTGATGCAATGATAGTTGAGGTTAGTGACTATGGGCGAGAATTAAAATATAATGAGATTGAGAGGAAGAACTTGCATACCTTGAATGAGAATCTTATTTCTGAATGTATCTCTCAAGATGTGTTTTATGCTGCCACTAATTGTTCTATTACTGCTTCTCAATTTCATGAATTATCTTTTGCTTTGAAAGTCTCCCATGATCGTGTCATTGAGCTTGAAATCAAAAACTCTAAACTAAGTGAGAAAATTGAACAGGATGATCATGATAATTTGGTAAAACATTTTTCTAAACTAGAAGTTGAACATTTTGATTTACAACTAAAATATCAACATCTCAAAGAAAATGTTAAAACCTCAAATATCAAGATATCCTCGGATGTTCGAGAGTTTGATGCGGTTTTGAAATAAACAAGCGTGATGACGATTCAAGCTCATTGTAACACGATCAGAAAGTTGAAAGCCCAAATTTCTCAATTAAAGGGTGAAATGAACAATGTGACTGGCTCCCAAATGCCTCCTCCTTTAGATTCTCAGAATTCTCAAAACTTTCATCTTCAAAACTTGGTTAATGCTTTACAAAAGGAAAATGAGAGTTTTCTAGAAGAAAATGAAAAGGTTAAGCGTCATTTCAATGAGTTATTTGAGTCAATAAAAGTCACTCGTAACAAAAATAATGATCAAATAACCCTTTGCAAAAGGAAATTGAGAATCTGAAGAGTCGAGTAAAAGGAAAATGCCAATGACCAATGGGGAGAATGTGTGCATCAAAGGTGCATGGTTGTGCTTTGTCACGTGAAATATGTTCCTCCTCATCTTAGGAATAACAAACTTGCTATTCAAACATATTTCTCATACCTTAAGGACAGCCTAGAATGTCTCAGTGAGATTGTAGAAGAGGATAAGTTAGAGAAACCACTTGATAATGCAATTGGCCATGCATGCTTATATGCCAAACGATCTCAAGAACTTCTAGAATGCTTAACTATAATATGCCCTAAATCCCTAGGTGAGCAAGTCAATCCCTTGATACCCTGTTCTATGCCTAGTGCCAAGCATACTAACCATTCCATGCCCAGCTTTAAGAAAGTGAACACTAATGTGCCTTCTAGTATTTCAGATCCTTGCACATCTAGTTCAAGAATGCAAAAAGTAGATCAACCAACTAATGTTCCCATAATTCCCTCTACAGGAGTAATCAGTCACATTAAAGCAAGCGGGTCAAAGCCTCCATGCAATACCAAACAAGATAGGACCTCACAAGCTAAGAATGTGCATTGGAAAAGAGTAGAAGACCAACCTAGGAACTTTAAGTTTGAGTTGAATAAAACGAATCGTGTTGATTCTAGTATTAGCCATAGGCGTACTGGAATTAATTCAAATTCGATACTATTTCACGCAAACCATGTAATGATGTGCGCTTGAATTACATTTGCTAATCATGAATGTGGTGTGAATGTTTTGTCTAATCTTTGTCAAATGCCTAGTTAAAATTGTTAATGCTAAAAATCATGCTAAGAAGGCTAAAAGGCAAAGACGTAAGAAAGTTAGAAAATAGTGGAAACCCACAGGAAGAACATTTAGAAAGATAGGTTATCAATGGATGCCTTTTTCTGCTAAGACAATGCCCACTAGAAAATGGATGCCTCTTGGTAGAACTATTCCTTTAAGAAGTGAACATACTTTGAATAGGTCAAATCTGAGACACCGACAATGCATCTATTTCTAATGATTCCATTGCTTCTATTTACGATATGGGTGTTTCTATTTCGATGTGGGTGTTCCAATCACTGTTACTAACCAAATGGAACCCATTCTTGCATGTGGATCCCAATTATCGATTATCCATTCTTGTGCGTGTTCAAGCTGCAGGATCGTTCAAATCGTTCGTAGTACACGGACTCAGTATTCCAAGCATATATTTGGAGACGGTCGCGGCTCATGAACCGTGAGTAAATTCATCGAATGTTAGATTCGGGAATGATCATTTTGGTGCAATTATGGGTTATGGAGATTATGTTGTCGATGATAGTGTTATCTCGAGGTATATTATGTAGAAGGTCTTGGTCATAACTTATTCTCTGTCGGTCAATTCTGTGATTTTGATCTAGAAGTGGCTTTGAGAAAACATACTTGCTTAAGTTAGAGAACTTGATGGTAAAGAACTTTTAAGAGGAACACATTGGTCAAATCTATACACCATCTCTATCGAAGATATGATGAAGTCTTCTCCAATTTGCTTGTTGTCAAAGGCTTCGAAAACAAAGTCATGGTTATGGCATCGTCGTCTCAATCACTTGAACTTCGGCACCATCAATGATCTCTCCGGAAAGGACTTAGTTGTAGGTTTACCTAGACTAAAGTATGAAAATGATCATCTTTGTTCAGCATGCCAATTGGGAAAAATCAAGAAATATGCCCACAAACCCAAAACAACAAACTCAATTACAGAAGTTCTTCATAGAATACACATGGATTTATGTGGACCCATGAGAGTCTGAGAATATATTTGGGAAGAAATATGTGTTAGTTGTGGTTATGATTACTCTCGATTCACGGGTCAAGTTCCTAAGGACAAAGGATGAAACTCGGATATCATCATCAAACTTATCAAGCAGTTGCGGGTTCGACTTAACAAAGCTGTCCGGAATCATCCGAACCGACAATGGGCGAGTTTGTTAATAAACAACTTAGTGAGTTTTATGAAAGTGTTGGAATCGGTCATCAAAGAAGTGTTCCACGAACTCCTCAAGCGAAAGCGGTTTGAAAGGCGAAATCGAACTCTTGTGGAAGCCGCAAGAACAATGTTGATTTACTCAAAGGTTCCAATGTTTCTCTGGGATGAAGCCATTGCCATTGCATACTACACTCAAAATCGATTCCTAATTCACACTGCTCATGGAAAAACTCCATATGAACTTGTCCACAATAGAAAACCTAATTTCTCATTCCTTCGTGTGTTTGGTGCATTGTGTTATCCAACTAATGAGGGTCAAGACTTAGCAAACTTAAGCTAAGCGGACATTGGAGTATTTGTAGGATATGCACCAAACAAAAGGGGATACCGAATCTACAACAAAAGAACCCGAAATATCATGGAAACTATTCACGTTACGTTCGATGGTGACCGGTCCAATGGCTCGGACAATCAGTTACGGACCAGCATCGTCATGTAGTCCCATCAGTTCTACTCTTGTTTACGGCTCTACCGGCAAACTCCTTATGTACCTCCTTGAGAAGATGATTTGAAGAAATTGTTTGATCCAATGTTTGATGAACACTATGAACCAAATGCTAATGATCTGTCAATCCCATCATCGGTACGCTTCTATCCACATCCAATGAAGTCAATCCTTAGTTTCTATGTCATTAAGTCAAGAAGCTGCTGCTGATCAATCAGTCTCATCAACAAATCTTCAATCATCAAATGTACATCATGGAATTGCTTCTGATTCACAAGATGAAGTTAATCCCTTTGCAACTCCTGAAGATGCTCCATTTGAAAATATATTTGCTCTGAATCATCATCGAACCATCTTCATCGGAGACATCGACTCTGCTACTTCGGTTCCACAACAACAACCACATGAACACCTTAGAAAATGGACACATGATCACCCATTGGACAACATCATTGGAAACCCTTATCGTCCTGTATCCACTCGTAAACAACTTGCTACCGATGCCTTATGGTGCTTCTTCAACTCCGTACTCTCTAAGATTGAACCAAAAGATGTTAAAACTGCCATGAATGAAACAATTTGGTTCAATGCCATGCAAGAAGAAATTCATGAGTTTGATCGATTAGATGTATGGGAATTAGTACCTGTTCCAGACTATGCTACGATCATTGCTCTAAAGTGGATCTTCAAAGTGAAGCTTGATGAGCATGGTGATGTGCTAAAAAATAAGGCTAGGTTAGTGGCTAAAGGATATCGTCAAGAAGGTATTGACTTTGAGGAATCTTTTGCTCCTGTTGCTCGTATCGAAGCTATCAGAATCTTCTTGGCTAATGCTGCAAGTAAGAACATGGTCATTATATCGGATGGATTTGAAGCGCCTTTCTTAATGGAGATTTGAAAGAGTGGTTTCACGTCGGCCGCCGAGAGGGTTTTTGAATCGAGCATCCTACTCATGTCTATCGCGAAAAAAGGCCCTTTATGGTTTGAAGCAAGCTCCTAGAGCATGGTATGATACGCTATCGAAGTTTCTTCTATCTCTGGATTGAGAAAGGGAGCGATTGATCCGACATTGTTCACCGAGAAAGTCGGGCAAACATTTAATTCGTTGATTTATGTTGATGATATTATCTTTGCCTCAAGCGACCCCAATGAATGTGATCGGTTTTCAAAAGAAATGGGTTCCAAATTTCAAATGTCAATGATGGGACAAATGTCATTTTCTTGGGATTACAAATTTCACAAAGTCCAGGAGGCATTTTATAAATCAATCTAAATATGCAAATGAGATCTTAAAGAAATTTGGATTTGTTTCATGTGACACTGTTGACACTCCCATGATTGAGCTTACCAAAATTTGGATGAGGACCACTCGGGGATCATGGTAGATCAAACGAAATATCGTAGTATGATTGGATCCCTGATGTACCTCACGGCTACTAGACCGGACATCTTGTTCGTTGTGTGCATGTGTGCTAGATATCAGGCTAAGCCTACTAAAAAGCACCTTGAAGCGGTTAAGCGGGTCTTTCGGTATCTCCAAGGAACCATCAATATGGGACTATGGTACCCGAAGGACACTGGTATGTCACTAACGACCTATGCGGATCTTGATCATGCAGGATGTCAAGATACACGTCGAAATACGTCGGGAGGTGCTCGGTTTTTGGGTGATAAGCTTGTGAGCTGGTCTTCAAAGAAGCAAATGAGTACTTCTATTTCCTCTACAGAGGTGAATACATAGCCATGTCATCGTGTTGTGCTCAAATCCTATGGATGAGATCCCAATTATCTGACTATGGCTTTGAATTCAAAAAAATCCCTCTGTACTGTGATAATAAAAGTGTTATTGCTCTCTCATGCAACAATGTTCAACATTCAAGAGCAAAGCACATCGACATTCGACATCATTTCATCCGGGAGCAAGTGGAAAATGGTGTGGTGGAACTCTATTTTGTGAAGTCAGAATACCAGTTAGCAGACATCTTCACCAAAGCTCTTCCAAGAGAACATTTTGAGTTTATTCTTCCCGACTTGGCGAAAAGCCTTCAACGAAACACTCAAAGCGTCTTGAGGAGGTCGAGTAAAGGTCTTTCTTCATCCATCTCTGTGTACATATTTATTCAAAAAGCAAAATACAAAATTACAAAACCTACAAAAAGCAAATAGAAAAATATAAAATATTTCATAAAATCCATAAAAAATCTGAAAAACTCGAAAAAAAAATCTCAAAAAATATTGTCTTTTTGTCATATCTTTCTTGATTCGATTAATATCTACGGTCTTTGTGCTGTCAGTCAAAGAGTGACACGGGTCTTTAGATGTTGGTCGAATATATATATTCGTTTATAAAAAAAATAAAAAATAAATAATAATAATTTTTGGGAGAAAGTGAAATATATGGTTTATTGTCATTTCAGGCAGTAACCCGCTTTTCAAAGAAAGAACAGAGCCATGCTTTATCTTGCTTTTTCAAATCTCATGCTCTGATTCTATAAACAATTGCTTTCAATCTAATGAAAACTAATTGTTTTGAAAAATAACCCGTACTCTATTTTTGTAAATCATCTGGACTTAACTTTTGTTAAAATATCTATCTCTCAATCAACAACTTATGTCATTGATTGAGGGGGAGAATGATTTCAATTAAATCAAAATGTTATTTGTCATACAATTGTTTTCAAAAGAAAATCATGCATGTTTAATCTATGGAGTTTAAAGTCTCAAAATCCGATCCTTATCAGTTAAAACTTTTTTCATAATTAAGTCACAATTCTCCTTAAAAGCTTTCAAAATCAATTTAAATCAACAAGAGATCTCAAATCTCAAATGTTTTGAAAATTGTGATCGGGGGAGAATTTGTGATTTAAATTGGATTTAAACTGATAATTCGATAAACGGGTTCATAAGTGTTTAACAAGTTTTCCTCCCCGCATGTGACAAACGATTTCAAATTTTCCATGCACATGTTGAGGGGGAGAATCTACTTTAAACCTTAAATTATTGAAGCGTGATTGAATTGTCTCAAAGTGCGAGTTCCCTCTAATATGTGCAAAACTCTTTCAAACTTCGAGGCACATATTGAGGGGAGCAAACTTTTGAAAACCTCATCCTTCCTCAAAATGTTTTTATCTACTCAAATTGATTGGAAGTGATGATGATCATTTTAGAAAATGTTAATCAAAAGATTGGACCTTTCATTCTTAATCTAACGATTTCAAAGATCTCTTGCCTCCATGTGCTAAACAATTTCTGAATTTTATGCATATGTTGAGGGGGAGCATTTCTAAAAATATCAAAACAATTAAGATACAAAATACTTTGATTTTATATCACAAGTATCTTGATTGATTTTCAAATGGTTTTCAATTGGTTTCAAGGCGGAAGAACTATTTCAAAAGACCGACCAACTTTACTTTATACATGGTGATATAAGGATGATAAGGTTAGGTTGAGGTCCAATGATCCTTGAAACGAAGGGATCTACCCAGGACAAAACCACTTGATAGTGTAGAGTCCTTAGGTATATTGAAAAAGGAGAAAAGATGAGATATGGGAAGAGTCTTGGATTGGCTGAGCTAATCTGGAATAAACCCAACAAGGTTCTAGTTATGAAGTTTGGTAAGCTTGAAGGGTTGAAGAATGAAAAAGAATTGAATGTGAAAAGGGTGAAAAGAAATAGCCCTCCATTTATTCAACCTTAGGGCGGGTTCAATTCATATACTACTTGGTGGTTACCAAGGTAACATCGGCATTGAAGACAAGGCGTCATGGACCCGTGGCCTTGCACTACAACTTCCCAAACCACTCAAGTTCCTCTTAAAAGGACTTGTTTCATTCTCACAGGAACCGACATAATCTATCGACTTTCTCTTAGAGATTGTTGATATTGAAGAAGGTGACCCTCTCCCTAGTCTCCGGCATAGGAACCAAATATGCACAATTGAGTCTAGAGCCTTGAGATCATCTATAAATCTCTTTAGGACACTTTCAATGAAGACTCTCTGTTTCACACAATGTGGAAAGAGAGATTATATCTTATGAGTCCTACGCATTATCCTTGTGGTATTGCCAGAACATCTGAGTAGTATGACAACATACTCACAATGAAGATGGAAAGCCTTCTGGAGCCAACATCAAACAAGCTCCTGGTGGGTGGCATGTGAGATCTATTCAATAGATCAACCATGTGACAACTGAGCAGAAACAATGGGGCGATTCAATCTTTTGAATCAATCCTGGTTCAGGTTATGGATTGACGAATACCTTTGAAAAACCGGCCGTTGTGCTAAAAAACTCTTTTCCTTAAGCACATCGACTGTGTACTAATTTTTCAAAAATAAAAGGTGTTTATGATTGATAATTGATTTTCATTAAAACCTTCGTTGTATTGCAAAAACAATTTCTATTTAGCGGTACACGATTGTTTTCTCAAATCTCTTTTCATCAATCAGTGAATGTCAATTCGCTGGTTCACTCACTCCGTGTTGTCTTCTTTGAGGCGTTCGGTTTGAGAACGACTAGCAGCTGCGAAACCCTTTCAAGGAAATTCTTGAATTTTACGATCACATGCGTACTTATGCTTGATCAGCGAGGAACCGTGGGCGTGTACCTCAATTCAACAAAAGTGATCAAAGACACTTTCGTGCGCTTTATTGCTAACTTTTTATGCAAGAGCACGGCGTTTGCGGTGATCGAGAATGGAGCGGTCAATCCATAGCCGCATGCTCACACAACACATTCATTTTCAAAGAAATCATGATTAGTGCATCAATGACTCTGATATTATCACTCCATGCTTACGCTTCTGGCTGCGCAAATATAATGAATCAACAAAGCTTCGCTACTCGATAAGAACATATCATGATCCGAATGTGAGCATGTCGGTCCAAATGTCACAACATCACATAATACCAACACTACAATGGATGAGTCAGAGATTTCTGTGGTGATGATCTCAAAGGCGGCTCAAAACTTCATTATCCGTGGATCGGTTAAAGACCTCCACTCAGATTATCCAAACATGCAAAAATGAAGAATCAAAGACTACGAGCTTCAGAACAAAGAACATGAACAAGAATCCAAGAACAATCTCAATATAATATCTATTTGTATTCTATGTAATTTTAATGTGTGTTTGAGGTGACCTCCCTTAGGGGGAGATTGTTAGGATTTAGAAAACCAAGGTATTAAAGTGTCGGTCACCTCAAGTATATGTATCCGTTAGAAAGCTCGTAGTCGTAGTTATTTAATGTTAAGTAGTATTTAGTTAGGTAACACCGTGGAGGACGGACGAGTCTTTACCCTTGTATGCACGATCCACACCCGTCGGTGGCGTTTTATTGTAAGACTATAAATACTCTCTACCTCCCAAGGTAGAGAGTTGGAGCTCATAATAAGATTTTTCTTTCTCTCACTAAAGTTCCCAAACCTCTAACTTTCTCTCTCTAAAACTAATCTTGTACGCCTACTTTATTTATGGTTTGATGTGTATGTGAAATCCAATATGTTACAGAATCTCTCCCTTTGTTGGTACGGGGCGGCTTCATGGGCTCCTGGTGCAGCTTTGCATAATGTTGTGGAGAAGAAAAAGAGGAAGTATGCGTCCAATGTGAGGACAACGGATACAAGTTTATACCATTCATTTTATTTACGTTTGGGGAATTCGATATGGAGGCTTTGGACACACACTCACGTATTAAGTCTATTTATATTAGTCACTCAAACAATCCTAATAGTGGTGCATTTATCTTTCATAGAGTAAGTTTTTGTATTCAGAAAGGAGTGGGAGCACAACTTGTGTCTAAACTCCCATCTAACTTTTTGTAAATTTTTATTATAATAATAAATTATGGCAAAAGTGAATGCGTGGCTGTATTGTATCAAACCTTGCATGTAGAACCTCCAATACTACATCGTTTTGTTAAAAACCCACCAAACATATATCTTCATTTTCACAAAACCAACAAAAATAAAACTATCTTCATTTTCACAAGACTTATATGCTCACCTACTCTCCAGATCCCTCATCTTGTCTCCAACAAAGTCACATGATGTCTCTAACTATTGTTTCGGGATAGATTTTTGTTGGATTTATTTTAGTGTTTCAAATTTGAAGTTCGATCTTTAGGTTAAAAAAAAGGAATTTAAGGATATTGATGTCCCTATAAAATCATATCCATGTAAAGGTAAGGGTTTAGTCCGTACAATAGCAACGTACTTTCAACTTTGTTCCATTTTAGTACGTGTACTTTTTTTTGTCTCACTTAATGTAACGTACTTTCAGGTTTTATTCCATTTTATGCGTCAAAGTCAGGCTACGGTTAAGAAAATGAGTTTTACCGGTTAAATGACTACGTGGTTTTTTTTAGCACATAAATGGTTGAGTTAATGCAACGTACTTTAGGTTTTGTGCTACTTTAGTACCCCTCAAAGTACGGGCTACGGATAAAAAGTCATTTTTGTCCGTTTTTTTACGTTTTCATCTTCTTTTTACGATTTCCTCCGTTTTTACGTTTTAGTCCGTTTTTACATTTTAGATGCGGTTTTTTACGTTTTAGTCTATTTTTTACGTTTCTTTTTTTCATTTTTACGTTTTGATGCAGGTTTTTACGTTTTCACGAGATTTTTTCGTTTTGGTCTACTTTTTAGCGTTTTCGTCTATGGTTTTACGTTTTTCATCTTTTTTTCGATTTCCTCCGTTTTTCACGTTTTCGTCCCGTTTTTTCGTTTTGAATATATTTTTCTACGTTTTCTTAGTTTTTACTTTTCTTAGTTTTTTACGTTTTAGATGCGTAGTTTTAGAAGAAAAGCGAAAAAAGCGATAAAAAGCGGTAGCGTAAAAAACAAAGCGTAAAAAAAAAAATGAAAAAATGGCAGCGTAAAATAAGCAGCGTAAAAAGCGAAAAAATGCAAAAAGCGAAAAAAGCGAAAAAGAAGTAAAAAGCGGAAAAAATGTAAAAAAGACAAAAACGTAAAAAAAAAAGCGTAAAAAGCGAAAAAAGTAAAAAGCGAAAAAGTAAAAAGCGAAGAAGAAGTAGAAAAGCGAAAAAAGTAAAAAAGGCAGCGTAAAATGGGGCAGCGTAAAAGCCAAAGCGAAAACAAAAAAGCGAAAAAAAGTAAAAAGCGAAAAAAAGCGAAAAAAAGCGGACGAAAACATAAAAAATGGGGCCAGCGTAAAAAACCAAGCGAAAACGTAAAAAGCGAAAAAAAGCGAAGTAGGACTAAATTCGTGATACTCCACAAATCACGGGGACCATTCATGTAATTAAATCAAACAAAGTAGGTTGTTTTCGTTCATTATCCGGTAAATCAAACTTGCACGTACTAAAGTAGCACAAAACACGAAAGTACGTTACATTAAGTGGGACAAAAAAAGTACACGTACTAAAATGGAACAAAGCTGAAAGTGCGTTCCTATTGTACGGACTAAACCCTAAAGGTAATGATTACTTTCTTTACAATTATCAGTTGAAAATCTTCAGTATATAACTGCAATTTCGAGATGCAATTGTGTTCAATTCTGATTTTTTTTGTTTAATTTTTTTTAAATTGATTGATTTTAAGACAATGGGCAATTGTTGTTGTAACAGTTGAATCTGAAAAGTTAGAACTCAAATAAAGATAAGGGTATGGATGATAAGACAATGGGCAACTGCTGTTGATCGCATGATTGAATCATTATCTCATCTTTTAGATTGCTATTAGAACTTCATGTAATTTATACCAACAACTGCTTGTAATCTCCTTCGTGTTATAAACCACGTTTGTTATTTGTTTTCTGTGATATACTTCTATCATGAACTTTCATGCTAATAGACTCTTTTAGTAGCAAAATGGTACAAGATAATCCATCAGAAAACGAACCCACTAATGCTTTGTCAATTGATGATATCGATGCAAATGGTTATTTGGTCAACAATGTGGAACAAGATAACGAAAGTAACACACTATTTGATGTTGATGTAAGTCAGAGATGGGATAATGGGTCAAAACGGGTAATAATGGCGTATGGTCGAATAAGTCTATTTGGATTGGGTTTCTCAGCAATCTCTTGGGCGTATCACAGCAGAAACCACAAGTCGGGGCCATCAGCAACTTCACTTCTATACAAGAAAACAAAAAAAAAATAAAATAAAAAATAAAGTCGAGGCCATCAGCAATTTCAGTTGTCTGGTCTCCTTTCACTATATCAACATACAACATGTTTAAGTCAAGGTAAACTGCACGTTGTCCTAATAATGCTCCAGCACCCAGTGTCATATATTTTCCTTATTGGACAAAAAGAGAAGAAAAAAAAAACAACCTTTGACCTGGTCGGTACTTTACCTAATGATCAGATATATAACAGAAACATCCCCATTGATTAAAAACAAGAGTAACAACACTTAGAGAACAATAGCTTGTAAGAACTGCTAATGAGCAGATGGGTAGGTTTGGATCCAAGTTTTATTGCAAAAAGGAGTGTAGCAATTTTAAAACAACCCAAAATGAGAAGTGTTGCCTTTTACGGAACAAAATAATCACGACCTAACAAAGCAGGTGGTTTCATTTACGCAAACATGGTTTCATTCATCAATCGATCCTTTGCAATGAAGTATAGAAGACCAAATAAAATATATTAACCTTAAGTTCAGTCGCATACTCTTTAATACCCCTTTAATCAAGATATGCATATTATACAAGTACATCTCTTCCTAAATTATTTAGACACCAAGCAACTGATCCAAACATAGGGGTGAGATCAATAAAGATCACATAAAAATTAAAGATCAAATGGACTGATTACCAGCAATTCATTTTTAATCAAATCAATTAAATTCACTTTCACCCTTATATTTAAAAATTAAATATCTCACAAACCGTTAATAATTAGATAAAACTAATTATACCATTGCGACAAGAATAAAATTATCTTTCTATAGAGATCCAATATCGTATACTTTCGACGAACTTATTTTTTATCGTTTTTTGCGGGTTTCGACATATTACACTATAAATGAAAATTTTCAAAATACTCTTTTGTGTTAACACAACCCGTAAACCCTAAAACCCTAACCCCTAAATCTAAAAAAACCTAGCCCCAAACCTAAAAACTTAACCCTAAACCTAAAAACCTAACCCATAAACCCTAAACTCTAAAAACCTAACCCCTAAAACCCTAACCGCTAAACCAAAAAACCTAAACCCATCCAAGCTAAAGCGTAGGAAACCTAAACACTTAATCCCTAAAAATCTTAACCCAAAAGTCAAACTCCTAAACCTAAACACCTAAACCACAACAGTAAACCCTAAACACGAAAAAGTCGGAAAAAAAATTTCTTGAAAGTATATGATGTGGGATATCAAATTAAAGATAATTTTATGCTTGTCGTGATGGTATGATTAGTTTCGTCTAACGATTAATGGTTTGTGAGATATTTAGTTTTTAAAAATGAAGGTGAAAGTTTATTTTATTGTTTTAATGAAAAAATGAGTGGTTGAGAATGGTTTATTTGATCTTTAGTTTTTATTTGATCTTTATTGAACCAAACTCTCCAAACATATTGAGTGCTTCTATAGAAATTCAAATACTAATTCACTTGAGCATTTTATCAAACACGTTATGCATCACAGCAAGAATTTACACAAGTTCATTTGATACATCAACTTTGTGTTGAACGATCAATAGGTAGTATAAACTCTAACAAAATATAAAGTAACAAAATATAAAGTAGACGAATTTGCAGATTACCAGATGAAATTTAACTTATGTCTTGAAATTAAAGACGGCCACATATCAGGTATTGAACTTATGATGGTGAAAAAAGATGACAAATTTTCAACATTGATCTTAGAGAGTGAAATAGGGAATCAACTTTACAATGGAGATTTTGAGACGACATGGATTATTCAAAGTCTGGTAATTGGATCAAAGAATGGAAGAGTAGCTTGGTACTTGGTAGTGATAACCCCCTTTGAAATATAGATGAGTGTTTTTTTTTAATCAAAACACAGTCGTTTAGCTTGGTTCTATACCTAATGTTAGATAGAATACAGCCGCACATTCCCTTCCCCCATAAATTATTATTATTATTATTATTATTATTATTATTATTATTATTATTGTTAGAGTTAATTACAAAAATCGTCTTTGTGGTTTGGTTAAAATTATGGATCTTGTCCCTGTGGTTTTTTTAAGAGGGTTACGTCCCCGTGGTTTCTCAAAGTTACGGATCTTGTCCAAATTTTGACCCGCTCGTTAAAAAGGACGTAACTTGATATGATGGACTAACGGATGGGTTAACCTTGTAAATTGCTCTTAAAATCCAAACCACAGGGACGATATATGTAATTTAATCTTAAAACACAAACCACAGGGACAATATATGTGATTTAATCTTAAAAAAAAAAATCTCTAATTTTATTTTACGAAAATATTTTAATTTTATTATAATAAATTAAAAAAACTTTAAAAATTGTTAAAAAAATTTTACAAAATTTAATAAAAAAATCATTTTATTATAACGCTTAAAAAAACTGTTTATTTAAAAAAGTAATTTTATTAAACTTTTTTATAATAATTAAAAAAAAAAACTTAAATAAAAAATAATTTTGTAAAATAATATTATAAAATTTAAAAAAAAAATCATTTTACTATAATATTTAACAAAATCTGTTCATTTAAAAAATATTATTAAATATTTTATGGAATAAATTAAAAAAATTAGAAAAAATCAGAAAAAATCTTTTTTAAATTTTATTATAAAAACGGATGAAAGCGTTATTTTTATACGTTTTCGATTGTTTTTAGAAAAAATTACACGTTTGGTCCCTATGGTATACCCCAAATAACAACTTTAGTCCCTAAGTCGTTTTTATTACACCACAGATACCTATTTTTGAAACCTTGCACGCATTTAGTCCCTATTTTGGATGACGTTAGTTAAGTCCGTTAAGTGTTTTGCGCTGTTAGTCCTTCGTTAATAATTTTTGCACGGTTAGTCCTTATTTTTTAAAATATAGTTTTCCCTAGTTAGTCCCTCCGTTAATAATAGTTATCGCCCGTTTTTTTTACGTTTTGTCCGTTTTATCCGTTTTAGATTCGTTTTATCCGTTTTCCCGTTTTTCCGTTTTTCGTCCGTTTTTCGTTTTATCCCTTTTCGTCGTTTTATATGTTTTCGTCCGTTTTTTCGTTTTTGTCGTTTTGTCGTTTTTATCCGTTTTCGAGGTTTTACATTCTAATCGTTTTAGTCTGTTTTTTACGTTTTCGCCCATTTTTTTTATGTTTTTGTCTGTTTTTATCCGTTTTCGTTCGTTGTTTATTCGTTTCGCCAGTTTTTTTACGTTTTTGTCCGTTTTTTTTCGGTTTTCGACCGTTGTTTTACGTTTTTGTCTGTTTTTTTCCTTTTGCATTCGTTTTTTATCCGTTTTCGCCCGTTTTTTTAAGTTTTTATCCGTTTTCGTTCGTTTTTTAATCTTTTTCGCCAGTTCTTTTACGTTTTTGTTCGTTTTTTTCCCGTTTTCCCGTTGTTTCGTTTTAGATACATTTTTATATGTTTTCGTTCGTTTTTTTACGTTTTGTCCGATTTTCGTACGCTTTTATCGGTTTTCATCCGTTTTTGTCCGTTTTTCTTTCGTTTTTGTACTATTTCAACATATTGAAAAAAATTTCCAAAAAGAAAAAAAATTTGGAAAAAAAAATTTCCAAAAAAAAAAAATTCGAAAAAAAAAAAAAAAATCAAATTTCAATTAAAAAAATTTGAATAAAAAGTTTCAAAAAAAATTTTGAATTAAAAAAATTTTTCAAAAATTTTTTTAAAAAAAATCTTTAAAAAAAAAATATGTCCGTTTTTTTTTTCAATATTTTTTTATTTAATTTTATTTTTATTTTTTATTCAAATTTTTTTATTTTTTTTCGAAAATATTTTTTTCCCAATTTATTTTTTCAAAATTTTTTTGGAATTTTTTTTTTCAAATTTGTGGAAAAATTCCAATTTTTTTTTTGGAAATTTTTGTGAAAAAAGCGAACAGCGGATAAAAACAAAAGCGGTAGCGGATAAAAACGAGCAAAAGGAAAAAACATACAAAACGTAAAACAACGGTAGAAACCAAAAGCGGACAAAAGCGTAAAAAGCTGGCAGCGAATAAACAACGAGCAGCGGATAAAACATACAAAACGTTTAAAAATAGCGTAAAAAATGGGCGAGCAGTTAAAACGTAAATAAACAGCGGATAAAAGCAAAAGCGGATAAAAGCGGATAAAAAGTATAAAAAAGGGTCGAAAACATATAAAAAGCAGGCGAAAAGGGATAAAACTTAAAAAACGGACAAAAACGAAAAAAAAGTGGGGGAAAACGGATAAAAACGAACGAAAACGGATAAAAACGGATAAAAACGAACAAAAACGTAAAAAAAGGGCGATAACTATTATTAGCGTTTACTTATCTCAAATCGTTTATATAGAAATCTACATGCTATTGTATAAATTGTGAATATACAAATACAGGTTTACATGCAAGTAGACAACATTGAGATTGTTACTCGCCTTGTAACATTTTTGTGAATATCACCGGAATTCCTTCGAATAATTGGTTCTAATAAACATGAAAAACTAAAACTGATTAATTAAGTTACCTGAAAATATATTAAGAGCAACTAAGTGGTCATTACGACCATCGTCCATCACTACTGTCAATTTAGCACCAAATCCGTTTAACCTCTCATTACTCTTATAGTCTTATCTATTTTACTTCACTGCAATGACTGGAAAAAATTGTTAAGTTAGATCGCGGTTCAAAGCACAAGCTGATTGAAGTTTACACATGCTATTTGTTCTATTCTAAAATCAAACATTAACCTGCAATCACACTAAGTATATTCCATATATTATATTTAGTTCACATCCTTCTCAATTGACATATATTTAGATTGTTTTGCGACATTATAGACGTATCTCATTCATTTTGTTAGTATTTCTATATTATACATAATTACACGATGAATAAAAAATTAAAAATCTAAGCTGGTAGTTTATTATCAATCACTTCACACCTACAAATACGCGCACACACAAAAACACATCAATGGTGTCTTTGCAGCTAACACCTGTGTCAACTCGCACAGACTATCTCTCCTTACCCATTAACTGACTTCAAAAAAAAAATTACTTCTTAAGCTAGGCGAAACTAAAGATTAAAATGGTTTCCACCAAAAATGTCTTATAAATAGAAAAATAGTACAAAAAGAGTTTGAAGTTCATACAAGATTTCGTGCTGGTAACATTCTTAAACTGTTTTGAAACAGTTCAAGAAGTAACCAACAAGAAAACTTTATACTATTCCAATCACATGTAACCCACATAGACCAGGATACATAACTAACAAGCAAGTTCTTTCTTCAATCAATGTGGAACAACTTTTTAAAATAAAAATGTTAGAAAAGTCTTCATATCATATAAAAGATTATGTACATGGAAAGAGAGAGATGTATAATGCAAGAGTTATCAACAGTTGGTGAAAGAACTACATGTTACATAGAACTCTAAATTTATGTTTAGAAGCGAACTAATTATGTGTTTTCGGGGCACCAATTTATTAAGGGAACATCTTGGATAACATGAAAGTATATGTTGTTAGTGCTATAAAAATGAAAGACTGCAAATGTTTAAGCATTGAACTAAAACAAAATGTGATTTTCTTCTAGGGACAATGGGTTAGGTTTTACTTATTTAAAATCATATGCGAAGAAATCTAATATATCGCTGAATGAATTACATTTTTTGATCATGAAGGTTAAAGTATTTTTGCATTCTGATACCTCTTAGGGCCATTGATTGTTAGGCAAACTTATTATGGCGATCTCACAAACAATAATCACGCCTGAGATTGATTAAATGGTTAGTTTACAAATGGTTGGGGGTGTTTGGACATGCGTTTTGATAACTATTATTAGCGATAACTATTATTAGCGTAAAAAACGGGCGATAACTATATTTATCAAAATAAGGACTAACGGTGCAAAAATTATTAACAAAGGACTAATAGCGCAAAATACTTAACGGACTTAACTAACGCCCATCCAAAATAGGGACTAAATGCGTGCAAGGTTTCAAAAATAGGTATCTGTGGTGTAATAAAAACGACTTAGGGGCTAAAGTTGTTATTTGGGGTATACCATAGGGACCAAACGTGTAATTTTTTCTTGTTTTTATAAAAATAAAAAAAAAATTATATAAAAACGGATGAAAACGTACGAAGACGTACAAAAACGCATTAAAACACATAAATGTCCGTTTTAATGCGTTTTACGTCGTTTTGATAAAATGTCTGGCGTACAAAGCGTGCAGCAATTAAAACAGACATTTATACGTTTTAAAATGGACATTTATACGCATCAGAACGGGCATTTATACGTATAAATGTCCGTTTTAATGCGTTTTCGTACGTTTTTATACGCTTCCTTACGTTTTATAAAAGCGTCACAGCGAATTAAACGGACATTTATATGTTTTAATGAGTTTTTTCGTTTTATGCGTTTTCATCCGTTTTATCGATCTTTTTCCTTTTGTAAAAGCGGACAGCGATATAAAAATTGCGCTTTCATCCGTTTTTATAATAAAAGTTAAAAAAAGATTTTTTCTAATTTTTTTAATTTATTCTAAAAAAAATTAATAAACTTATTTTTTTGAGTAAATTACACCGTTCGTCCTTGTGGTTTGCGTTGACCGCAGGGTTTAATCCTTTGACCAAAAATTGCACGTGCGTCCTTAAGTGTGAAACGTTATGCGCCACTAGTCCTTTGACCAAAAACCGTTAAGTTTGACCGTTAAAAACCCATCATGTGACTTGCACATGAGGGTAAATTAGTCTTTTTCTTTCTTTATCATCTTCACCACTACCTCTTTTTCATCTTCACCCATTAACACCTATTCACTCTCTCTCTTAAAAATTTACTTCTCTCTCATTTTTCACCTATCAAAACCTACGAGGCAACCACAAACACTACTTGGTGCTTCTTTGCTACCTCAAGGACGGACTCGAGCAAAAGGCATGCTGAGTTGGTGAGATAAGTGACCTCTCCTCACGGTTTTCATTCAGACACTAAACACAAGTGACCCTCGTGGGTCCTTCTTTATTTACCAAGACCAAACCTCAAGAAAAACTAAGCTATCTAAAAATAACATTTCCAAATTCATGATCCAACTAATTTTAAATTTTATGTTTTATTTTGCCACACAATTACAACAACAAATTAAAAAGAAAAGCAGTTAATCCATTTACAAGTTTTATAGTTTCCTTCCCATGACAACATAACAAAACACCTTGACTTAAGATACTCATAATCTCTTATATACATGTGTATATCATTCGAAACTGAAAATTTTACAACAATATTGTTTCAAACCAAGAAAAAAAATATAATTATCCTTACTATATGAGCGTCGAGTGAGAGGGAAGGAAATAATCAATTGAGCTTGATCATTCTTGAATATCGTCAAATTGATGATGAAATCGGGTTCTACTCGCCTTTAATTACGAAAGCCCTATCTCAATTTCTGAAAACCCTAAAATTATATGACCCCTAATTTTTCTTTTTACATCTAATTGGTGTGAAGATATGTTGAATTTGTGGAAAACTCATGACAATAAATAGAGGATCACAAGGAAGCTTGACTCTACATTTTCTTGGGCTCGAGTGGTAGAGGATCCGTTCACGGCTTTAGTCCTTTTCTTCCACCTTTACCAATATGTGCTTGTGACTTTTCTAGAGCATAGGTTTGAGCTTGAAATGATGGATCATGGTGAAGATTGAGAGGAGAAGGGAACATGGAACTTTTGGTTTCACGGTTTTGGATAGAAAGCGAGAAAGGAAAAGGCGAAGAAGAAAGCAGTAAATAAGAAAGTGAGATTTGGTGGTGGCGCGTGCGGAATAGTCGCGGAGATGGTGACGGAGAAAGATTCCGGTGACCGGATATTAAGAGAGAGAGAAGTAAATTTTTAAGAGAGAGTGAATAGGTGTTAATGGGTGAAGATGAAAAAGAGGTAGTGGTGAAGATGATAAAGAAAGAAAAAGACTAATTTACCCTCATGTACAAGTCACATGATGGGTTTTAACAGTCAAACTTAACTTTTTTGGTCAAAGGACTAGTGGCGCATAACGTTCACACTTAAGGACGTCGGTGCAATTTTTGGTCAAGGACTAAACCCTGCGGTCAACGCAAACCACAAGGACGAACGGTGTAATTTACTCTATTTTTTTAAATGAACAGATTTTGTTAAAAGTTTTTTTAAGTGTTATAGTAAAATGATTTTTTTTATTAAATTTTGTAATATTTTTTTAACAAATTTTTTTTTAAAAGTTTTTTTTTTAATTTATTATAATAAAATTAAAATGATTTCGTAAAATAAAATTAGAGATTTTTTTTTTTAAGAGTAAATTACATATATCGTCCATGTGGTTTGTATTTTAAGAGTAAATTACATATATCGTTCCCGTGGTTTGTATTTTAAGAGTAATTTACAAGGTTAACCCCTCCGTTAGTCCATCATGTCAAGTTCACGTACTTTTAACGAAGGGTCAAAATTTGGACAAGATCCGTAACTTTGAGAAACCACGGGAGTGTAACCCGCTTAAAAAAACCACAGAAACAAGATCCGTAATTTTAACCAAACCACAAGGACGATTTATGTAATTAACTCTTATTATTATTATTATTATTATTATTATTATTATTATTATTATTATTATTATTTTTAATTATAAACATCACTTTATTATTATTATTATTATTATTATTATTATTATTATTATTATTATTATTATTATTATTATTATTATTATTATTATTATTATTATTAAATAGTAATAGTAATAATTATAGTTATTTTTATAAAAGTTTAAAGTACACGGGGTATTTGTTATATAAGTCAACTATATTAAAATTATGAAAATTCAGAATTTTACATTTAAGTCTATAAATTTAGATTCAATATTAGCCATAATTTTAAAAGCGTAAAGGTTTGATTGTAAATATGTTATTATAATATTTATTTACACTTAAGTCCAAAACTAAAAAAATGAACTTACATGATGTATTTTCATTGTTTTAATACGACCCAAATCCTTCACATAATTTATCAAAAGTTTAACCAAACCAATTCAATTGACTTTTATTAGCCAATAGAAGAGCTCAATTTTGCAACTGATATTTTTATTGATAAATAAAATTAGTTGTCACAGTTTCTTTTCTGTTATTATATAAACTAGGGGAACTTGCATATATATCCCTCCAAAAACCTATAATTGCGTATATATCCAACCAAAACTAATAATTACGTATATATCCTCCCAAACATTTAAAAATTTCACATATATCCAAAACATTATATTTTTGAGAAAAATACCAATTATACCCTTGTTCTCATCATTCTCATATATAACCTTTACATATATATTCTCTTTAACATCTACTAACAAAACATATATATTCTTATTAACATCTAAAAAAAGTAACAGGTACGAGCATACAAACATAACCTATTTTATTTTATTTTATTAATACAAAATGAATTTAGGGGACTTCGAAATAATCTTTCAGATATAAGAAATATAATAACAAGCACATTCTTAAAAATCTGAACATGTAAGATATGAGGACTACATTATGACTTATTTTAATGCCGCCATATCTTGCTTATGTTCTGGTTAAACTATAAGGTCTATATGCAAACTACGGAGTATCATTTTGTATGCAATTTCTTAGATTTACGATATCAATCTTAGGATATGATATTATTCTTTTGTTGTGTACTTTGGCGTTCTAGTTACAATTGGTATTCGCATCATAATTATGTTTTTGGAATATATATCAAAGGATATTCCGGTTCCTTTTCACATAAATGTTAACCTTGATATAATTCTTACATACCACAAAAATTAAATGTAGAGAGAATGATAAAGACAGGGGTATAATTGGTGTTTTGCCCAAAAATATAATGTTTTGGATTTATATGAAATATTTAAATGTTTGGAAGGATATATACGCAAATGTTAGTTTTGGTTGGATATATACGCAATTATGAGTCTTTGGAGAGATATACACGCAATTCCCCCTATAACGTACATATACATGCAATGAACTAAATGAGTGTGTAAATTGTAGGGATGAGCAGAAAACCCGAAAGAAACCGAAAAAAACCCTACTGAAAACTGAACGAAACTAAAAACCTATGGTTTGGTTTACACATTTTCAAAATCCGAAATTCTGGTTCAGTTTTGATTTTTGTCCAAAAACCAAAAGTTAATACCAAACCGAACCAATTATATTATATAATAATGTATACCGAATACAGTATAAATAAAGAGCTAAATGAATCAACTTTACAAATTGATATTCATTATGTGGATATATATATATGTCTTAAACTTTATGTATGTGCTTGATGTGTATTTGTGCTTACTTAAAAAATATCAATACGCATTTGGCAATGATCATATTATGTTGTTTGACTTGTTTGTGTGTTCTTCATTTATATGGGTGTATGTGTAGAAATTTGAGATAACATTCTTAGACCTAGAATAACAAAAAAAATTAAAGAAATATAAAAAGTTTTGTCACATAAAACAAGTTTGTTGGTATGATTGGTCAAGCTCAAATATAAACGGTTAAAAATTAAAATAACAGAAGAAATGAACCGATACCAATAAAACCAAACTTACAAAAACCGATCGGTTTCGGTTAAGGTTTTGGGTTTATATAAACACTGAATACTACGATTCGGTTTCTGCTATGGCCAAAAATCGACTCAAACCGAACCGTCCTCACCCCTAGTAAATTGTTCTCTAAAATGCGAAAATATTATTAGTATAGTAATTATTTTGTTTCTTATTAGTATAATAGTTATGAGAGGTGAGATCAATACAAAACACATCTAATCTAAAGAACAAATATAAGATCTCAACCATTCATATTCTTTTCATCTAATTAATGAGATGAAAGCAAAAATTAACAAAGAAAGGGTAAAAATGTAATTCTATAAAAACCCACTTTCCACCCTTTTTTAAAAAACAATATATTTTGCAAACGGTAAATCTTCAAGCTACAAAAAATACACCATCGCGACGAGAAAAAAATCATCTTTCTATTGATATGCACTTTTATATACTTTCGAAGAACTTTTTTTTCAAAATTTTCGTCCAGAAAAATCACGCGGGATTCGTAAAAAACTCCCACGGAGCTCGTTAAAAATTCCACGGGATTCGTAAAAAGACGAACTTTTTTTTTTCAAAATTTCCGTCCAGAAAAATCCCACGAGATTCGTAAAAAAATCCCACAGGATTCGTAAAAACGAGAACTTTTTTCAAAATTTCCGTCGAGAAAAATCCCGAGATTAGTAAAAAATCCCACGGGATTAAGTAAAAGAGCGAACTTTTTCAAAATTTCCGTCCAGAAAAATCCCAAGGGCTTCGTAAGAAAATCCCACGGGATTCGTAAAAATTTCACTTGTGATTTGTTATTTATAAAAAATCAACAAGTGATTCGTAAAAAAAATTCACGGGATTCGTAAAAAGACGAACTTTATTTTTTGTTGTGTAATGTTATGAGAAAAATTCTTGTTCACTTTTAATATATCTTGTTTACTTTGAATATATAATGTTTGTTACTTATATTATGTTTGATCTTAGTGTAGTTGTGAATCTTTTAGTTGATCTAATTGCACGAATTCATCATTATCGCGTTTTTAAAAAAATAACAAATCACAAGTGAATTTTTCACGAATCCGTGGGATTTTTATGAATCCGTGGGATTTTTTGGACGAAATTTTGAAAAAAAAAGTTCGTCTTTTTACGAATCCCGTGGGATTTTTCTGGACGGAAATTTTGAAAAAAAAGTTTGTCGAAAGTATATAAAAGTGCATATTTATAGAAAGATGATTTAATTCTCGTCGCGATAGTGTATTTTTCGTAGTTTGAAGATTTACCGTTTGCAAGATATGTTGTTTTTTAAAAAAAGGTGAAAAGTGAGTTTCTATATTAAAAAGGTGGAAAGTGAGGAAATATCATATAATTAACAAAAGGCCCTTTAGTAGATAATTAAATTAAGATATCAATTAATCTAAATCATTAAATTGAAGTTAGATGAATGGTTGAGATCAAGGAATTTGATCTTTAGATAAAATATGTTCCGCATTGAACTTTTCTCATGAGTAGATAAGTATTTTTGGCTTAAATGTATTACTAAACAAAACATACGTGACACATTCAATAAGATAACATGACACTTGCATGTTGCGGTGACGATTACTATGTAATTAAATTTTTTGGCGAACAAAATTTTCTTATTGTGTGTTTTTCGTGATAACATACCCCCACACTAATTGCTTTTATCAAAAAGGGTTTGAAATTTATAAGTACGTAATTGTGTGAATGATTCAAGTCAGATTGTCTTTTGCTTAAAAAAAAGAAAAAATATAAAAAGAGAAATGTGAAAGACATGCAGTTAAGAGTATGGAAGGTGATTTGCACACTCAATAAAATGATTGTGACACTCTAATTAATTGTATTTTGACGTTTATACCTTCACATGGGTAAAGTGTAAGAATAACTGTAAGGGTATAAATGTCCAAACACAATTAAATGTAGTATCTCAATCAGTTATTGGAGTGTGCAAACCACATGCCTAAGAGCACTTGCAACCATAACTTGAGTTATGGTTTAACATCCTGCCATGTCTGCGTCAATGTTTTAAAAACCAGTTTTTTAATCGACCCGGTCGAGTCACCGGGCACCGGTTCAACCGCCGGGTCAACCCGGTTTTTCATTTTTTATTTATTTTTTCGACGCGAGGTCTAGCAGGTCAACCGGTTTTCATAAAAATTGAAAAACCAAACCGGTAGGGTTTCATGACGGAGTCACTCAAAACCCGGCGGGTCTAACGGTTGACCGGTTTTAGAAACCCGGTTTTTGACCCGTTTTAGTGGCCGGTACGGTCCGTCAGTTGGCTGTAGGGTCGACGGGTTTGAAAACATTGGTCTGCGTCACATCAGCTTTAACATTTCACCTTAACTTATCAAAAAAACATCCGCAATCATAACATTCCCAAAGTTAACCCTTAACTCACCAATAATTTACAAAAACAACCCCTCATTTAAGGGCAGGCAAAAAAGCACGTTACCAAGCTAACGTGCAAGCTTTAACACCGAACGTGCAATGGTTAACATGGGTTAACACCGGATAACATGCAAATAACTTTGGTGGTGTTGGGGGCTTACGGTTGCGCATGCTCTAAAAGTATATATAAGTAAAAGGTGCTCACAATTAACGAAAGAGACAAATGTAAATTGTCAAATTAGCTAAGACATTAAAGGGCATATTAGTCATTTACATGTATTAAAAATTGGAATAAATGAAATTTTCACAATAAGCTTCAGGTTTATACGTAGTTAAGATAAGATATTAGTCGTTTTAAGCAAGGAAAAAAAAGAGAGAATTTTTGTTATTTTCGATTATTGAAAAACCAATAATTTTTATTTTAGATTTTACATTTTTTTCTGTTCATTTTTTATCTTTTTTACTTTGGTCTTTCAATTTATAAAAGTTAGATGCACAACATATATTTCGTGTTACCTCTTTCTTTTTCCAAACTTTTAAACTAACATAAATAAATATTATTATCAGAAAAATGATTTATTGACTTAAATAGTGTGCCTAAAAATAGACCTACAACTATATCATAACTCTTATTATTATATGAGAAAAGTTCAAAATACATTTTTGTGATTTGTCCTGTGTCTCGCTTTACATCCTCTTACTTTTTTTTTTGCATAAAACCAAAACTCCGTTAGTAAAGTTGGCCACCATACATCCATCCGTTAATAAAGTTAGCGTAATACACTAATAAGGACTAACGATGCAAATTATTTCTCCGTTATCTCCTAACACAAGTTAAAATATTTGCATAGTTGGTCCCGAGGACTAACGATGCTATTTTTTTTGGATAGGACCACCACCACCCACCATTACCCACAACCAACACCACTCGCCACCTGTCACCGCCACCACCACCGTTACCGCCACCACCACCCACCATTACCACCACCCGCCACCGCCACCACCACCCACCGCCGCCACCCTTTGGATAGTGGTGGTGGGTGGAGGTGGTTGTGGGTGGTGGTGGTAGTGGTGGTGGGTGGAGGTGGTGGTTTTGGTGGGTGGTGGATGCCGGTAGTGGTGGCGGTGGGTGGTGGTGGCAATGGCGCGTGGTGGGTAGTGGTGGCGGTGGTGGTGGGTGGTGGCGGGTGGTGGGTGATGGTGGCGGCAGGGGCGGAGGTGGGTGGTGGTGGTGGGTGGCGGTGGGTGGTGGAGGTGCACCGTTAGTCCCTTCAAAAAAATCATAGCACCGTTAGTCCTCGGGACCAACGATGCAAATTTTTTAACTTACGTTAGGAGATAACGGATAAATAATTTGCATTGTTAGTCCTTATTGGTGTATGGTGGCTAATGTTATTAACGGAGGGATGTTTGGTGGCCAACTTTACTAACGGATGGATGATTTTGTGCCAAATAAGGGTAAGAAGATGTATAGCGAAACACGAGACAAACTACAAGTATGTATTTTGGACTTTTCTCTTATTATATTGATTTAGTCTTGCTAGCTGAAGTGGTGAACTACAAACACATAATATATACTAGTTGAATCTCATAATTCCAGTGTAATCAAACTCACTTTTTGCATGTTTACAAATAAGTTTTTTTTGCAACTTCACATTCTTTTTCAACTCTTTTACCCAATGTTGCAAAAACGGTCAACTCGGCCGATTAATCGTTAATCGGCCGAGTACATTGTCGATTTTTGAAAATCGGTCAAAAAATCGGCCCAGGAAAAAATTCAACACTAAGCAGTCAAAATATCGGCTGAATCGGCCGATTAATCGGCTGAATCGTTCAAAATTTGGCCGAATCGGTCAAAAATCGGCCGAATCAGGCAAATCAGTCTTTTTAAAAAATAATAATAATTTAGGCATTCTACTTAATTTGGGGATCGTATATTTCACTTATAAGGCACAATGGGCATCATAATCAGAATTGGAGCCTTTTATTGAGGTTTGGAAACATAGCAGGCTTTGAATCGGTTAAGATTTTTAGTTTGGTCTCAAGAAATATCAAAAAATTGCAAGAAATGCCAATCCGATTAATCACCGATTAATCCCGACTTAATCGATTACTCGCTACAGGGTGGTCGACCGCCCGACTACCGATTCACGATTTTTGCAACAATGCTTTTACCATCAACTCACATTTATCTCTGGGCTTATCACATTTAGCTTAAAATTTATAAATCTTATTTCAAAAGCCATAATTACCAAACCTCATTGCAATTGGGAAACCACAACCAGTTTCATTTTAACATAATAATAGTATAAAATTAATCTCCTCTCATTGTTATTCTCTTTAGCATATGAAGCATTATTGTTAACTATGAAATGATGAGATAATTGTTTCTAAATGTATCGAAGTTATCATTTTTTGATAAGTTGTGTATGCATTTATTAATCCTCCTAAACAATGCGAACAATTTACTAATCCTACTATTATATGCATAATTTAACATTTGTTTAGAGTTATTTACATAAATCATCCTTGTGGTGATGACCAAATTGCAACGAAGGTCCTTACTTTCAGTTAAAGTTATTTGCATAAATCGTCCTTGTCGTTAGGTCGGTAACGGGTCGGGTCGCCACGTGTCATCTGGGGGTCGGGTCGGGTCAGTAAATGGGTCAAGTCGGGTCGGTAAACAGGTCGGGTTGCCACATGGACCAATGAGGTGGTGCCACGTGGCATTGGTATAATATACCACTTTTTTGCCACGCCCGGATTCCAAACCGTGTCTATTGTGTAGGAAGCGAACCTATGCCCAACTATGCTAAGCATAGTTTCAATAATACTACTCAAAATCAAACACATAACCCTTCCTTAATTTTGGCCCAATTCAATAATAATAAAATGTTCAATTTAGTTTTTGGCCTATCAATTTAAGGGGTTATATAGACTGTCAAAAAATAAATAAATATACCATCGAATTCGTTTTTTCGTGATCTTTCTAATGGTATGCTCGGGGAATTTTTTTGACTTCATTTGAACCTCGAAAAATGCGAAAATCACCAATTTTTCTTTGTTTTCGCATTTTCGGGTTCAAACAAAATCAAAAATTCCCGAGCATACCGAAAAGACTTAAAAACTGAGTCGGCGATATATTTATTTATTTTTGACAATTCATATTCCCCTTAAAATGACAGGTCCAAAGCGACATTGACCCTTTTATTATAACATGAGGCCAAATATCAAACGTGGTTAAATAAAAATCTGCGCATGATACTAATGAAGGTATGCACGAGCGCAGATGGTGCATCCTTTGCTTGTGACTCAAACATCCCGGGTTCGAATCCCAGGCGAGCCAAGCAAGAGTATTAATACTTAGTGCCATGTGGCACTACCTCATTGGTCCCCGTAGCAACCCGACTCGTTTACCGACCGGACTTGACCCATCACTGACCCGACCCGACTTGGTGACACGTTGCACTACTCAGGTGGTGACACGTGGCGACCCGACCCGTTGACCGACCTAACGACAAGGACGATTTATACAAATAATTTTAACTGAAAGTAAGGACCTTCGTTGCAATTTGGTCCTAACCACAAGGATGATTTATGTAAATAACTCTAAACAAATGTTAAATTATGCATATAATAGTAGGATTAGTAAACTATTCGCATTGTTTAGGAGGATTAATAAATGCATACACAACTTAGCAAAAAGTGGTAACTTCGATATATTTAGAAACAATTATCCCATGAAATGATTGATGTTAGTTTATCAAATCTCAGTTGATTCATGGGTTTAGCGCCTTGTTATTATAGTTTATGCATTAGATAAGGTACAGATTGCGTTATCTTATATTTGTATAACTAACGAGTGCATATTATTTGTATAACTAACGACCTTTAGTATCAACTACGTAAGTTCACTGTAAACTTCTATTGTTAGTGTATGGACTTCATATAAGACGTTCACATACTTTACTACCATCTCACTCGTGTTTTAATACTTAATTAGAACACTTATCACGATGTCTCACATCTTCCATGCTCACATTTACTTACTTATTGTTAAATTAGTGAAAGTAAAGTGTGATTAAGTCCAGTTTTGATTTTGAACCCGCTATAGATAACACAAATCGCTATAAATAACACAAATAGTTATAATTATGAACCCACTTAACGAATATTTTTTTCTGCCAAACTAGAGTCACCACCCAAAATTTTTGTGCACCTTTTTATTTCATAAGTCATAATATCTTACTTTTTAACCAATTAATCCACAGGGACAGAGACTCAAAATGAGTAAAGCCCTCCCTTTTAATGAATTGAACCTTGAGGCGTCTAACACTTTTTGTGTTAATGTGCAAAATAATAGCATGTGAGATTGCAATGTCAAATATATAGGTGGGCTTTTGTTATTGTTCGGGTGGAATTCCAAAGAATTTGCGACTAAAATCCTTGATGCAAATTGTGTTTGGTGTTTGGCTGCATCAGTGGTCCGATAATATAAAGCTTTGGGATGAAAACATTCCCCCAGAGGTCCTTTCTGGTAATTGAGCGATTCCTAACCCTAAGGAGAAACATCACCTCTGTCAAATCTGTCAATAAGGGTTCTGGAAAATTACTAGAGGTGGGAAGACTAGACTTGGACTTAGAACTCCTCCTTCCTATCAAATATTGATACGCCAAGGGCTGCTAATGGACCAAGGAGAACTGCAAGCGTGTCGAAGAAACCAGTGTGGCACAAGGACTTTGTATTACACTAGGATTAACTATCTTTATCTTTATATTTTATTAGGATATGTCAGTCATGTTAGGATAAGAGTCATTGAGAGTCATTGTTCGTCTAGGAAACGTCTTTATGTTTGTGTTGGATTAGCCTTTGAGTCGTGTATGCTATTTAAGCAACACCATTAATGAAATCATACAAATTTTCTGAGTTAAATACTTCTCTTCTACTTGCTTTTAATTCTGACGGAACTAGCACCCGCTTAAAGTGGTGCCAACAATGGATACTACCTCAACAAGTCGTATCAATTGGTGCTTTCATTGCTATCATGAGCATCGACGAGAACACTATTCGATTGTTGCTCAAAAAGCAAGCCGACACGGTTCAACAGATTGCACAACAACAAGCTGCGGGTTTTCAGGAGCAGCTTAATGCCCTACGGACTGAATTGCAGGCCATACGAGGGTTACTTCAGCATCGTCCGGGTGGTGGTGGCGATAAAGGGTTATTGCCAAGATCGATGCGTTTGGATGTTCCTAATATTTTTCTTTGCTTAACACACCCGTGGATCAACGTTTGCAGATTGTGGGTTTTAACCTCGAAGGCGCTGCGGCGAAATGGTTTCGTTGGATGTCGAAGAATGGGTTGATCACCGATTGGGATCGGTTTGTGGAAAGTGTTAAAAACTGATTTGGACCTTCCAAATATGAAGACCCACAGGGGGCTTTGTCGAAGCTTCTACAACTAGGTACAGTGGAGTAATACCAAGGTGAGTTTGAAAGATTAATGAATAGGGTTACTAATATAAGAAACATTGCTCATCTCTTTTTATATATTTGGGCTTAAACTTCATCTTCAATGTGAATTGTTGGTGTCCAAACAGACAACATTAGGTGATGCATTTTCGCTAGCACGTATTACAGAAGCCCGCTTGGATGACGAGGTATCGTCAGCTTCTGTTACAGCTACCAAAGCTGTTATGAGTGCTGGGGGACAACGACAATCCACCCTCCGTTTTAGGGCTTCTTCAACCTTGGTTGGCGCTGCTAAACAAGCATTGTTACTGACTCCATCCCAAACACAAACCCCTATCAATACAACTTCCAAACCACTTGCTATTAAATGGATCTCTCCCGCGGGATGTCAAGAACGCCTTAACAACGGATTGTGTTTTAATTGTGATAATAAGTGGGTATGTGGTCATAAGTGTCCGGGGAAATTTTTACTACTCATGGCTGATGACGAGGATAATACAGAGACCGAGGCCTACACACACACTCTCGAGGCAGTGGAAAGTGGCGACAACCTATTTTATTTTTACATTCTCTCGTCGGGCAAGGGAGCCCTTGTTCTCTCCAGCTTTGGGGTTCGAGTGGGACAGGTAATGTGCATGTTTTAATTGATAATGGTAGTACTCATAATTTTGTTAGGCCTGATGTCGTGGAGAAATTGTGGTTACCGGTTCAAGAAACCAAAGCTTTTAAGGTCTATATCGGGAGTGATGAATCTTTACTATGTGAGAGTCTATGTACCCAGGTTACGTTATGTATGCAAGGATTCTCAATGGACGTCGATTTATATGTTCTTCCTATGAAAGGTCCCGATGTTGTTTTGGGAATACAGTGGCTACAAAAACTCGGCAAAGTAACACATGACTATGCAGAACAAACCATGGAATTTACGATTGAGAATACTACGTATACCTTGAAGGGTGACGAGTCTTTACGCAGGAAAAGAATTAGTCTTCATCATATGCATTCATTACTTGAAACCGATGAAGTCTATGGAATTTATGAATTACACACTTTGACAAGGGATGAGTATGGGGTCGACCCGTCATCGGTGAATGCAGACTCTACACCCCCTGAGATTGCTCCGCTCTTGGATCGATTTGGTTCCTTGTTGGAGGTACCTATTGCCTTACCTCCCCATCACATAGTAGATCATCGAATCCATTTGCTGCCTAATACCAAGCCCATTAATGTTTGGCCGTATCGCTACCCTCACTATCAGAAGGGTGAGATAGAGAAGCTTGTTCACGAAATGTTGGAGCATGGAATTATAAGGTTTAGTCAAAGTCCTTTTTCGTCTCCTGTTTTACTTGTTAAAAAAAAGGATGGGAGTTATTGTTTTTGTGTGGACTACCGTGCACTTAATGAGGCCACGGTTAAGGATAAGTTTCCCATCCCAACTGCCGATGAGATGTTTAATGAACTCGGAGGGGAGGTTATCTTTACTAAGTTGGATCTACGAGCGGGATATCACCAGATAAGGGTTCATGACTGCGACACTTACAAAATGGCTTTCCGCACTCATGATGGGCACTACGAATTTTTGGTTATGCCATTCGGGTTCACCAATGCTCCTTCTACTTTCCAAGCCACAATGAACCGTTTGTTTTCACCCTACTTACGTAAATTCGTAACCGTTTTCTTTGACGATATTATAGTTTGTAGTAAATCACTTAAAACTCATGTGGAGCATTTGGAGTGTGTGTTGTCTTGTTTACAAAAAAATCATTTTTTTGTGAAATGTTCTAAGTGTGCGTTTGGGGTGTCTTTGTTGGAATATCTTGGTCACATAATATCAGGGCATGGTGTGGTGGTGGATTCTAAAATGGTGGCATTGTCGTGATTGGCGAGTAAAAACGCAGCGGTGACATGTGCGTGGATTTCTTGGGTTAGCAGGGTATTATAGGCGGTTTATAAAGGGCTACGCTACTATTACTGCTCCGTTGACTGATTTGTTGGGCAAAGACGCCTTTCAATGGGGCGAATCAGAAACAACAGCCTTTGAAGCTCTCAAGCTGCAATTATCCACTACCCTGGTGTTAAGTTTGCCCGACTTTGCGCAAACTTTTGTTGTTGAGACTGATGAGGCACAAGGAGGAATCGGTGCAGTATTGCTCCAAAATGGTTGGCCCATATGTTACTTTAGTTGGCGGTTAGGACCACGCATGAGAGCCGCGACGACTTACCAGAAAGAATTATTCGCTTTTGTGGAAGCGGTTTTTAAGTGCGTGACACTACTTTCTTGGGCGACATTTCGTGATACGGACTGATCATAGGAGTCTCAAGGAGCTTATGCAGCAGGCCATTCAAACTCTGATTCAACACAAATATGTTCGTAAGTTGCTAGGTTTCGACTTTAGAATTGAATATAAACCGGGGGTACAAAATCAGGTGGCCGATGCATTGTCTCGAATGTATGAGGATGCCGAACCCTTAAAAGCTTCTTTTATGTCATTAAGTCGACCATTGACCGAGTTTATGGGCGAACTAAAGGCAGAGAACCAGGATTTGGAGGAGTTACGCGTTCTACATCAGCAACTTGACCGAGGGTCAGCAGCAGTTGGTTTTCGGCGTCAGGAAGGGTTGGTAATTTTTCAAGATTGTTATTTTATTGGGGTGGAATCCAAATTAAAACCCTTGTTGTTGCGTGAGTATCACGACACACCCAGCTCGGGTCATGGCGGGGCCAAGAAGATGATGGTCGGTTTATCAGCTATGTTTTATTGGAAAGGGATGTGTCGGTTGGTACAAGACTATGTTAAAAGTTGTCGTGTGTGTCAACGAGCCAAGTATTCGACACAAGCAGTTGGAGGTTACTTACAACCGTTAGCTATGCCGAGTGCGGTTTGGGAGGATGTATCAATGGACTTCATCACGGGTATGTCATTATCAAAAGGTTTTACTGTTATTCTTGTAGTGGTGGACCAATTATCTAAATATGCACACTTCGCTCCTTTACCAACTAGTTTCAATGGCCACAAAGTGGCGGAGGTCTTTGTCGAAACCATTTTCAAACTCCATGGAATCCCGAAATCTATCGTGTCTGATAGTGATCCTATTTTGTTAGCAAATTTTGGACGCAACTTTTTAAGCTTAGTGGGACGCAACTCAATCCTAGTACCGCTTATCATCCTCAAACGGATGGACAAACGGAAGTGGTAAACCGTGGGCTGGAACAATATTTGCGAGCCATGGTCGAGGATCGTCCAACTCATTAGGTTCGTTTTTTGCCATGGGCCGAATATTGTTACAATACAACTTATCATAGTAGCATTAAAATGACGCCTTACCAAGCTTTGTATGGCAAGGTTCCGTTAGCTATCATTCCATATCCTCCATGATCATCTAAGGTCGCGGCTGTTGATTGAACGTGATACGTTGTTGCGGCAACTAAGGAAAAATTTGTTAGCTGCCAAAAATCGAATGGTGGACAAAGCTAATCGTAGGCGTCGGGAGGTTGAGTTCAACGTGGGGGATAAGGTGCTCGTCAAACTTCAGCCTTACCGCTAACTTACCTTGGCTAGGCGCTTATCCAACAAATTGGCTAAGCGTTACTATGGTCCATATGAGATTTTAGAGTGTGTGGGAAAGGTGGCTTATCGACTAGCCTTATAACACTACCACATTTACCACTTTCCCCATCGTTGTTTTCCCCGGCGACAATTGTCGCTGGGGAATCCTCACTAAACGACAAAAATATATCCTACGTGGCACGAAGTCTCGTAGAAAAGTCAGCAAAATTATCTCTCACTTTTTCCCGGCGACATGTAAGAAAGGTTCAACGATAATATTTTGACCCGAATATTTCATGGTAAAGCGTGGCGGGAAATTTTTCGCTACGTTTCCGGCGACATGTCGCCGGGGGATTCTTGTTTCTTAAAAATACGTAATTAGTGTAATATATCTTAACGTGACTTAAATCATTTTCCCGGCGACATGTCGCGGATTCTCTTGTTTATTAAAAATTCGTAATTTTGCATGCCATATTTAATTGGATCAAGAAGCCAAACGATGCATAGTTGAATGTGTTTTATAAATCTATGATTCATCAAAGTTACTCTCCCATATTTTTCTTAAATTGGGATGAAATGGAGTGATAAAATCGTATTCTTTTGAAGTCGTTAACAACATAAAGTAATTAAATTGAACGTCAATGTGTAACCATAACATATCGACTCATCCGTTGAACGTCTAATGTGTAACCATAACATACCGACTCATTCGTTGAATGTCTAATGTGTAACCATAACATATCGACTCATCCGTTGAACGTCCAATGTGTAACCATAACATATCGACTCATCCGTTGAACGTCTAATGTGTAACCATAACATACCGACTAATTCGTTGAACGTCCAATGTGTAACCATAACATACCGACTCATCCGTTGAACGTCTAATGTGTAACCATAACATACCGACTCATCCGTTGAACGTCTAATGTGTAACCATAACATACCGACTCATCCGTTGAACGTCTAATGTGTAACCCTAACATACTGACTCATCCGTTGAACGTCTAATGTGTAACCATAACATATCGACTCATCCGTTGAACGTCTAATGTGTAACCATAACATACCGACTCATCCGTTGAACGTCTAATGTGTAACCATAACATACCGACTCGGATGTTGAACGTCTAATGTGTAACCATAACATACCGACTCATCCGTTGAACGTCCAATGTGTAACCATAACATACCGACTCATCCGTTGAACGTCTAATGTGTAACCATAACATACCGACTCATCCGTTGAACGTCTAATGTGTAACCATAACATACCGACTCATCCGTTGAACGTCTAATGTGTAACCCTAACATACTGACTCATCCGTTGAACGTCTAATGTGTAACCATAACATACCGACTCATCCGTTGAACGTCTAATGTGTAACCATAACATACCGACTCGGATGTTGAACGTCTAATGTGTAACCCTAACATACGGACTCATCCGTTGAACGTCCAATGTGTAACCATAACATACCGACTCATCCGTTGAACGTCTAATGTGTAACCATAACATACCGACTCATCCGTTGAACGTCTAATGTGTAACCATAACATACCGACTCATTCGTTGAACGTCCAATGTGTAACCATAACATATCGACTCATCCGTTGAACGTCTAATGTGTAACCATAACATATCGACTCATCCGTTGAACGTCTAATTTGTAACCATAACATACCGACTCATTCGTTGAACGTCTAATGTGTAAGCATAACATACCGACTCATCCGTTGAACATCTAATGTGTAACCATAACATACCGACTCATCCGTTGAACGTCTAATGTGTAACCATAACATACCGACTCATCCGTTGAACGTCTAATGTGTAAGCATAACATACCGACTCATCCGTTGAACGTCTAATGTGTAACCATAACATACCGACTCGGATGTTGAACGTCTAATATGTAACCCTAACATACGGACTCATCCGTTGAACGTCTAATGTGTAACCCTAACATACGGACTCATCCGTTGAACGTCTAATGTGTAACCATAACATACCGACTCATCCGTTGAACGTCTAATGTGTAATCATAACATACCGACTCATTCGTTGAACGTCTAATGTGTAACCATAACATACCGACTCATCCGTTGAACGTCTAATGTGTAACCATAATTATTCTTCGGTGAATCGTAGATTTATAAAACACATTCAACTATGCATCGTTTGGCTTCTTGATCCAATTAAATATTGCATGCAACATTTTGATGTAATATGTTCTTGTTCCTCTAGCCCGTTACTAGATTGTAAATCTAACTCTCATATAAGAATATAAAGATGTCGAATGGTAACTTTTTGTTCCCGAGTTTATATTAAAAGAAAGGGAAATATTTAGGATTATAATAAAAATAAAAGAAAAAATCGTATTTTTGAGAGCTTTTAGGAAGGGATAATAAAATAAAGATAGTAAGCTACGCCAAAATTACTCTCCCAATATTTTTCTTAAATTGGGATGAAATGCAGTGATAAAATCGTATTCTTTTGAAGTCGTTAACAACATAAAGTAATTAAATTTTACCCAAAAAAAACAGTTTTCCCGACAGTCGTCGCTGGGATTATAATAAAAATTAATTAGTTTTCCCGTGACATGTCGCCGGGATACCTACCATCAAAATTTTCGTTATCGCGCCATTTACGCTAAACGACAAAACTCTATCTTTCCCACGACATGTCGCCGGGGATTGTCGCCGGGGAAACGTTTGTAGATAAAGCAGATCTGGTCAGTATTATCTCTTCACAAAACGAAAAAAAACATATCTTCTTCTCCACAAGGCGATTTCTGCAACAAAAACGTAATAAACATCATCAACAATCATCAACCATCATCACCACCGCATCCACCATCACCACCACCGCATCCACCATCACCACCACCACACGTTAGACGGTTTGTTTTACAAATTTTAAATATTATTCAACTAAATTAGTTAATTATATTATGATTTTTGGAGATTATTATTGTTGTAAGTTGTTGTAAATTAGATGATAAAGTAAAGTTTTTTTTTTGGCAGTAGCCGACGAGGACCGACGAGGAGCAAGAGCGAGGTATGTTATAATTTTTGCAGATTATTATTGTTGTAACTTGTTAATTAGAAAAGTTAAGTTTTTTTTTTTTTTTTTGATGGCGGCGACGAGGAGCTAGCTAGACAAGGTATGTAATAATTTTTTTTTTCTCCTTTTGGTATCCCGGGTGACATGCTGGGGAATGTTTATTGTTTAAATTTTGTTAGTTTATAGTTATTATTAGTTCAATTGCCTTGAAATGTGCTCGTTTATAATTATAATAATTAGTTGTTTAAATTTTGTTAGTTTATAGTTATTATTTGGTGAAAAAAGTGAAATGGTATGTATGTTAAAATAATGGTATGTATGTTAAAAAAGTGAAATGGTATGTATGTTAAAAAGTGAAATGGTATGTATGTTAAAACTCTTAGCAACATACATACCATTTCACTTCCGTTTATAATAATTTTGTTAGTTTATAGTTTATAGTTATTATTTGTTGACATGTGCTCGTTTATATTATTTTGTTAGTTTATAGTTATTATTTGTTGATATGAGCCGTTTATAGTTTATAATAATTAGTTGTTTTAGGATTTTAGTGATTAATTTTGGAAAATCCCCGTCTAAAATTAATCATCCTATAGAAAACCCGTCCGAAATTAATTTCGGAAAGTCCCCCGTTTGGGACTGCTTTTTGAATGTTTTGTCTCATTTAGGATATGAATGCGTATAATTGGTTTACTATTTGAGATGATTTCGACAGTGTTTCTCCTTTACTCCTACGAATATGTCTTTAAACACATATTTGGGGAGTTGAGGGGAAATGCTGCCGAAATTTTCTTAAATAGTAAATCGGTTAGACGCATTCATATATGAACAAATTATTCAAAGAGTGGGTTAGGATTGCCTTCCATAGTTGCACTAGGTGAACAAAACATCTGGTATTCCTCGTTTGAATGTGTTTAATTAAGTTGCATATAATAACTAAATGTATCGTTAAAATGCAGTTATGGTATTCGATGATAAGACTTGGACAGTTTTACAGCGTCATGAACCATTATTTATTCTCGGTCTTGAAAAATTCGTCAATCATTGCAAGTCGTTAGTGACTAGTCTTGGGAGAATAAGATGTCCATGCAAGTCTTGTCGAAATATATTATGGGTACACATCAAAAACCTTTCAAACCACATTATGAGAGAAGGGTGGGACCCACGTTATAAAATATGGGTGGAACACGGTGAACCGGCTCCACCTATGCCACCGCCAATAATAGATAACACAAGACGACCTCGATGAGTGACATGACAGCGTTAATTAATGATCTTAGCTATATTCCTCTGAATAATGAACACAATGAACCAACTCAAGGAGATATTGGTGAGACAAGTAACGAACCGACTCAAGCTACACGTAACGAGTTTGAAGAGTTATATGCCAGTGCCAACGAGGAGCTGTACCCCGGTTGTGACTATGTGACTCGATTAGACTTTATGGCAAAGTTTACCTATTTTAAGGCTAAAGGTAGATTGATTGATTCTATATTTAATGAAATGTTAGAGTTTTTACAAAATGTATTTCCCATCAGTAAAGGATTCAAGCTCCCACCATCATACTATTCAATAAAGAAGACATTTAAAACGATTGGGTTAAGTGCAGTCGATACATGCTTGTGAACACGATTCTTTGCTTATTTGGGGAGACAAGAACAAAGATTTGGATTTTGTCCGGTCTCGTATCGAGTAGATGGAAAGACAGATAGCACGCCGGGGAAGAAAGTTCCTAAGAAGGTGTTGCGTTACTTTCCGATCATTCCTAGACTACAACGTTTGTACAAGTCTAGTCACACTGCAAATGATATGATTTGGCATGCTCTTTGGAAAGTGTACGGAGCCCGGTAGATGCAACACCGGTTGATGGTGGAGCATGGAAGAAATTTGACACAAAGTATCCAGATTTTGCAAAAGAACCAAGAAATGTTCGACTAGGGTTGGTGCGATGGTTTCAATCCGTTTGGGAACCTTAGTCAGGCCTACAGCATGTGGTCGGTGATATTGACAACATACAATCTGCCTCCGTGGTTATGTATGAAAGAGAGTTCTTTTATGCTAACGTTGTTAATTCCTGGTCCTAAATCCCCGGGCAAGGACATTGATGTTTACTTGAGGCCTTTGATTGAGGACCTTAAGGATTTATGGGACAAGAAAGGTATCGAGACTATAGAGCGTTGCCTCGGGCGAAGTTTAATATGAGAGCGATGGTTTTATGGACCATCAATGATTTTCTGCTAGTAGTTTGCACGGGTGGAGTGGGCAAGGTTACAAGGCATGCCCTACATGTAATAAAGACACTCCATCTTAGGTGTGTTAAGCAAAACGACTTATTTTGGCCAGAAGATTCTTACGAAGCCCCATAAATGGAGACGCTCACTTGAATTCAATGGCCAAACCGATAACGCAGATCCTCCTGAAGAATTTGGTCGGGATGTAATCACGGCTTAACTTGATAGATTGCCAACGCGTGTGAAGGGTAAACATCCGAGTTATGGAGGTGTGAAGATAAAACGCAATCTTCTTGTCGAGCATAACTGGACTAAACGGTCTATTTTTTACGAGCTTGAGTATTGGTCTTTTCTTTCACTAAGACACAATTTAGACATCATGCATATCGAAAAAAATGTGTTGGAGGCCATCTTGAACACTTTGTTAATGAATGATAAATCTAAAGACCACGCGTCAAGGCAAGACAAGACTTGCAAATGTTAGGCATTCGAAGTGGCTTGTGGCTCGGCCAAACCAAAAACGGGAAGTGCTTGAAGCCTCAGTGCGTATTCTTTCACACCAGAGAACCGAAAAAGTTTTGTCGGTACATCAAAGGATCTAAACTACCAGATGGGTTCGGATCATGCTTCAAGCACAGAGTGACCGATAATGATACCAATATAACGGGCCTGAAGTCTCATGACTGTCATATAATGATGCAACGTTTACTTCCTTACGGACTTCAAAATTACTTGCCCGATAAGATTGCAAAACCATTAATTGAGTTGTGTTCCTTTTTTAAGCAAATATGCTCTGCAAATTTGATGGAGGATGACATGTTGAAAGCTCAGATCAAGGTGGTCGATATTCTGTGCGAGCTTGAGCTCATATATCCTCCTGCTTTCTTTGACATTATGGTTCACTTGGTTATCCATTTACCTATAGAGGCTCTTGAAGGCGGGCCTATTAGGCCCCGGTGGATGTATCCATTTGAAAGATACATGAAGAAGCTAAAAGGTTATGTTCGCAATAAAGCTAAGCCGGAAGGTTCGATTGCGGAGGGTTATGTTGCTGAAGAAGCATTGACATTCAGTTCTCATTATTTTCGGGATGTTACCACGAAATTTAATCGTCCCGACCGTAATGTGGACCCCCCTCCCCAACGTGTCGATTTCGGGTGTTTCGATCGGTATGTAAAACGATTGGTTTACGGTCATTTATTGGGTTTGATGCCCAAGAGTTTAAAAAAGTGAAATGATATGTACTTCACAACATCCCGAGATCGAACACGTCGGACCCAGTTCAAGAGGTACGCGTTTTTTTATTTTGAAACTTCTTTTTCTTAACTTATCATTTCGACGACTTATTCTAATACCATGAACGTTTTTCAGATTATTTCCTAACAAAGACATGCAAGAAGAATTCCCCGGGTTTGGGTCAGCAGGTAAACTTAAGACTTATTTGGTCTACTTAACTGTAAAAATAACAATATCATATTTTGTGTTCTCTATCTAGCTAATCCTGTCTTCTTCATAGATCCGTCAACGTCACATAGACAATGACCAAGACTTAGAGGTTAGCACAACCAGCGAGTTATTCGCTTTGGCTAATGGACCATCATGGACTCCAATCTCAGTAAACTCTTGCGTAGTCAACGATGTGAGGTATGTCGTGCACAACCGTGATGAACGTCGCACAACTCAAAACAGCGGCATTTGTTCGCGGCCGTGGACGGAGAAATGTATTATGGTCAGCTTCAAGAAATCCTCGAGTTTAAGTATTTGTTGTTCACAGTTGCGTTGTTCCGAGTTAAGTGGTTCGACACTAGCAACAAAGGACGTAAAGTCAAAAACTTGTCTTTAGAAACAACATGACACAAATCGTCGACTGCGGGCCTGAGGCATTTAAAGATGACCAATACATTCTCGCAACACAAGTCAAACAAGTCTTCTACCTTGAAGATAAGACCAAACCCCACCGGAAGGTCGTCAAACATGTTAATCATAAAAGTTTTCCGCGGGGTGTCATCGTGGTAGAGGCGATCGATATTATACATTTCGACAACTCATCCGATCTCCCACTTTCTACTAGTTTGAATGACTTGGATAATGCGACCTTGCATATAGATGGTCAATCAACGGTTGTTGGACGCACCGCCGGATATCATTGATGTTCCTGACGAAGAAGATGATATTATTGATGAAGACGCCCTTCCTCATGATTTAGCAGATTCTGATGTTGAAGCCCTCATCAATGTTGATGATGATGGTGTTGAGAAAGTTTATTCTAGTGAAGAAGAAGATTGATCTTGAGTTGTAACTTGCAAAATACACATATATATTTGAATGAATGAATGAAATTGTTGTGGATTGTTTAAATATGTATATTTATTTAGATGTGTATGTATTTGGATGTGTGCATGCTTATATTATTTTGTTCATGAATTTCTATATCTTATACTAATTGTACTTGTACGATGTCGACGAGATGTTGCACGGTCCCACGGCGGTGACGGTGGCGGGGAGGATCGTCCCCCTCCAGACCGCGTACCCACCGGTTGCTGGGCAAACTTCATTAACAAAGGTAAGAATTTCCGGATTATTGTAATACAAGCATAAATTTGATACATATTTATGACTTTTATCACTAACTTGATTTTGCAGGCAAAGGTAAACGAAAGCCCAATTTGAAGGCGTGAGCGGCTGAATACGCGACAAGACCCGGAACCTTTCGCTAAAGGCAATTGCAGACGAAAAAGGTCCAGTGTCGATCACTTTTGAGGTGGGTGACAAACAAACCTTAAACCCTCTCGGCCCCTGTGACAACTCGTAATTTCAGGTCATTTTGCAAACTTTGAAAATTCACTATTTCATCATTTATCGTAAACTAGGTTTACGAGTATAAAATTCGCGTAACCTTAGTGGTTAGCTGCGAATTCATGAACATTTTATCAAGGACATTTCATATAGACTAAGTTTAGTCTACATTTCATTAACATCATTTGCATCATGTTAGTTCATTCATGATTTTGCATTTCACCTTGAACGCGTAAATTTATTATTAAATAAACGTTATCGCGTAAGTTATTATTTTGAACGTTTAATCCGATACTTCCAAAAATGATCTCAATATATTTTTATACTTACATTTAGTTTATAAAAATGATATTTTGAGTTTACCTGGTGTTTTAAATTTATTTGTATATAAATTGTTAAATTTATATTATTACGACGCTTTTCTTAAAAACTACACGATAATTATTATATCACTCAAATTTTACAAGAAATGTATTTTTACAATTTATATGATCTCAATATACTTTACTTTGATCTATTAAAAATTACTTTTAGCTAAAACTACCCTAATTACTCAAATGTATATACAATCTTACAAGTTATTCTTACCTATACATTTTATTTACACATTTTACATTATAACAATAAATAATAAAAAAAAAAAATACGTATTTTGGAAAAACATCCCCCCTTGGCCGACCAAGGGGTATGAGACATTAAATGATGGTAACATTTTTCTTACATATTGCAATCTTCACTCAATGTTACTTACTTTTCATTCATTTCATTCACATCAATAATTCATATGTTAGTAAAGATTTCTCTCTTCCTTTTTCCTTCTCTCTAAAACCGGCCAAACAAGAGGGTGAAGAGATTTCATCAAAGTTTTTCCAAGATCAAGTTTTAGCAATCTAGTTACACTCTTAATCAAGGTTTTGAAATAAAAACCTAGGGTGTTTAGGTTTAATCCTTTGTTCTTTGCACCTCATCAAGTAACTAGTAAGCATATCACTTTCATTTTACATCTTTCATTTTCATTTCATATCTATTTCATCATTTTTGAGCAAAGCATGCAAGACTTGTGGATATTTATACCATTTTTATCATTGTTTTAGAGTTATACATATTTAAGTCATCCTATAATTTATCCCTTGTTATATATTGGTCTTGATGATGTTTAGGAACCCATGACACCCTAAGAAGGTGTATGGTAGGATTAGAATAGCTTTGGAGTTGTTTTGAAGGGATTGGAATAGGTTTAGTACGAGAAAAACTCTTTTCGACAAGTATAAAAAGTGGTCTGATCTTGTTTTGTATTTCTGGAAAATCCGACAGTAGGCACGAATTTTGGCCTAGATATTTAGAAAATATACTTTAAAACGAATCCGTGGCCGCTTGAACGGATTAAAACGGAGTTATAATGAAGAAGTTATGAATTTTTCAAGTTTGACGACGAAATATATATTTCCTGAAATTTCAGCAAACTGTTTTTATTTTGTACAAGTCAAAAGCGAGTCTTAAGCTTTATAAATTATTTCGACTTATCAAAAATATATTAGTATACTTTGATACGAAGCTAAGGACGTATAATACGTAGAAAACGGATTTGTAACGACTAAAATATACACGTTTTTACAAAATTGCCGTAACTTTATTTTTAGAAAAACTATATTATTTTTATTTGTCAAGGGTTACGGTAAACAAAACGACCATATTGATGGCTATTTTTAACAATGATGTAGAACTTTTTGTAACGAGATGTCTTTTAATAAAAGTGAGATCACCAAGCATATTTTTCAAAATGACCAACCGTTTGTATAGCGGAGTTGTAATGAATTATTTACGGTTGCTTAAACTTTGCCGAAACTCACTTTTAAACAACATTTTGGACAAAATCACCATATTTAACCTCTATTATCTTTATGTTCGAAACCTCTATGACGAAAACTCATGTATTAAAACTTCTAGATTTTGATACAAGCTTTCCAAAACCGTTGAATTCGTTTCCTAACGTTCGACGTACACCATTTTACGACTAGCTTTTCGAGGCCATTTTTGTCACTTTCATGAAATTTCCAACGACATTATTTTACGACGAAAAGTTAAAATTTCACAATAAATCATTAAGAAACTATTGTAGGATGACATTTTGACGTAAATACTTGTAAAGTAATTTAAGAATGGTCAAGACGTCAAAAGAGTATTTTTCGACAATAAGTATTATTTTCAAAACTCACAAATGGTATAAATAACATACGAAATGCATGCATAACATTACATCATAACTCATTACGTATCATAACATTCATAATAGGTCAAGGTTAAAGTATCACACTACATCTCGGTGTACTCACTTTTGTCATCGCCTCATTTTACCAAGTGAGTTTTCATAGCCCCATTTTCGATTGTTTTTATACTACTTTTGGGGGAGATACATGCTCAAACTGTTTTCATTTACTTTCACAAGTACTTTAACTTTTATGGATTACCGTGAGTCATAGCCCCTACTCTTTTAATTGTTTTATTAAACTCTTTGGGGGAGATACATGATCAACTATTTTCATGACATTCATGAATATTTGCAAACTATATGTTTATCTGAACTGAATGTTTAGTCATGCGAATTCTGATATTGCCATACTTAGAATTTCCATATTATAATCATTGGACTGATGGTCTTGGTATAATCATTGGACTGATGGTCTTGGTATAATCATTGAACTGATGGTCTTGGTATAATCAGTGAACTAATGGTCTTGGTAGAATCATTGAACTAATGGTCTTGGTACAATCCTGAACTAATGGTCATGGAACAATTTGAAACCGTACGAATTATGTGTTATATTAAGTAACTGTGGATACATTAAGTTATGCACTATTTTGTGATTTCATTTGACATCATGCGCTTGAACATAAACTATATCACATTTTGGCAATGGGTTGTGAACACACGGTTGCAAGTTTTGTATGGGCGGAATTTGGGCTGAGTAGATTTACAATGCCTTTGCTTTGCATAACGATTTTGAAAGGCTTTACATTTCAACACAAACCCTATGAACTCACTCAACCTTTGTGTTGACACTTTTTAGCATGTTTTATCTCAGGTATCTAAGGCATTCACTTCATGGCATGCATTTGGACACATCATGGAGTCGCGATGACGACTCGTCTCACTTGGGTTTTACGCACTTTAAAACATCGTTTGAATTGTAACAAACTTATTTCCGCACAAGTTGATTTTCATTTGGGACCTACTTTGTAAACTCTGATTGTTTTATTAAATCAAACGATGTTCTTTTCAAACGACACTTTAGGTCGTTCAATATAACTGTGATTGTGATGCTATGACAGTCAACCCCCATGAATTCCATTCCGCTGCAAAACAGGTAATTTGGGGGTGTGACAGCCCCCATGCGGCGCATTGGTCTAACTACATCGGGGAGGTCGTTAGGAAGGTGCCGTTTTACTACCCTTCTTGGGAGAAGGTCCCGAAGGAGAAGAAGGCGGGAATCATTTCAGATATTGGGGTCAGTTATCCTTTTATGTTTATTTCATTATCGTGTTCATTTATTTAATTGTGTATATTTATCTAAATTCGCTTATTTATTTATATCATATAAATAAATAAACAAATTTAAATAAATATATAAATTATATCTCTAACTCTGTTTTCTTTTTGTTGTATATGATTGCGACCTATTTGACCTAAGGCCGCACATGGACTCCCCCCGCTGGCCCCAGATCTACGAAGGCATAAACTCGCACCTGCAAAAAGCCTACAATACTAACAAGGCTTCTTTCAAGGCCAAACATTGGAAGGTAGACCCCACCACCGAGGATTACGATGTGGAGGGCTTAGGCGGGCGTCAGGAAATTACAGCGGGTGATTGGGATGAGTACATTAAGTTTTTGAATGATCCCAAGAACATTGCTCGAGCCGCTACAAATCGGCTTAACCGGCAAAAGAGCAAGGTCATATCTAGACAGGGATCCCGTCATTGACTTCATATTGAGATGATATGGTAATAAACATTATAATTATTTTACATGCATATATACATATACATATACATATATATATATATATATATATATATATATATATATATATATATATATATATATATATATCTGATTATACACTTTGGTGTGTTGTGATTTGTCGTTTTTAAAATTATTCATCTTATATGCGTGTGTATATGCAGATGCAGGCATCAGAGAGTCAGGAATACCCGTCACTCATCGACACTTATTGGCGAACACATACTGTTGATGGGGTATTCCCTAACGATGAGGACCGCGGATATATGTAGTTTTGTTTCAAAACACACTTTAATGAATTATCGAGAAATAATGTAGCAACTCGACTAATATATTTACTATCTTGTGTTTTTGTCACTACATAGGACGAGATGAAAAAGCTTGAGGCCACGGGTCAATGCACGGAGGATCAAATCAATGCGTTGGCAAGAGGGGGTAAGCCGTGGGCATATTCCGGTGTGGGTCGCGTATTGCCATCACGGGCCACATCGCCAAGTATGCCCGCCCCGGCGGTCGGTCACCAAAGATGTAGGATTTATCATGAGTCTCCTCGAAAGCGACAGCATCTATCGTATTGGATATGTTTAGGGAGTATGACTTGGGTGGTGCTAGCGGGAGTGGTGGGTGTGGTGATGACGAGGAGAATGGCGGTGATGAGGATAACAACGACGAGAGGTAGTTGTGTATATATTATTAGTATGTTACATTGGTACTAGCTTTAGGTAGTTGTGTTATATATTATTAGCATGCTACATTGGTACTTTAGGTAGTTGTGTTATATATTATTAGGTTCATCTTGGCGCCATTTAAACACTTGTTTCCCTATCTATCAATGCACATATTGACTTTTGAGTCGTGTTTATGTAAAAGTTGTGATCTATTTGTATTGCGTTGATCCGTTATATGGTATTTGTGTTTTGGTACAAGTTGTGGCGAGTCTATACAGGTTTTGGTACAGGTTTATTTGGTAGATTTTTTCCAGAAAAATTCCGGAAAAAATCGGAAATCTACCTGCAGTCTGCATCAAAAAAATGCGGAGACCTTTCCCCGGCGTGTCGGCGGGATATACACTAAACGTTGACAAGTCAACGAAAACTAGTTTCCCAGTGACATGTCGCCAGGGATAGTAGGCTAACTCGTTGACTTGTCAACAAGTAACCATAGTATCCCGGCGACATGTCGGCGGGATATAATCACTGTAATTAGTGTCTTAATCATTTTGCTTAATTCGACTATTCCCCAGCGACATGTCGCTGGGGATATGTGCCACAACTGCTTCTTTGACTTAAATTTGAGTGGGACCCACGTTGTCGCCGGGGATTGTTGCTGGGGATACAATCCCTTACGAGACTTCCCCAGCGACATGTCGCTGGGGATACCTTTCCCCCGCGACATGTCGCTGGGGAATCCCCCCATATGTCGCTGGGGTAGCCAGTGAATGTTGTAGTGTAATTACCGGCGGATAGCAAGATTCATCTCGTGTTTCATGTTTCCATTCTCAAGCCATTTATAGGAGATGATACTAATGAAGTAACAGCCCTTCCTGAAGAGGTGGAGGAGGGACGGCCAATTGAGCAACATGTGGCTGTTTGTGGGTCGCGGTTTATATTGCAACATAGACAACCGATGCAACAAGTTTTGGTACAATGGGCAGGTCGTTCGCCTGAGGAAGCAACGTGGGAATGGGTGACCGAGTTTCAGAGTGCTTACCTTGCTTATGACCTTGGGGACAAGGTCATTTTTGAAGAAAGTGGGAATGATACGCCAAGGGCTGCTAATGGACCAAGGAGAACTGCAAGGGTGTCAAAGAAACCAGTGTGGCACAAGGACTTTGTGTTACACTAGGATTAACTATCTTTATCTTTATGTTTTATTAGGATATGTGAGTCATGTTAGGACAAGAGTCATTGAGAGTCATTGTTCGTCTAGGAAACGTCTTTATGTTTGTGTTGGATTAGCCTTTGAGTCGTGTATATGCTATTTAAGCAACACCATTAATGAAATCATATAGATTTTCTGAGTCAAATACTTCTCTTCTTCTTGCTTTTAATTCTGACGGAGCTAGCACCCAAAGTCCTTGTATCAAATATCTAGTACTAACATCTAACACAGTGGAGGTTAGTCAATATAACCCTGAATGGAAATAACCTTTCCAGTCATGATATTTGAAGAGAGGTTGAATGCTTCGAGCCTGATCTCCCAATTCTTCACATCATGATGATGGCTCTCTGTTTGAAGAAGAATGAATTGGCTCGTTGGTGGTGGATTGTGATGGTCATGTTCCCTCTGGTAAGTGATGTAATAATCCCATTTGTAACTTACGTAGTAATGTGTAATATGTTTTTTCTTTAATTATAAGTACACTTTAAATTAATAAATTAGGAACGATGAGCTATTTAAGAAGAGTGTTAACTCCTTATTTTAAACCTTGTAGAAGTATTATAGAAAGTTCATAGAATGATCCTTTCAAAAATAGTGTATAACATTTTATGTACATAGTAGATTAGTATAAATAGGTGTGCCCTCATTTGATACAACACACCTCCAATCACTTGTATTCTTCCTTTTTTTGAAATGGTGAATATAGCTTACAATTCAAAAGCATTAATGGACATGGCCATCAAGCTTACAGCTAGAATTCCTAAACAGAACATCATAATACAAACACCATCATATAGAAATGCTATGTTATTCACCATTCTTCTAGGAAGCATCATGTAGGAGAGATGCTACACCTAGGAAACCATGAAAAAATCTCAGCTGCTTGACTACATTTCCTCTTACAAACACCTTACCTGTAGCATGAGAAGCCTATACCCAATGCAATAAAGGCTCTTGTAAGAGGCATCATCAAACATAGAGCAAAACTTCTCATCCACTGGGGCTTACATACATAAAGCTACATTTCCAGATAACTGGCATCATATATATGTACAAAGTTTGCCCAAGGAGTCATCCCACCTTGACTACATTTCCTGATATATAGCCCAATCCAGTACCATTGCAGCATCATCCTCACAATTGGCATTAGAACAGACTACACACATGCTTCATCAGGATGACATTCCACCAAAAAACCCATCAGGAAACCTACTTTATGACATGGGTGTGCCTTTAACTATATAGTAATCATTCTTCATCATAGTGACTTATCCAACATCCACTACAATTCAGAGTTGCACTTATATAGAAAGGTTTCCAATGCCAAGATACAAGGCCCTCTGAATACCATCATCATTCATCACCACTGTTACACCAAACACTCTTTAATGTAACACTAGCAGTCTTATTCTTCATACCTCAATTCAACAACCCATATATCAGCAACTTTCTTCACCTTATTAGTTCTCTTTACTTTCAAGCACATCATTTGGGACTGTATACTTTCCATAATCATTTTGAGCACCACATTATAACTGTTTTCCTCCCCTACAAACACTCTATAATTCCTTTCTTTCCAAATATGATAGACTGCAGTGGCAAGAACTAGTCTTCTCAGCACACTCCATATTGAATTAGTACAAGGCTTGCTTGCTAGTTATCAATAACATCTGCCCATTTATCATTCAAGTCCTTTATCTGCATTTTATCCATCAACTACTCCCATATCTTTGTTGAGAAATCACATTCAAAGCATAAGTGACCACGAGAATCACTTACTTTACTGCACAAAGGACGCATCATATTAGCATTCAGATTCCATCTAGCAATCTTGTCCTGAGTTTGAAGTCTTCCTCTAATAGCCATCCATAGGACAAATGCATATATAGGGTAACATTGAGAGAACCAAACAACTTTACACCATGGTACCTTTGGCCATTCTTCCCTTACCACTTTCCATGCATTTTTGGCAGAAAAGTCAACAAATTTCCCTTCTCTAGTCTTCCATTTTATCACATCATTCTTCCTTTGATAAATTTTTGGAATATGTAATGTATTCAGAACATGATAAACACATCCCATCCCTCTTCCAGATCCATTTTTATTCACAATCATCTCAGACACCTTCACACTGTCTTGAAGCCTAGCCTTATACATACTTCTTTTGCTCACAATTCTTCACAAAGGCCCAATTTCGCACCAACTATCATACCACATGGATGTACTTTCTCCATTGACAATCATTTTACACATATGATTCCTGAATTTCTCTCTCAAACTCATTAAGGATCTCCACGTCCAGCTATATGAGTTATTTGTTTGAGTATCCCATAGATTCCTTCCTTTAAGCTTCACCATATTTACCCATTTCACACATAGGGATTCCTTTTCAGACACTTGTATTCTTCCTTGTAACATTTTCTCAATCAAAATGAATAAATAATAAAATATTTTTATTCCAAAATAAAAAAAGAAAATCATGAATACAAATATGAACACGTATTCAAACAACTCATCTAAACATGCCAACCTACTTATACATTCGGTTAATCGATCATTTGTAAAGTTTTGTAAAGTTTCGGCCATTAAATTATACAAAAAATCAACTTACATAAAAAGTCCATAAACACATTTTATGTACCTAAATTTAGGTGATAGTGATACAACACATGCTAAAAGTCACATTAAAGAAATCAATTATACTTTACGAGAACAATATTTTAAATCTAAGCACATGACTTCTTGACATACAAATTAGCATTATTAAAGTAAGAGGACGAGACATAGTATAACTAAGTAGGATTTGTGTTGGTTCGGGATGAAATTAGTTCAGTTTTTGGTTGATAAATGGGGTGATTGAATAAGAAAACAGGGGAAGGGATGATAGTATCATTTTTCTTAGAATATTTTGACTTGTTTAACAACATTTATAATTATTATCTTTTCTCATTTTTTAGGTGTTATTGAAGTTTATAGATTATTTTAAAGAATTTGACTTGGAAAAAAATTGTAACTTATAGAATTTCACAAATACATCAAACCAATAACATATGGGTGTATACAATGTTTAGAGAGAGAAAGAGAGATGTTCTAGTGAGAGAAACATATAGAAGGTTAGATTCCAAATGAACATCCAACCCTCTACCTTGGGAGGTAGAGGGTATTTATAGTTACATACTACACGTCCTCCTTCGGACTGTGGATCAGGCATATAGTGGGTAAAGATCCGTCCTTCCTCCACGGTGTTACACTACGCTAAACTAAACTAATAACTAACTAATACACTGATAAATAGCGACATGTCTACGAGCTAACTTGTGCTAGTCTATAGTTGGGGTGACCGACACTTCACATGAAATTTCTAATTCCTAACAATCTCCCCCTAAGGGAGGTCACCCCATGATTTACATTTTGCATCCTAGCATTCTAATTAATCTTCAGTCTCGAGCTCGTAGATATCACTTCATCAAAATATTCAATCTTTAGGCATTCATGGCGATTTCATCATAGTCCAACTACTTTGTACATTAAGTGGAGGTTATAGGGCTGATCCACATTTTGATGACCTTCGAGCATTATTTGAGATCATCAGTCACAGTTAATCTCAGTATCACCCATTGTTGTGTTGCCCGCATATGAAGTTGTGAAAAATGGACCGACATGCTCACATTCTGGATCATGATTTCTTCTCTTCAGAGTAGCGGAAGCTTTAGTTGATTCATGATATTTGCAGCAGCGTAGCAGAAGCATGGAGTGAGAATATCAGAGACATTGATGCACTAATCATGATTTCTTTTGAAATGAAGGTGATTGTGTGAGCATGCGGCTGTGGATTGACTCCTCAATTCTGATCAGCTGCAATCGTCGGGGTGTACCTGCATAAAACAGTTAGCAATAAAGCGCACGAAAGTGTCTTTGATCACTTTCGTTGAATTGAGGTACACGGCCCACGGTTCCCCGTTGATCAGTACAAGTACTGCCTGTGATCATGTATAATTCCGAAGAATCTCCTTGACAGGGTTTCGCAGCTATTCTAGCTGTTCTCAAACTGGAACGTCTCAAAAAAGACAACACGGAGTGAGTGAACCAGCGAATTGAGATTCACTGATTGATGAAAATGATTTGAAAACAATCGTGTATTGCTTAATAGAAAGTGTTTTGCAATACAACGAAGGTTTTAAGGAAAATCAATTATCAATCATATATACCCTTTAATTTTGAAACATTAATACACAGTCGATGCGCTACAGAAAAAAAAATTAAGCACAACGACGGGTTTTTCAAAGGTATCCATCAATCCATTTCCTGGACCAAGGATGATTCAAGATTGAATCGCCCCATTGTTTCTATCCAGTTGTCACAAGCTTGATCTTTGGAAAAGATCTCACATGTCACCTACCAAGAGCTTGTTTGATGTTGGCTCTAGAAGGCTTTCCATCTTCATTGTGAATATATGTTAGCATATCACTCAGATGTTCTGTCAATACCTCAAAGATAATGCGTAGGACTCTTAAAATATATTCTCTCTTTTCACATTGTGTGAAATGGAGAATCTTCATTGACAGTGTCCTAATGAGATTTATTTGATGATCTCTTGGCTCTAGACTCAATAGTGCACATTTGGTTTCCTATGTCGGAGACTAGGGAGAGGGACTCCTTCTTCAATATCAACAATCTCTAGGATAAAGTCGATAGCTTATGTTGGTTCCTCGTGAGAATGAAACAAGCCCTTTTAAGAGGAACTTGAGTAGCTTGGGAAGTCTAGTGCAGTGCGTCACTGGGTCCATGACGTCTTGTCTTCAATACCAGTGTTACCTTAGTAACAACCAGTAGCATATGTATTGAACCCGGTTTCTGCCCTAAGGTTGAATTATTGGAGGGCTATTTCTTTTCACCCTTTTTCACATTCATTTCTTTTTCATTCTTCAACCCCTTCAGTGCTTACCGAGACTTCATTACTAGAACCTTGTTGGGTTTATTCCAGCTCTATCTCAGTCCGCACTCTTCCCATATTCTCATTTTTCTCCTTTTTTCAGCATACCTAAGGACTCTACACTATCTAGTGGATTGTCCCTGGGTAGATCCCTCCGGCTCTGGCGGGATCGTGGGAACGAATACCTAACCTAACCATCCTTATATCACCATACATAAACTAAATTTGGTCGGTCTATTGGTATTGTTCTTCTTCCATTGGAACCAATTGAAAACCTTTTGAAAATCAATCCAAGTACCTGTGATACATGATCAAAACATTTAGTACCTGATTTGTTTTTGATAATTTTAGAAAAAGCTCCCCCTCAACATGTGCATCATATATATTTGAAATGGTTTTAGCACATGGAGGCAAGAGGACTTGAAACTTTCAGATTTGAGAATGAAAGATTCGATTCATTGATGGATAATTTCTAAAAGATATCAACATCACTTTCCCTGATCAAAGTTAGTATTTTTCATACTTTGTAAAAGATATTTTATGGGAAAGGGTGTGGATTTCAAAAAGTTGCTCCCCCTCAACTTGTGCATGTGATTTTTGAAATTGTTTTGCACGAAGAGGAAAGAGTTCTTAGAAGCACATTCACGATCATACAGCCATACTGAAACCATTAGAAAAACAATCAAGGTACTTTTTGTTGAAACTTTTTAAAAAAAATTTGTTTTGTACAAAGTTTATTTTCTTTTTGAAATGCTCCCCCTCAATATGTGCTTCGAGATTCGAAAATAGTTTAGCACATATTAGAGAGCCGTATGCACTTTGAGACAAATTGGTCACCTTTTATCAGATTGCATATTTATATCACATTTTCTCCCCCGATCAAAAATTTCAAATCTTTTGAGATTTTGGATCTCAAGTGATTTAAATATGTAAGAAAAATTTGTTGGAGAAAAATGTGTCCGGTTTTATTTAATCTGAAATGGAACACTCCTAAGTTCCCTCTTAGAATAAAAAGGGAACTCTAACCCATAACCTATCACTACTATATACATCATAGTTATAGTTGGTCATAATAAAATCACCACATTACACATACATCTTAATACATAGCAAAAACTACTCCAGGAAGATGTCTTCATTCAGTTCTTTGAAGTAGTTTGTAATGACCTTCCCGAAGTCTACCACCCACAAAACTTTCAAGGCTGCGAAAGATCATTCTCATCTTAAGTCTTCTACCAATTGCAGCCACAAACTCTTCATACATCTTCAAATCCTGTTCCGACCAGAATCTTGTTTTGTTCCACGGCTTCAAGTCAATTTTGATTTCCTTCACCCTTGAGTTCAATTCTTGTTCAACCATCCTGAGTGTACCATCACTGAACTTGTATAGCTCGCATAGCCTCATTAGCATTCTTGCCCCGTATCTGTCGGTAAAGAGGACTGCTCTAGGAGTATCAATCACTACATAGTCATGACAAAATTCATGTCCAGAGGCTTCCCATTGTGGTCTCGTTAGGTTGACCTGAGTCTGGTAGCTTTCCACGCCTAGTTGAAAATCTCCAACTCTTTGTCGAATGACTAAGCCCCTTATCCAAAGATTGACAGCAGCAGATAGAGCCTTCTTCTCACGAACAGGTAGATGGTCAAGGTGTCCTTGAAGGTTCAGAAGATAAAGATCTTCAAAGTCATTTGGCAGCAGATGTTTGAAGTCGTTTTCTTCTATCACGTGATCTTTCAAGTCTACTCTTCGAAGAACAATCTTCTTCAGATAATCATAGCCATAGATTGGGAAGATCTCTATATTGATAACACTTAGAATCCGCAGCTTGGATCGAACAGCTTTGCGTCTCTTTTCAGCTCCATGTCTTTCAATGTAGAATTTCTTCTTCTTGAACCGCCAATGAGAAATGTCGTACGAAGTCGCGATGTCATACACTTGTTCTTTTTCTGTCCAGAAATGATCAGGTACCATCTACTTAAGACCCGGATCTGTGTAGGTAGCAGCTTTCATTTTAGAAATAGATAAAGCTGGTTTTCTGTCTGTAGTTCGGGCACATAGATAATCCAGTTCACGGTTGAAGAAGAATTCTGATTGGATCGTTAATTGACCTGGTTCACCATTGAGAGGAAGAGGATTGTTAACATCAAAACGACTGATCTGTTCACTGACTTGATCATTCAACATTTTATGGCATTCTTCCATCTGATATTGAAGCTGATTAGCATCAGAGTGGAAGACTTTGACGATTTCAAACGCTTGGCCTTTAAGACCTTTAGGAGTGATTGATGAAATTCCCATCTTCTCACAAAACCACTTCATAAAACTCCCCATATCCCCTATGATGTGAAGAAGAGAGTCTTCTGCTGCAGCTTCATAGTTGGTTGTGATGGTTGATGCCCAATTGTTGTCAGGGATTATCGTGTCAGACTCTGGAATAGACCATGAAGGTTCAGGAGTTTGAGGTCTCTCTTTGGTGAGCCAGCTTTGAGTCACGTCCTTTGAAGGTGCAGCTCTAGATGTTTTGATGCGTTTACCCTCAATATAAGCTTCTAACCAATCTTCTTCTTTTGTAACTTTGGGAATGTGCTTGGTAGAAGCATCATCGTCTTCTGATTCTGACTCTTGAGCAACGTAAGATTCTTCATTAAGCATTTGCTCTTCAGGAATAGAGGAGATGGTTGGTGTAAACCTGGAGTCAATGGTGGTTCATGCTGTAGAAGTCTTTTGAGATTCTTGACCACTTGAACTTCCGGTTTGTTTATGAGTATTTGGTGGAGGTGAAGGTGGGTTTGCCTTGTGAGTAGTGGTTGTACCGGAAGATCCACCAGCTCCAGATGTGCCTGCTCCACCAAATGGAGGTGGAGGAGGCGGTGGTGACTTGGGGCCTCCAGACATATCCTTTGATTCCATCAGTACAGTCCTTCTTTTCTTTTTAGCCTCTCTTTCACGTACATCCTCTAAAAACTGCTAATAATCATCATGCCTAATTGATTCCTCGAGAGCTTCGTATAATTTCTTATGAGTATTGTCCAGATGCTCTCCTGCGTCATACATTCTTTCTGAGAGGACTGATCTCATGTCAGAGATCGGCAAGTCTTTAAATCCTTGAAGTAATGGAGCCTTCATTGCCCATTCAACCGCATCCTTTACTTCTTCTTCTATTGCACTTGTTACAACCTCATCGAAGTTCAGATTCTCCAAATTTTGAGACGACGATCAAGATTATTGACAGAGATAGGAAAGTGCTTCTCAATAGTTGCAATACATATCATGGCCTCTTCGAGCAATTGCTCAGTTGTTTTGACAGGAGGTGGTGAGGCAGGTGGAGTGGCAGCGTCACTGATTGTGACAACATGTAATGAATCTTTCGTGGGTTCGGGTGGTGGAAGTGCGGTTGTATGAGCAGGTTCGGGTGGAGGTGTGATTGACGGAGTTGTAGCAGCAGTGGAGACCATTGGAGCAGACATCGGAGGAATGGTTGAAGAGTCTTGTTGAATAGTGACTGAGAACATGGACTGAACTTCTTCCTTTTCATTAGTTTGCTTGTCTGACTCGATGTCTAAGGGCCCGTCTTTTAAGAATTGGTCACCATAAGTAAGATCAGGTTCAAGAGTTTTAAGTGATGACAACGAATCTTCATTTCCCCCAACTTCCATATCATGCCTATTGGTGTCCATCTGTACAGACTCCGTTTCAAGCACAGGAACTTCAGTAAAGGGAGCTGTCTCATGGCTTTCTTCCTGTGTATCACTGGAAGCAGGGGATTCAACCGATGTATCTGCCACATTGATGAGTGTCTAAATACTCATCATTTTTGTACCATTTAAACTGCAAAAACATCTGAAAACACTCAGAAATGCATCAAAATGATAAAAATATCACAAATAAGTGTTTTATGTGTTTTAAATGCAAAAATATCAAAATCTAGTGAAAAACGTATCAAGTTTGCATAATTGGCAGTTTTAGTCCCCCAAGTTTCAAAAGTTGTCAAAAACAGTCCCTGGTAAAACTAAATAAAGAAAAATATCATTTTAAGTCCTTAGGGATTCTTAAGTTGTTAAAATTAGTCCTTGAGATTTAAAATTACAAAATTACAACTTAGGTCCTTGAACTTTCAAAATTGTCAAGTTTGGTCCCTGGAAAATTGAAATTGTCAAATCTAGTCCTTGTACTATTGGAACTTGTAAATATTGGTCCCTTGTAACAAGTTTGGAAAATTACAGGTTTGGTCCCTCTAATTTGGCAGATTTGCAATGTTAGTCCTTGAAGTTATAAACCTAAAGACTTGTCAAAACCTTTTAGACCCCTGCCATATTACACCTTTGGACCCCTGTCTTTTCTATTTTGAACCCCAAATCAAACAAACAGTACCCTCTCCTTTGCCCGCCACACAACTTCTTCCCAAACAAGTTGCTGCAACACCTCACGCCCCTCCATCACCTTTTCACCTTATCCTCCTCCCTCATCATCACAAACATCTCACATTAAATGCCACCCCCTAGTTGATAAAAGCAGAGGCTACAAGTCAAATTGTCTTTCCCAGCCAAAATGAGAAAACAACCAACACACTCCAAACTCACCCATTGGCCAAACAAAGAGGTGGGATTTGCTCAAGAGGACACGTGGAAGCATTGGAAGCTATAAAAGAGGAAGAGAGACAGAGGAGAAATCACTTTTGGATTAGCCAATTGTCACTAGTGTAACTTAAATTTTAAACCTGCTTTCGTAGAGTAAATCTTTAATGTTTTCTTAGTGTAATTGTTATTTTAAACCTTCATTAGTGTAATGGAACTCTGTGTTCAGTTTTATACAAGTTATCTTTTAAATTTCATGTTTTTCATAAATTCCTTTAAATTTCATGTCATTTACTTTCATGTTGATTATTGTTGTTTAATGGACTCTTTAGGTCACATAAGCTCCTGACAAAGCTTGTTTAAGCTTTTAGATACATTAAATCAGTCATAGTCTTTAAAACCAAAAATCACTAAAAATAGAGAAAATACAATGGAAAATCAAAAATCATGAGTTCTTGGGTGATTCTGCTTGGAGCATGGCAAATTATGGATGACCATGGTAGTAGTGCCTCATGGGAGGTTATAGGTTATGGTTTGGTTCATTGGTATCCTTGTTCTCAGTTTCTCTCAATTGTAAGCTTTATTTTCCAATTTTGCAATTTACTATTGTTGTTGTTGTTTTGCTTTGATTTCTTGTTTCTGAGTTTGTTTTATGTTTCTTAGTCAATATTTAATGTAATCTTTGGTACTTATGTTTTGAATTTGAAATTTGCTTTGAAAACCAAATTGATTTGTCAATATGTCCATTTTTGATAATCATAGGTATAGACTTTTGTGACTATTTGTTTATGCTAAAAAAGATCCATTTTGACACTTTGGATTCTCTGGATTGTAGAGATTGGGTTTACACAGTGATTTGCTTTGAAAAGTTCAATTTATGTTCATTTAAGGGTTGTTTGGTTCTATGGGTTAGACTGTGTGTATGAGTGTATTTGTGGTTGTTCTTGTCTGAGTTACTATTTATATGTCCTATTACACTCAGTTAAACCTTAACTAATGAGTTTAGCATGGTATAATGTCAATTAACTCTTGACAGTCTCATTATGAGAATTTAGAGGTTGATAGAACTTGAAATCATGTTTAGGTGTTTAAATGTTGTTTAGCTTTATTAATTTCTTGTTATTGTAGCTTCATATAACATATTTGTTTGATAAATTCAGATCAAAGTTGATCAAAGTCAACTTTGATCATAAACTTAAAAAGTCAAAATTTTCATATAGTCGTTTTTGAATAAACTTAGTAATTTTATTGTGCTTTTGTTATTTAATTTCAAGTTCTGTGCTTTTGGTATGTTTTAGATGTGTTGCTAATCTAGCTTATTATATTTTTGTTAATTATGATATGTCATGTTTACTAGCTTATTTTCTAGCTTATTTATACCTGTTTTTGCCCCTGTGCTGTGCACAGTTTTAGGTGTCAAGTTCACAAGCTTGAAAAAGCTTGTGGATTTGGTCTTAGCTTGTGTATTTGGCCTCTTTGTGTAGCCTTTGTGGCCAATTTGTTATGTGTATGATTATTTTTCATTTTCAACTTATTTACATAGTTTAATCATCCCAAACTTTTTGTCCCATCTTACTCACTTCACTGAAGCAAACAGTGAAGTTGAGTAGTTTTTCCATAGCCAATGAAAAGTTCCTCCTTAAGCTTGAGCTTGTGATTTTTAGCTTCATTTGAGGTTAACTAGTCATACTCAATGTTTCTGTGATTGTTGAGCTCTCATGAGCTTATTGGATAAGTCTTTAAGGAGCTTATTGTTTGCCCATTCATAACAGTTCACTGATTTAATCCATGAACTTACACCATTTCCAATAGCTCCTAAAAAGCTCATTAGTGATCTAGAGCTTGTGTGTTTTAGCTTTATGTTAAGCTCATCCACCCAGCTCTTTGATCCAGTACTTAAATTTCACATTGCAGCTTATTAATAAGGGCTGCAATAAGCTTTTTGTTTGTCCCATAACTGAGTATATAAGCATACTTAGTCATTTAGTAGGATTTTCATAAGCTCCTCAAAAGCTAATCTGTGGACCTCACAGATTTATCCTTAGCTTTTTGGAATCCTCACCAGCTCAGCTTGCTACTCCAATTCCTATTTTGCCATTTTGAGCTTATACTCTTAGCTTAATTTGCAATTCAAAAGGTAGCCAGGTCTGTTTGGTACTGTAGTGTATCTGGAATAGCTTATTAGCTTATCTCTAGCTTATAGGTGAATGCCAGTGCACTAGCTTGTTTATACTTGTCCATATTTATTGTATACATATTACTTTTCTTTTGTTTTCCTATGTGGAGCTTATACCAAGCTTTAACAAGCTTTCACTCAATCCAAGTTAAGCCAAAAGCTTAACTGACTAAACCATAAGCTCACATGGTATCATGTCCATTTTCTTGTCCATACTTGCTCATTGGACTTATGTACATCTCATTTTGCCTTTTGTTTTATCTGTATAGCTTATTTTCAGCTTATTATGAGCTTAAGCTCCAACAGTCAAGCCAAAAGCTTAACTGTTGGACTCCTAAGCTTATGATTTGCTTATTTCTTAGTTTATATAGTTCCATCTTCATTGAACATGTATAATATCAGTACTTATTTAGTTCCAGAAATAGAAAAACCAAAAAGACCCTTTAAGTGCTAGCTTCTATTTAGGAGTTTGAGCTTAAAAAGCCAACTGTCATGGAAATAAGCTCCCACAGAGCTTATTTCCAAGTTTTGGAAAAGTTGCTTTTGTTAAAGTTACATATTTTAGCTTAATATACAGTTTTGCAAAAAGAAAATCAAAAAAATAAATATTTTACAAAAAGGTGGGGAGGCAGGCTCGAACACAGGAGACCTCCACCTTATGAGAGTGATAGTGTGTACCTGGATGCCAATCGCCCTTGGGACTTGTCTTGGTTATCTCTTGCAAAATTAAATATATAACTACACTTAGGCAGTTTAGCTTATACGATTTATTTAGCTTATTTGTAGCTTATTTAAAGTAGCTTTTTCCAGTTTTGTATTTTTCATAAGTCTGTATTAGTATTAAGCATTTTCTATAAAAGTTTCAGATTTTTCCTAATAGTTTTAGTATTTTTAAACATTTAATTAGTGTAAAATCTTATTTAATTCATAATAAAAAATATAAAAATCAAAAAAATATAATTTTTTTTTCAAAAAATTTCTTTTGTCATATAGTACATAATAAAATTGTTTTTACACTTGTAGGACTTTTATTTCATAAATTTTACGTTTTTGCTTGCGCTCCAGCGAAATTTTTATTAATAACGCTCGTTTTCATTTTAAATCTAGTTTTTAGATAATTTAAGTTTACGTTTTAGTTAAAATAGTTTATTTAAGATATTTTGTTTTATAAAATCACAAAAACATTATTGTAAAAATAGTGATAGCGTTTATTTAATAGATTTTAATATTTTAATTCTATTTAATTTGCATTTAAGTCGCTAAGACATGTAAATCCCTACTATAGTTATAATCGTTTTGTTTTATTACGTTTACGTTTTAGTTAAACGTACGTTTGTATATCTTTTAGATTTTTTAGGTTTCTGATTATGCGTTTTTGAAATTTGTGTGACGAGCTATTACTATTCACATTCCTAGTGTTAGTTAATGATTCCTGTTTTCCTATACTAATATTATTTTCAACAATTCACAAGTCATTGTACCAGAACGTCACGCCTCGCCAGGACATAAACGATCCAAGGATATTTTAATCCTTGGTAAACTTGCATTCTCTCCCGGGCTGTCGCCCTTTTATCATCTGTTACGGTTGACCGTTCACAAGCGGTTGATATTTGTGACGGAGAAATAAAAGATGGGTAGTCCGGGAGGAACCAAGTTTTGGCGCCGCGGTGCGGGGCGTACTACGTATTATGACTTGTATTTTGTATTTTGTTGAATACCTATCCTTGTTTGTATATTAAACCTTATCATTCAACACGGTTGTCGGGACATATTTATTACGTTAATCATTCACAAGTGATTAGCTAGCGTGGTAAACCTGACACAAGCCTGGAAGGTAGTGATTACTTATATCTTGTATCATATTTTCTTTTCAATAAACAATATAAAATACAAAAACATTTTTTCCTTTGCACATAACTTGCCGATTTGATAAGTCCCTCAGTTACAACATTTGGTTGTTGGCGTTTCTGATTGCTAAGCTCTGTCAGACCAGATTCCCTTTCGAGGCGGTTGTAAGGAATTTTCTTTCTTTTGTACATATATATATAAAAGATAAAAATACAAAAATATTTTCCCTTTCTTTTTATAAGTCAAAAATCAAAAAGATTCTTCTCGCTTTTTCTGAGTTTCTTCCTAAGATTCTTAGACTCATCTTAGTGATGATTATTCATAATTACGTAGTGGCAATCTCACTCCAATTTCTCATCAAATCCCTGAGTGGCAATCCCACTCGAGCTTATGAACCAATTTAATTCGGGTCGAGTCAAGCTAGTGACTTGGTTATAAAAACAAGCCATACAATATGGGTTTTCACCCTATTTGTCCTTTTCCCTTTCTACCACCTAAGTGTGGGGGTGTGCCCCACATGTTGTATATAGATCTAAAAAATGAATGAAAATTGTACATATTTAAAAAAAAAAAAAATTGTTGTGTTTCTACACTTGGCTAGTAATGTTATCTTTTACGTTCTAAGTTTCGGCATAACAGCCGGTACTTTGAATATTGAGAACAATATTCATTTCTAAGTGTGGGGGAAATTGGCGAATTTGATCATAAATGTACCCCTTTAGTCCACTTTTCCCCAAAATGGCCAAATTTTAAATTTTTTTTTAGTGGAAGTACTATGTACTAAACACAACAAATGGTAATCAGTCCACCATGTCTAACCCACATAAGGATTGGCTAATCCAGGAGCAAACGGCTCTTGGTAAAGATATCTCAAATCCGTTGATGGCTTACAATTTGCCCAAAATTGTATGGTATTCAGCTCACCATATCCTTAAAAGTTAAGAGTTGGCTAGCCGCGAAGTTTATGGCTTGTGGTAAAGGCAGTGGAAAAACCATAATTGGTAATCAGCTCACCAAAGATAATATTGATAATTTATCTAAGAGTTGGCTAGTCCAGAACAAACGGCTTCTGGTAAAGACAAATCAAATCCGTTGAAAGCTGATGATTTGCTCAAAATCATTTGGTTATCGGTGTACCAAGGTTCTTACTTGAACTGAAACATTTGGCTACTCCAGAAGTAATGGCTTTTGGTAAAGAGATGAAATCCATTAATTTTTCTTAAAACATTGCTAGGGACTAGCAATATCTTAGTGTGGGGGATTGATGAGTGTCTAAATACTCATCATTTTTGTACCATTTAAACTGCAAAAACATCTGAAAACACTCAGAAATGCATCAAAATGATAAAAATATCACAAATAAGTGTTTTATGTGTTTTAAATTCAAAAATATCAAAATCTGGTGAAAACGTATCAAGTTTGCATAATTGGCAGTTTTAGTCCCCCAAGTTTCAAAAGTTGTCAAAAACAGTCCCTGGTAAAACTAAATAAAGAAAAATATCATTTTAAGTCCTTAGGGATTCTTAAGTTGTTAAAATTAGTCCTTGAGATTTAAAATTACAAAATTACAACTTAGGTCCCTGAACTTTCAAAATTGTCAAGTTTGGTCCCTGGAAAATTGAAATTGTCAAATCTAGTCCTTGTACTATTGAAACTTGTCAATATTGGTCCCTTGTAACAAGTTTGGAAAATTACAGGTTTGGTCCCTCTAATTTGGCAGATTTGCAATGTTAGTCCTTGAAGTTATAAACCTAAAGACTTGTCAAAACCTTTTAGACCCCTGCCATATTACACCTTTGGACCCCTGTCTTTTCTATTTTGAACCCCAAATCAAACAAACAGTACCCCTCTCCTTTGCCCGCCACCACCTGCTTCTTCCCCAAACAAGTTGCCTGCAACACCTCTGCCCCCTCCCATCACCTTTTCACCTTATCCTCCTCCCCTCATCATCACAAACACTCCACATTAAATGCCACCCCCCCCCTAGTTGATAAAAGCAGAGGCTACAAGTCAAATTGTCTTTCCCGCCAAAATGAGAAAAACAACCAACACACTCCAAACTCACCCATTGGCCAAACAAAGAGGTGGGATTTGCTCAAGAGGACACGTGGAAGCATTGGAAGCTATAAAAGAGGAAGAGAGACAGAGGAGAAATCACTTTTGGATTAGCCAATTGTCACTAGTGTAACTTAAATTTTAAACCTGCTTTCGTAGAGTAAATCTTTAATGTTTTCTTAGTGTAATTGTTATTTTAAACCTTCATTAGTGTAATGGAACTCTGTGTTCAGTTTTATACAAGTTATCTTTTAAATTTCATGTTTTTCATAAATTCCTTTAAATTTCATGTCATTTACTTTCATGTTGATTATTGTTGTTTAATGGACTCTTTAGGTCACATAAGCTCCTGACAAAGCTTGTTTAAGCTTTTAGATACATTAAATCAGTCATAGTCTTTAAAACCAAAAATCACTAAAAATAGAGAAAATACAATGGAAAATCAAAAAATCATGAGTTCTTGGGTGATTCTGCTTGGAGCATGGCAAATTATGGATGACCATGGTAGTAGTGCCTCATGGGAGGTTATAGGTTATGGTTTGGTTCATTGGTATCCTTGTTCTCAGTTTCTCTCAATTGTAAGCTTTATTTTCCAATTTTGCAATTTACTATTGTTGTTGTTGTTTTGCTTTGATTTCTTGTTTCTGAGTTTGTTTTATGTTTCTTAGTCAATATTTAATGTAATCTTTGGTACTTATGTTTTGAATTTGAAATTTGCTTTGAAAACCAAATTGACTGTCAATATGTCCATTTTTGATAATCATAGGTATAGACTTTTGTGACTATTTGTTTATGCTAAAAAAGATCCATTTTGACACTTTGGATTCTCTGGATTGTAGAGATTGGGTTTACACAGTGATTTGCTTTGAAAAGTTCAATTTATGTTCATTTAAGGGTTGTTTGGTTCTATGGGTTAGAAGCGTGTGTATGAGTGTATTTGTGGTTGTTCTTGTCTGAGTTACTATTTATATGTCCTATTACACTCAGTTAAACCTTAACTAATGAGTTTAGCATGGTAGAATGTCAATTAACTCTTGACAGTCTCATTATGAGAATTTAGAGGTTGATAGAACTTGAAATCATGTTTAGGTGTTTAAATGTTGTTTAGCTTTATTAATTTCTTGTTATTGTAGCTTCATATAACATATTTGTTTGATAAATTCAGATCAAAGTTGATCAAAGTCAACTTTGATCATAAACTTAAAAAGTCAAAATTTTCATATAGTCGTTTTTGAATAAACTTAGTAATTTTATTGTGCTTTTGTTATTTAATTTCAAGTTCTGTGCTTTTGGCATGTTTTAGATGTGTTGCTAATCTAGCTTATTATATTTTTATTAATTATGATACGTCATGTTTACTAGCTTATTTTCTAGCTTATTTATACCTGTTTTTGCCCCTGTGACAGTTTTAGGTGTCAAGTTCACAAGCTTGCAAAAGCTTGTGGATTTGGTCTTAGCTTGTGTATTTGGCCTCTTTGTGTAGCCTTTGTGGCCAATTTGTTATGTGTATGATTATTTTTCATTTTCAACTTATTTACATAGTTTAATCATCCCAAACTTTTTGTCCCATCTTACTCACTTCACTGAAGCAAACAGTGAAGTTGAGTAGTTTTTCCATAGCCAATGAAAAGTTCCTCCTTAAGCTTGAGCTTGTGATTTTTAGCTTCATTTGAGGTTAACTAGTCATACTCAATGTTTCTGTGATTGTTGAGCTCTCATGAGCTTATTGGATAAGTCTTTAAGGAGCTTATTGTTTGCCCATTCATAACAGTTCAGCGATTTAATCCATGAACTTACACCATTTCCAATAGCTCCTAAAAAGCTCATTAGTGATCTAGAGCTTGTGTGTTTTAGCTTTATGTTAAGCTCATCCACCCAGCTCTTTGATCCAGTACTTAAATTTCACATTGCAGCTTATTAATAAGGGCTGCAATAAGCTTTTTGTTTGTCCCATAACTGAGTATATAAGCATACTTAGTCATTTAGTAGGATTTTCATAAGCTCCTCAAAAGCTAATCTGTGGACCTCACAGATTTATCCTTAGCTTTTTGGAATCCTCACCAGCTCAGCTTGCTACTCCAATTCCTATTTTGCCATTTTGAGCTTATACTCTTAGCTTAATTTGCAATTCAAAAGGTAGCCAGGTCTGTTTGGTACTGTAGTGTATCTGGAATAGCTTATTAGCTTATCTCTAGCTTATAGGTGAATGCCAGTGCACTAGCTTGTTTATACTTGTCCATATTTATTGTATACATATTACTTTTCTTTTGTTTTCCTATGTGGAGGTTATACCAAGCTTTAACAAGCTTTCACTCAATCCAAGTTAAGCCAAAAGCTTAACTGACTAAACCATAAGCTCACATGGTATCATGTCCATTTTCTTGTCCATACTTGCTCATTGGACTTATGTACATCTCATTTTGCCTTTTGTTTTATCTGTATAGCTTATTTTCAGCTTATTATGAGCTTAAGCTCCAACAGTCAAGCCAAAAGCTTAACTGTTGGACTCCTAAGCTTATGATTTGCTTATTTCTTAGTTTATATAGTTCCATCTTCATTGAACATGTATAATATCAGTACTTATTTAGTTCCAGAAATAGAAAAACCAAAAAGACCCTTTAAGTGCTAGCTTCTATTTAGGAGTTTGAGCTTAAAAAGCCAACTGTCATGGAAATAAGCTCCCACAGAGCTTATTTCCAAGTTTTGGAAAAGTTGCTTTTGTTAAAGTTACATATTTTAGCTTAATATACAGTTTTGCAAAAAGAAAATCAAAAAAATAAATATTTTACAAAAAGGTGGGGAGGCAGGCTCGAACCTGAGACCTCCCACCTTATGAGAGTGATAGTGTGTACCTGGATGCCAATCGCCCTTGGGACTTGTCTTGGTTATCTCTTGCAAAATTAAATATATAACTACACTTAGGCAGTTTAGCTTATACGATTTATTTAGCTTATTTGTAGCTTATTTAAAGTAGCTTTTTCCAGTTTTGTATTTTTCATAAGTCTGTATTAGTATTAAGCATTTTCTATAAAAGTTTCAGATTTTTCCTAATAGTTTTAGTATTTTTAAACATTTAATTAGTGTAAAATCTTATTTAATTCATAATAAAAAATATAAAAATCAAAAAAATATAATTTTTTTTTCAAAAAATTTCTTTTGTCATATAGTACATAATAAAATTGTTTTTACACTTGTAGGACTTTTATTTCATAAATTTTACGTTTTTGCTTGGCTCCGGTAAATTTTTATTAATAACGCTCGTTTCATTTTAAATCTAGTTTTAGATAATTTAAGTTTACGTTTTAGTTAAAATAGTTTATTTAAGATATTTTGTTTTATAAAATCACAAAAACATTATTGTAAAAATAGTGATAGCGTTTATTTAATAGATTTTAATATTTTAATTCTATTTAATTTGCATTTAAGTCGCTAAGACATGTAAATCCCTACTATAGTTATAATCGTTTTGTTTTATTACGTTTACGTTTTAGTTAAACGTACGTTTGTATATCTTTTAGATTTTTTAGGTTTCTGATTGTACGTTTTTATTGACGTAGCATTTGTAGACAGAGCTATTACTATTCACATTCCTAGTGTTAGTTAATCAGATTCCTGTTTTCCTATACTAATATTATTTTCAACAATTCACAAGTCATTGTACCAGAACGTCACGCCTCGCCAGGACATAAACGATCCAAGGATATTTTAATCCTTGGTAAACTTGCATTCTCTCCCGGGCTGTCGCCCTTTTATCATCTGTTACGGTTGACCGTTCACAAGCGGTTGATATTTGTGACAGAGAAATAAAAGATGGGTAGTCCGGGAGGAACCAAGATTGTACTTGTGCAGAGGATGATACAACATCTCTTTTCTTGAGTTCAAACTGGGTAGTTGTTTTAGGATGTGGTGAAGAGATGGTTAGTAGCATATGAGCAGCTTGTTCTCCTTCTCCTCCAGAAATTCCTTTACCTTTGTCTTGTGTGGTAGGATTGATTTGTCGTGGTGCTGGCTTTGGCTCTCTTATCACAACCCCTCCCACTGGTGGTCTTTGAGACACGTTAATTTGTACTCCAGGGCTTTGTTGAATTCCTTGTTGCAATGCAGCTTCGTCTTCATCTATCAAATGCATCTCTCCCTGTGGAACCCTTGTTTCATCATCTTTATCCTTGCCAGAGTCTTCCTTCTTTTCTTTTGTTTTTGAGACGATGAGATAGAAGATACAGAGCTATCGGGTCTCTTCTTTTTCTTAGGAAGGCTTGAGTAGGCGGACCCTGATTATTTTGATTTTGATTGTGTGGGAGTGGACTTGGGTGTGTCATCAGCGGTTGTGGCGGAGGCTTTCTTTACATATCTTTTGAATTAATCAGCATTCTTGATTCTTTCAGTAAGCAAAGCTTCAGGAACGGGCATTCCAAAGATCTCCTTGTCATGTCCTCTGGCAATATATGTTAGATATTGGATTTCACAAACACATAATACATTCAATATATGGATCGAATTATGCAAGAGAGTTTAGAGAGAGAAAGTAGTGTGGGAGCCTTTCTAGAGAGAGAAAGTAACAAAAGAAAGAAGGTTAGATTGAAAGGTCCAACCCTCTACCTTGGGAGGTAGAGGGTATTTATAATTACATACAATACGTCCTCCTAACGGACTGTGGATCAGGCATACAGTGGGTAAAGACGCGTCCTTCCTCCACGGTGTTGCACTAAACTAAACTATGCTAATAACTAGCTAATAAACAAACAAATAACGTAACTAACGATATGTCTACGGGCTAACTTATGCTAGATAATATTTGGGGTGACCGACTCTTCACTATGGAATTTCTAATTCCTAACAATCTCCCCCTAAGGGAGGTCACCCCATGTTTTACATTTTGAATCCTAGCATTCTATTTTATCTTCAGTCTTGAGCTCGTAGACTTTAATTCTTCACTTCCGCAATCTTTGTGCTTAAGTAGTGCAACTTCAAAGTCCGAATGCTTTGTACTTTAAGTGGAGGTCTTTGAACTGATCCACATCTTGATGATCTTTGAGCTTTCTTGAGATCATCAGCCACAGCAAATCTCTGGATCACCCTTTGTTGTGTTGCCATCATGTGATGTTGTGACTTTTGGACCGACATGCTCACACTTTCTGGATCATGACATCTTTTCATCAGAGTAGCGAAAGCTTTTACTGGTTCAAGATATTTGCAACAGCGTAGCAGAAGCATAGTATAAAAATATCTTAGCCAGGTTATGTAGATAAGCACTTGTCATGATTTCTTCTAATTAAGTGTGGATGTTGTGAGCATGCGGCTTTGGATTGACTTCTCAATTCTGATCAGCTGCAACCGTCCAAATGTACCTCAAACAAGATTTAGCAATAAAGCGCACGAAAGTGTCTTTGATAACTTTCGTTGAATTGGTACCACGGCCCACAGTTCCCCGTTGATCAGTACAAGTACTGCATGTGATCAGGTATAATTCCGAAGAATCTCCTTGCCGAGGTTTCAGATTTGTTCTAGCTGTTCTCAAACCGGAGCGTCTCAAAGAAGACAACGCGGAGTGAGTGAACCAGCGAATTGAGATTCAGTGATTGATGAAAAATTGATTTGAAAACAATCGCGTATTGCTTGAAGAAAGAGTTTTGCAATACGACGAAGGTTTTATGAGAAAGATCAATTTTCAATCAAAAATACTTTTTGTATTTGAAAACATGAATACACATTCGATGTGCTAGAGAAAAGAAGATTCGCACATCGAACGGTTTTTCCAAAAGTATTCGTCAATTCCTATCCTGGACCAAGGTTGATTCACGAGTGAATCGCCCCATTGTTTCTATCCAGCTGTCACGAGTTTGATCTTTAGAAAAGATCACACATGTCACCCACCAAGAGCTTGTTTGATGTTGGCTCTAGAAGGATTTCCATCTTCATCGTGAATACTTTTACATATCACTCGGATATTCTGGCAATACCACAAGGATAATGCGTAGGACTCTCAATATATACTTACTTTCCACGTTATGTAAAACAGCAAGTCTTCATTAATTTTGTGTCCTAATGAGATATTGTGGATAATCTCTTGGCTCTAGACTCAATTCTGCACATTTGGTTCCTATGCCGGAGACTAGGGAGAGGGTCTCCTTCTTCAATATCAATAATCTCTAAGAGAAAGTCGATAGATTATGTAGGTTCCCCGTGAGAATGAAACAAGCCCTTTTAAGAGGAATTTGAGTAGCTTGGGAAGTTAGTGCAGTGCGTCACTGGGTCCATGATGTCTTGTCTTCAATACCGGTGTTACCTTAGTAACCACCAGTAGCATATGTATTGAACCGGTTTACGCCTAAGGTTGAATTATTGGAGGGCTATTTCTTTTCACCCTTTTCACATTTCATTTCTTTTTAATTCTTCAACCCCTTCGATTGCTTACGAGACTTCATAACTAGAACCTTGCTGGGTTTATTTTAGTTCTAGCTCTATCTCAGTCCGCACTCTTTCCAATTCTCACTTTTCTCCTTTTTTCAATATACCTAAGGACTCTACACTATCTAGTGGATTGTCCCTGGGTAGATCCCTCCGGTTCTGGCGGATCGTGGAAACTAATACCTAACCTCACCATCCTTATAACTCCATGCATAAAGTAAAATGGTCGGTCTTTTGGTACAGTTCATTCCTTCACGGAACCAATTGAAAAATCATTTGGAAAATCAATCAAGGTACTTGTGATATAAAATCAAAGCATTTTGTACCTTAATTGTTTTGATCATTTAGAAAAGCTCCCCCTCAACATGTGCATATGATTTTGAAATTGTTTAGCACATGGAAGCAAGAGTTCTTTGAAATATTTTCTTTGATCACAATTTTCATAGAAAAATCCATTTGATTTTCTTTGTAAAATTCTCCCCCTCAATATGTGCATAGGATATTTGAAATCATTTTATCACATAGAGGAAAGAGTTCATTTGAAGTACATCCACGATCACAAAAACCATTAAGAAACCATTTAGAAAATCAATCAAGGTACTTTATGTTGGAACATAGAAATCTTTGTACCTTGAACGTTTATTTTCTTTTTTAAATGCTCCCCCTCAATATATGCTTCGAGATTCGAAAGCATTTAGCACATATGGGAGAGTAGCCTGCACAATTGAATCAAAACGATCACCTTTTATCAAATTTCATTATTAAATCACAAATTCTCCCCCGATCAAAAATATCAAACCCTTTGAGATTTTGGATCCCAAATGATTTAATACGGTTTAGAAAACATAGGAGAAAATGTGCCTAATTTAAAAACTCGTCTTGTTTTTGGATAAATGCTCCCCCTCAACATGTGCATTATGTATACTGAAATCGTTTGGCACATGGAGGCAGGAGTGCCTTTGAAGGGCTAAAACCAATTCCATTTAAAACAGATTTGAGATTTAAATCACGATCTCTCCCTTGATCTAAAATTTCAAACCATTTGAGATTTGTGATCCCAAAAGATTTAAATCATTTAGAAAATTTTGGGGAAAGACGTGGCAAGATTTGATTTTGAAAAATGACAGATAAGGACCATTTTAAGACATTAAAGATTGTTAGTGTCAGGTATGATTGTTTTAAGAGATCTTTAAGTAAATGATAAGGTTTTAAAAGGTACCATTTTGAGGGGTCGTTTTAGCCCTTATTTGATCACTTTTGTATCCGTTATTGCTTAATATCGTTCCTTTTCACTTTTTAGGTCTCTTGAAGGCAAAATGCTGGAATGGCACTTATTTGGACGAAAAGGCGCAATTATATGAAGAAAATGGCCAAAGTCAAAATCAAGACACTCAGCGTTGCTTGAAAATAGAAGCGCGGCGTCAGGTGCTAATTGCGACGCCGTCCGAAAATTGTTGTGACGGTTCAGAACCCAAAACTCGTATTTTCAAGTGACGACGTCTAGTTGTGAAAGAGTAGGCCGTCGCTACTCGGGCGGCCTAGATGCAATCAGACGGCGTCGAAGCGAAGAAGGGCGGCGTCAGCGGACATAAGGTGACGCCGTCGCAAGGTTAACGTGGCCAAGACGAAACCCTAATGACGGTGACACGACGGCGTCACTAAACATAAGGTGACGCCGTCGCATATGTAATCTTATATATAGAATCCGAATTTTTCAGTTTTGGAGAGAGTCTTTTGGAGTGAAAACCTAAAACCGAACCTAAGGTGTCTTGTACAGTATTTTAGGGTTTTAAACCCTATCTTACATCAAGATAAGTATTTACTTCATTAATTTAATTATGTCTTTGATTATTTGTGTGTATGCTTGCATGTTCTCCATGTCCGGCTAATTTATTTGTGTGTTTGCTTAGGAAGTATGAAACTTAATTATTGAATATTGATTGGTTGTTTCTTATCTTAGTTGATAAATGATCTAAATGTCACGATAGGTCATTCGTTGTGTACTTTATGCTTGATTCATCTTTGTGAACCTTAGAATATAATTATTTGAGTAGTTGTAGGCTAAACCATCCAAAAGCCTTAGAGTAAGAGTTTATCATCCCTAGTGGGTTTGTAGACGAGACCCTTTGGTAAGTTCAAAGAGTTAGGGAGAAATGCATACCCTACAACTTTAGACACACAACGCAATTAAGAATAAGGGCGTGACAATTCAACCATCAATAGGAGATAATTAAGGAGTAATACAACCTAAGTAAACACATCTTTAAACTATCATACGAGCACACATTAATTAGACATAGACTCCCACAACCTTAGTTTAGATAATTAGATAATAGTAGAGTAATCGATAGAAATACCAACCCCCAAATCAATACCGAGATTAGTACTTTTCCATTTCATAAAATATAAAAATACAAAAATAATCTTCCTCAACCTTAACCTTAGCGTAGTAACTCCTTACTAGCATTCCTATTCCCCTAGAGAACGATATCAATACCCGTGGCTTACCTAATTACTACACTACAACGATTAGGTTCACTGCCTAGGGTGTTATAAAACTTGCTCGAAGAAATGGAAGTTTCCTTGACCCCGAGCGGCGTGTAGCGTTATCAAGTTTTGGCGCATTTGCGGGGAATAGAATAGCTAGTTAGTAGTCCACCTCGTTTAGGTTATTTGCTTGATTCCTATCAAGTAAATTTTTTCTCATTTTTAGCTTTCTCTTAGTGTATCCCCCCTTCTTCGTGACCTTTGTTCGTAATCCCATCGCTTTTCATCATGGAAGGTGTTAACCAACCACCACTTGATAACCCAACACAAAAAAATTCAATGTCACTCAAAACCCAACCCAATAACCAACACAACCGTCGAAGCCGCTATGTGAGTAGAAACACCGACCCGAGTTTGCAGAAAGTATTCGATAGTACAATTAGGGAAGCTGTTGAGAAAGTAGTCAGCGCTGCTGTAGTTGGCTCTATGATTAGTAGTAATTCGGAAAATGGCATGATAAACAACAACGTGGATGTGGAAAATAGTGCTTACTTCAATCTTTACCCCACTAAGGAAGAGATTGCGTACCATCAATACATAATCGATAATCCACGATCACCTATCATTAGGATGTGCCCAAAGATTAGGAGAAATCCACGGAACCTAAAAATCCCTTGTATGATCGGATATAGGAGTGTGACCACGCTTACATAGATAACGGAATCCCCATCAATGTAATGTCATCTGCTATTTACAATGACATTATGAATGAGCGACTCAATATTAGGAGAGACCCTAAGTATCCAGGAGGAGTTTGCAACTTTGTGGGAAGAGTCAAGGACGTGCATGTCTTTATAGGAAATTTCACCTACCTAGTTGATTTTATGGTCCTAGAAGATGTAGGATGCGTCATTGACTATAGCTTATCCCAAGTAGTGCTAGGGAAACCGTTTGTTGAAACATCTAGAATGAGCCATAACAAGCATGATGGAACAGTTAGGTTTAAGGAAGGAACCGATGAGATCACCTATAGGATGCCTTGGAAAACAACTGAGTATGGCCACTTGTCCATTTATGATCGAGACAACATCAAAGCTTTTGAGGACAAAAGCAAGGAAGATGTTGAAAAAGGTTATAAATTCATGTGGGAAAGAAGGAGGCATTATTATAAGGATTGCTTGACTCTAGGGCCTACGTATAGAGTCGATGAAGATTTTGTCAACATGATAGAATTCTCATTGAGGATGCGTGAGGAAACGTAGAAGCACGACTATGAGTCTAGCTACAAGGCTCTTAAATAAAGAAAAGCGCTTCGTGGGAGGCAACCCATGCTTAATTGTTTGCTTGTTAGTGTCATATATCTTTTATTAATTGTTTATCCTCATGTTTAAAATTGTAAAAATGCTTTATTTTGTTTTTAACTTCGTCTTAATTGCATATAAAGGTATTTTACATAAGGGATAAGTGTAGGGAGGATTACACACGTTTTCAAAAGAAACGTAAACATGAGAATAACAATTAACTAAAAGATATTTATGTTTGTTTGTTCGAGTCAAATGCTTGTATCGAGTCATAATGAATGTTTTGCAGAAATTTTTTCAGATTCTAAAGATGTAAATTTTCGAATTTTTCAGAAAATGAGACCAGTTTTTGTCAGGATAACTGACGGCGTCAGGGCTTGTGACGGCGTCGAGGAAAAGGAGTAAAACATCAGTTACTTTTTCTCGTTTTCTGAGCTATTTATAAATTTTGGAATTTTCAGGTCTTAATTGTCTTAGAAATTCTGTAAACATCCATTCCACAAGCATTATATCCTAGTTTAAATCGAGTCTTATATATATATATATTATTACCCGATTTTACTTGAAGGTTTCGTTTGTTTTCTTTAAGTGTGCAGGTTTAGTTTGTCAAGAAGAAGTTACATAAGATTGGAAGGAGCTTTTCACGCAATAATTCTTCTTGAAAAGGATTTAACCACCACTTTACACGGATCCTACCGAGCTAATCAGGGGAGTATTAGTTTCTTTCGTTTTTAATTACCTTCTTTTATCATAACTTTGATACTTTCGGGAACATTGGGGACAATGTTCAGTTTAAGTGTAGGGAGGGAAAATAAAGCGGAAACTTTGAAACTATGCTTATCCTTGACTATTTGCTTTGTCAATTGTGATTGTGTAATAAACCATGAGAAAATGTCGGTTAGGGTAATTTTGGCACCAAATTTAAAATTTTTATGACATATAGGAGTGGGCCATTAGTCTTAACAAAAGCGTCTCATGGATAGGAAGTTGCATGACTAGCACAAAAACCCTTTACCACCCAAATTCCACCAAAATGTGAGGATTGCCCTTAGATTAGTAGGAATTAAAGCATTCATCTTTAATGCTTAGAGTGTGAACCGGTAGTATATTAGATTCTAGAACTTGTTTTGTGATGCATTCCGAGATCGCAAGTGAGGCTACACTTGTGTAGTTAGGAATAACTAAATGATAAGAGGCATTAGGATAAACCCTTGTTTGATACCCGTAATATAATTACTTCTTCCACATCGGTTGAGTAATTCCCCCACACCGTTTGCGTTGTACTCATCTTTAGTACACGATACCCCTAGTTAACCCCTCAGAGCCTATCCTTTTCGCGGTTCTCGTGATGTTTCGGTTTTCCGGGATATCAATGAAGAGCATTGTTTACACCCCACCCCCAAATATACACCCAAATCGCCTTAGCCTACCCCTTATGCACTCACTTTTAGTGCAAATGTTTGTTATCACCCTAAACCCTTAGTTCAATTATCTAGTTGCTTGCATAAGTTGCTAAGTCGAGTCATATCCTTTGTATACAGTTTTGGGACGATTGGGATTCATGGGAAAAGTTAATGTTTATGAAATGACGGGAAGGGAACGTAAAAAAATTCAAATTCCCTTTGTTTGCATAATAATGTTCCCCAAGTGTTTTGATCTTTTCAATTCGGGTCAAATTAGTGTTAGAGTAATAAAAAACTCAAGTGTAGGGATATGCCTTTAAATCCCTAGTATTTTGATGTTATCGTAGAGGATGGTAGAGTAAAAGTGTATGAGAAAAAAAAATCGAAAAAAAATTAGAAAAAGAGAAAAAGAGAAAAAAAAAATAGAGTGAAAAAAAAAAAAAAAAAAAAGGGCTACCATCCTACATCTATCCTTTAAATTTATGTTTGTTTATTTCAGTTATCTAGAGTTTAGAGTGTCGAGTCTTGGCTTAGCAACGCCATTCTTCGTATGCATTTAACATAGAGATTTTTGACTTGCCACAACTAAATAGCCTATCCCACCAAACCCTTGTTTCCCTACCGTAAGCCTAACATTACAACCCTTTAAAGACCTCTTTGATAGTCTTTCCTAGGTGCTTACGCCTAAGCGATGGAGGTTTGATCTATTCTCAAGCCTATGGTAATCTATGTACTAGGACCGGTTAATGAGTGTTTATCTTCAATTTCCTATTTGTTATATTTCATATATACACCCGAGAGAGATGTGAGTACCCAAACACCCCATGTGAGGTGCTAGTATGTAATTTCCGTGCTTGTTATGACTTTTTGCGGGGCTTATATGTGTTGTGGACTGTTTTGAATTAATGCTTCATGACCCTAACTTATAAATTAATTGGTTAAAAGCACATTTGCTTGAGGACAAGCAAATAACAAGTGTAGGGATATTTGATAAGGTTTTAAAAGGTACCATTTTGAGGGGTCGTTTTAGCCCTTATTTGATCACTTTTGTATCCGTTATTGCTTAATATCGTTCCTTTTCACTTTTTAGGTCTCTTGAAGGCAAAATGCTGGAATGGCACTTATTTGGACGAAAAGGCGCGATTATATGAAGAAAATGGCCAAAGTCAAAATCGAGACACTCACAGTTGCTGAAAATAGAAGGCGACGGCGTCAGGTGCTAAATTGCGACGCCGTCCAAAAATTGTTGTGACGGTTCACAACCCAAAACTCGTATTTTCAAGTGACGACGTCTAGTTGTGAAAGAGTAGGCCGTCGCTACTCAAACGGCCTAGATGCAATCCGACGAAGTCGAGAAGCTGAAGAGGACGGCGTCACGGACATAAGGTGACGCCGTCGCAAGGTTAACGTGGCCAAGACGAAACCCTAATGACGGCGACACGACGGCGTTACAAAACATAAGGTGCCGCGTCGCATATGTAATCTTATATATAGAATCCGAATTTTTCAGTTTTGGAGAGAGTCTTTTGGAGTGAAAACCTAAAACCGAACCTAAGGTGTCTTGTACATTATTTTAGGGTTTTAAACCCTATCTTACATCAAGATAAGTATTTACTTCATTAATTCAATTATGTCTTTGATTATTTGTGTGTATGCTTGCATGTTCTCCATGTCCGGCTAATTTATTTGTGTGTTTGCTTAGGAAGTATGAAACTTAATTATTGAATATTGATTGGTTGTTTCTTATCTTAGTTGATAAATGATCTAGTAATGCGATAGGTCATTCGTTGTGTACTTACTGCTTGATTCATCTTTGTGAACCTTAGAATATAATTACCTGAGTAGTTGTAGGCTAAACCATCCAAATAGTGCCTTAGAGTAAGAGTTTATCATCCCTAGTGGGTTTGTAGACGAGACCCTTTGGTAAGTTCAAAGAGTTAGGGAGAAACGCATACCCTACAACTTTAGACATACAACGCAACTAAGAATAAGGACGTGACAATTCAACCATCAATAGGAGATAATTAAGGAGTAATACAACCTAAGTAAACACATCTTTAAACTATCATACGAGCACACATTAATTAGACATAGACTCCCACAACCTTAGTTTAGATAATTAGATAATAGTAGAGTAATCGGTAGAAATACCAACCCCCCAAATCCAATACCCGAGATTCGTACTTTTCCATTTCATAAAATATAAAAATACAAAAATAATCTTCCTCAACCTTAACCTTAGCGTAGTAACTCCTTACTAGCATTCCTATTCCCTAGAGAACGATATCAATACCCGTGGCTTACCCTAATTACTACACTACAACGATTAGGTTCACTGCCTAGGGTGTTATAAAACTTGCTCGAAGAAAAGGAAGTTTCCTTGACCCCGAACGACGCGTGTAGCGTTATCAGTAAAATAAAACAATTTCACAATCAAACAAGAACAGAAAAGATTTCATTTTGACAGATCTTGATTTTTAAAGAAAAGCATACCATGACATAACATTAAATCTTTAGATCACCATATTTTAACCTACAAACGGACTTTTTGATGAAATATCGTTTGAAAATATTTAATTTGAAATCACTGAAGATTTGACAAAATAAAGTCCGATTGATTTCAAAACTTTGAATCCGATTTATTTTCAAAACAATATTTTTCATTTTCAAAACAATATTTTTCAAAATTGTTTAAAAATGGAGTAATTCACTACTTGTCCTGCACAAAGATACGTTAGGTGGTTAAGCTGCTTTTGTTGTTGTTGCTGAAGGCTAGAAGAAAACCGTCTGCAGAAGCAGTGAGATCTCTGAAGTTGCATCTATCGTGCCAACTATCCATGGAGAGATCTGATTAAGCTCCGTTTCTTCTTTTGTCGACCCAAGATATAATTACCGTTTCCTTTCGGCATCCAATCATCTTCATTTGTGGGATCCGGATCAGGAACATTCTTTTATACCATGATATCTGCATATGTTAGTGGACACAAACAGATATATGGTGGTCGACATCACCCAAACAACAATCGACTAATAAAAGTCAATCCAACATATCAATCAGTTCATATAAGGCATGGGATTTATGTGTTCATCAAACTCTAATCATCTAATCCTAACAATCATATCCTAAGTACCTAGTCCTTCAACGTAGGTTAACATCATTTTTCAGTTAAGCATATAGGATAATTAGATAAGTCCGTTAGATGATATAAATTTGAAAACATTCTCCCCTTCAATCAATGACTCATTTTCTAAAAAGTTTAAGAGCGCTGAAGTCATTGATTGAGTTTTGCAAATTTATGAAAATTATGATTCTGATTGATTTTCAAGTAACTCATTTTCCACCATTTTGTTAAAACAAATATTTTTCTGAAGAATTTTTGAAGGAAAAATATTTGAGTAGGAACAGCAGTCTTTCGACATACTTTCCTCATTTTAGTTTTAGGATAAGTGCACGAAATTTTTGAAAATTGGTTTAGCGCAATACTTTCCATCCTTGAAGAGCGGGTTGCTATCTGAAATAATAGCAAACCATAGTTATAAGCACGGGTTGTTTAAGCACGGCTGGATAACCGTTAGAGCAGTAACGCAGCCATAGTTTGTGACATGTTTTGAAAAAAAATATTTACACCTCCTGCTCGAACTTCATGTATGGTCCCGTGCCATTATTGAATGACATTTCTAAGACCGTAGATGTTATCGATACCAGAAGACGTCTTGAGAAAACATATTTTTGGTATTTTTCAATTTTTTGGTTTTTATGGGCTTTTGTTGATTTTATATTTTTCTATTTTGTTTTTGTTGGTTTTATATTTTTGTGTTTTGCTTTTTGAAATATATTTACAACGATAGAGAAATAGTTTAAGAAGATGATGATACAAGTACCAAGAAAAGGAAATCGTTCAGCACTTTGTAGAAGATAGAAGTCATCATCTCTTAAACTTTCACCACCAAAGCATTCAAGGCTCTTAAAACGTCGCAAGAACTTGAGCCTTCAAAGAGTGAATCTTTGGTAGCTTCCCCCCAAACCGACAATCTACGTAAAAAGACCATTTCCCCCAAGAAGAAGAAGTGAAGCAAACAGTCTAATTGTATGAAGCTTCAAGAACCCGAAAAAGACGATAACACCGAAGTAACAAGATAACACGGATCATTTATGTGGTTATCAAACCCGAAATAAATGATTAAGCCCGATCAAATGAACTTGTTGTGCGTCCTCGATGTACACATAACTCTTCGAGTTAGAGCAGTTGTCAATTCTATGGAGAACAATATATCAACACCTTCATTTCACCAAATGCACTCCAGTTATCTAACATATAACCAATCAGCCCAAAACGTACACATGTACCCAACAAGAGAAGAGACAACGACATCACGATAACTGGTTGAATCACTGATCTTCTCTGCGGATGTCAACTCCGGAATAACTGATTAAGCTTGATCATGTGAATATGTTGTGCATGACCCAGATGTACACATATCTCTCCCTTGATGGTTGCGATCTCATCAAAATCATCATTACATTGTGTACATGAAGCACTAACCGGAAGCACTTTACCATTAATCATATCGAAGATGTCGATAAGCAATTTCATCTCATGTTCCAAATATTCTTCTCATATTTCTTCCTACTGAAGGCTAAGATAGGACATACCAAAAGTATCCAGAGACCACTTCCCCCCAAATGGTTGGAATAATACATCCTTCCCCCAAATAGTTGGAATAATACACCAAAGGCTATGAGTAAACACTTAGTATCACTACGGTTATGACCTTTGTCTTTCCCAGGATTACTTCAATCAGGTAGAAGTGTTAAGTTCATCATGTGTACTCGTTGTGCTTTTAGATGTATGTCTCCTTCCCCCTTGCTGGTTTTGATACCTCAGAATCAACAACACATTATACATACCCAATATTCTTGAAATAGAGAAGAACAAACAATTAGCTTAACTGAATCCTGTGAGAATCAACTGCTACAGAAAATCTCTCTGACTATCTTTATCAACCCATATGAAGACAACTTGAAGTGACCACTAAAGAAGAAAACTTGATATACTAAACTTGAAACTGAAGACGAATTCCCCACACATGTATCTCAAGCTTGCACTTAATGATGGAAGAACGGTGTTGAGAATTTATGCACCAAGCAAATCTCTAAGTACTCGATACTTAACCAAAGTATGAGACAATAACACCTCTTGCGATTATCCACACCGTCAAAGCGTGTGACACTGAGTAAAGCAAAGTCACTCCTAAAAGTGATAGTTAACCAGGTCTTCAACCATCCACCCCGACAACTGGTAACTAGATAAACCAAGTCTTCAACTCAAGTTCTTAAGCCTGACCAAGTTATCAAATAAGAACACGCCTTTGTGAAGGCAACTTCAATCTCAAATAAGTGATAAATGATTAACTCTGAAGTAATCAACTTGTGTCAAATGCCCAACACGTGAATAAAGATACAATCAGATGTGCATTGACCCACTGAATGAACTGGAACAAATGATTCCTCAACATCAATGCATTCTTCCTAAAAGTATACATGTAGAGACTGATCTGGAAGATTCACCAATAACTTCGAGCGGATGAGGTAGTCATTTTTCTTGAAGTTCATGTGGTTGATTTATAGCGTGCACGTTGAGAGGAACAATAATTCGTGAAGATTTGGCAAAGGAATACCAAAGAGCGGATCATTATTCATGAGTGCAACTGCAATATTATGATAGTCATTATCAGCGCCTTAAGGAATAACTAGAGATTGGGCTTCTTTGAGTAGTCTGAGTTGTACTTCTTAGATGATCAACATTCGCTAGCGGTTGGAAATACTCATCAAACATATCTTGAAACAATGAATCCCAAACAGTGAATCCCAGTTATCCTTAGAAGTGAAGCATTAGGCGTTGAAGGAGAGTCATATGACCATAATTCAAGCATCCATCAACATTGTAGTATATGCACTTTTCCCCCCTCAAAATTGCATCCGAAGTTGTCATTTTTGATTTGAACAAGCGAATAAGAATATACACCAATGAATGTAGATCCACTTGAGGGTTGAAAGAGCGTGGAAAAACATGAAGCTTGTTGATGAAGAATGTCGATGCGAATGGTCATACACATGAAGATTTCTCTTCTTTTGAAGATAAAGCGCACTGAAGCGTACACCTTTCTTTTCTTTGAGGAACGAAGCCTGAAGTGTTATCTGCAGACGCCATAATGATTGAAGTACGAGGCCCTGAACTGGTAACGACGTCATAGTGAACGAATATCAAGATTGAGTTACTTGAACCCGTGAGTTATGAGATATCAATCCATTTGTAATCCATACTTTAAGCCAGTCCATGTAGTGAAGGATCGAAGTATCTGCAACTGAGTAAGGACTACCTACACTAATATTACAAACTTGATTGCATGTATTTTCGTTAGTGACCTTAGTATCCAAACCCTTTGGGGTTTCACAGTCAACTTTGATTTTGTCATCGATAAACAGCTTTCCGGTAGGCATCCACCTAAGTCCAACATCCTTCAACATTTTACCAGACGGAATCCACTTATGGCAAGGTCTAGGATTGGTGACATTCTTATGCACAGTGGAAGACTTATCGTTATTCCTAGACTCCAAATATTTAGCAGTTGGGATCCATCTAGGCGAAGTTTTGGGTTTGTTTTGCTTCATAACATGTTGAACCTTAGCCATTAAGGTAGTCTTAGTGGATTGTACCTTAGCATGTGAATTAGGAAAATGTTTCTTATTCGGAAAAGACTCAGAATTTCTAGTTTCATTTTCTACATGCTTAGCATTCTTCTTCATATAACTACTCTTAGATGCAAGCCAACCCCTAGTATTTTGAGAGTTCCTAGGTAATGGTTTACTACTACTAGCAGTACCTTGAAATCTCGTCGAATGCATCACCCTAGGTCTTGCACCTAAAATTCCGTCTTTTCGAATCTGTGCCTTTTTCCTAGCTTCTTCTGGATAATAGTTCTTCCACAAGTCATTCATATCATATGAATTTTGGGTTTTAATGCTTAGTATTGACACTGTTTTTGAATTATTACTACAGGTGCTGGGAGTAGAAGTAGCTAGTTGTTGAGGGTTAACGGAGCTAGAACCATTATTCTTAGGTAACTTAGGTGAAGTGACAGGTTTTGACAAAAATTTTATCGCATCAACTTGGGAGGCAAACCGTGTTTTTGAAAATTTTGGTCTTTCGGATATAAACGCAGTAGGCTGCCTAACAACGGACTTGTTTCTAATGGGATGAGAAACTGGTTTCCCCAAGGTTGATGGTTTTGTGAACTTAGTGTTCACACTTTTCCCTACAGTTTTCCTAAGCTCATTTTTTAAGGCAACAATAGCGAAACTCTTTTCCTGAAGTTGAGCTTTGAGTTCATCAATTTTTGCTATCAAAGAGTTTGTTTGTTCCATTGACTTAGTTCTAGCTTCTTTGACAGAGTCAGTTAGTTCTATGTGATGCTTTCTCAAAGACTCATTTTCCTTTAGTAATTTGGCCACACAAACCGCTAATTCATCATTTCTCACTTGAATTTCATCAATAGCATTAACATCAGAATTACTTGTAACCAAATTACTTTTCACATGCATGTTAGAAATATGTTTCTTCAAATTTTTGATAATTGACTCTTTGTCTTGAAGCTGAGCTTTCAAAGTGTTAATTTCAAAAAGTTCACGGAATTCAGGAAGTTCCGAATTTTTACATGGTTTGTTAAGTTGAAAACTTTCTTCTTTACTCTGTATCGCAATTTCAAGTGAAATGCAACGTTTTTCAAGTTTTTAGAATTTGTTTGAAAGTTCATCAAAAGCCTTTTTATCAACCATATCATTTGTTTTGAAACTATTAGACTCAGCCTCAGCCAAGGAACATTTATCAGAATCATGTTCACATTAAGATCATATGTTTAGGTACATTAGCAGATGCACTATGTTGAACAGTGAAGGGTACCTCATCACATGACACCTATTCATTTATCTGTCTGATATCTGCATCCACATCATGTGTAACATGAGTTACTGAACAATTTGTTACATCATTCTTTGTTGTCTCTGTTATTCTACATTCAGCAACACCTGATTCTTCAACTGATACATTACCCAACTCATCACAACTTTCTGTCAACTACACCAGACTCTCATCTATTATTTCATCTTTCTGAGTAACTTCCTCAATATATATCTCTTCATTGTCCATGAGATGGATAAGTGTCTCTATGAACACGCTAATTTCCATTCCAGTGTTTCTCTTGAAAAATATTTCATTCATGTCTTGATCATAGTCTGATGTGAATTCCCTTCTAATGAATGACTGAAAATGTTTGTAGATCACTTGAAGTGCAGCACTAGAACTATCCTTTTGAACCTTCTCTTTGTCAAGATGTAGCTCCAATTTCTCGAGGTTT
>OU343225.1:84000772-84022627 GCA_910596185.1 Chrysanthemum makinoi | reverse complement strand
CACGTTGTTCTTTTTACCCTTTAATTGTGAAATTTGGGCTTTCAACTTTCTGATCGTGTTACAATGAGCTTGAATCTGTTCGTCATGTTTGTTTATTTCAAAAAGTGCATCAAACTCTGGAACATTTGAGGATGTCTTGATGTTTGATGTTTTGACATTTTCTTTAAGATGTTGATATTTTAGTTGTAAATTAAAATGTTCAACTTCTAGCTTAGAAAACTGTTTTACCAAATTATCGTGATCATCCTGATTAATTTTCTCATTTAGTTAGAGTTTTTCAAGCTCAATGACACGATCATAGGAAACTTTCAAGGAAGCAGTTAATTCATGAAATTGAGAAGCGGTAATAGAATCTTTGAGTAGCATTATAAAAAAACACATCTTGAGCCACACAACTTAATACTAAGTTCTCATTTAAGATATGCAAGTTCTTCCTTTCAATTTCATTATATTTAAGTTCCTGTTCATAATCATTTACTTCAACTATCATTGCATCAAATTCCTTTTCCATTTCTTTGATATCTGAGTTAATCCCTTTTGAAGACTCTCAAATTGACCTTTTAATTGTTTAAAGAAAGGCATGACCTCGGTTAAATAACATTCTTTAGTTTGCTCAAAACCCCTTTCCCTTGATTATCCTGTAGGTGTGATTCTCTTCTTACATGTCTTCTCAAAATCAACGAATAGTTGATAAACAACATATAAGCTGATTAAGGTTTTGCTATTAGTGGCAATAGTTCTAGGAACTAAATGCATTGGTGTATTTGGAGGATACCACGGTAGGCGCAGAGCACTTTCCTAAGGGAGTGTTTGTTTCAACAAGTCGTTTACTTTTGCTTATCCATGTCTTTCTTCCAAAAATTTGTTCGTGGTTAATTGAGTTTGAGGCTTAAACCTGTTCAGGGAGACCCAATTTTCTTATGTGTACTCATGGGGTTTGATCGTTATGTTATTCTTTTTACACTTAGGATCTTTTAGTTTCTTATCCATTTTCTCCCTAGAGGCATATTATAATTTTCTATCTACTTTCGTGCTTCCAATACATGAAGGTGTTTGCCTAGGTTTAAGGATCTCATTACCATCATATACAATCTTATGGAAAGCTTTAACTCTTTTGTAATATTCGGGATTTGGTTCCTCTACAAGGGGAATACTGTGCTTATCACTTAAGACTCTATGCTTAGTGATCATGTGAGCAGTCTGAATAGTGTTCCATTGTACGTACAACTTATTTTCAAGCTTGTTTTTCAAAGTTTTTAGATTCGAAAAATCATTCAAAAGTTTTGATTCCTTAGCATTGAATTCTTGTTTAAGCACTTTAACATTATCTTAAAGCTCTTGCTTTTGCTTGATTTTAGAAAGCTTTTCTTGTAAGGACTTTAACTCTTGTTTTAAAACTTCTTCTCAAAATTACTTTTTCGATGATTATGCGCATTTGGTCATCCATTTCCTGCTCACGGCTAGTTAACTCAAACTTAGCACGTTGTTCATAAACAACAACTTGTTGTTTATAGGCATTCAGTTGGAGATAACATAATCATCGAGGGGCACCACGATTGTATTCATCAAAACATAGTCATCATTGTTACGGAAGATACATCACTTGGTACAATCTCACTTTCACTTTGTGTCACATATTGATCATAGGGGATATTATTACTATTACCCTCATTATCAATATCTGATTCATAAGTTTCAAGAGATTGTACTTCGTCATGTATCTTTTGCTCATCAACTTCATCATATAGTTTTAATACCTCTGAAATTATTGAATCTTTGGATTGGCCGACTGTTGTGGTGAAGAGACCTTTGGAGAGACCATAGGTGAGATGCTAGCCATGAAGATTATGCGGGTACATTGGTTCATCATCGACATCGAATCAAATGCATCCACGATGCGCAACTTGAAAGGCATTTTGATGATTGTGACCTATTTCCTGAATTGGTTGCTCATCCACATCAGCATCATAAGTCTTAGCATTCCCTTCGCAGAAACAACAACTCCTCTTCATCCAAAGCTGCTCCATTATCCTGAGCTTGCACAAGCAACATATTATCTCTGAAGTATTACGCATTGTGGGCGTTTTGGAGATGTGCGGTTCCTGCATATATGTCCCTCACCACCACAGTTGTAGCATTTGATTGGATTTGCTTGCCCTTGATTGGCAGTTCTTCCACGATTATGATTAGCCACATATCCTCCACCTACTCCAGTATTACCATAACCTGCTCCAATCATTCCTTATTCATACCGCCTTCCTTGGTGGTTGCACCATAACCTTCCCATCTCGGCCATTAGCTTGATTGTGTGGATTGGATGCTGTTCGAGATTATTGTTGCTTGTGTGGGAGGGAATTCATATTTTGACTAACCATGAGGGCAGTTGATTGATGAAGTTTTCCATGAGTGTGTTTGAGTCTGGAGGCTTATATGGTGGATCAGGAATGAGCTTGTAATTACCATTACCCGTGGGTATGACTTGAGAGCTTTGGTGGTAATTCCAACATTGGTGTAAAGGAACATTGAATCATTTGATGAACTTGTTTCTTCCTGTTTAGATTTGAACTGTTCAAGAATCCTTCGTTCAAACATAGCATGCCTCTCATTCTAAAGAAGGAAGGCATACAATTGCTCATAGTTGGTGTTCTTCAATCCTTTGGTTAGCTTCACAGAGGTAACAAATTTGTGCCATTGAGTTCATGTTGTTCACAAACTTTGAGTTGGTGAATATTTGGCATGGTCATTTTGATGTTCCTCATGTCATTTACAAGCTTGTGGAATCTCACTTAATATTAAGTAGACACTTTCTTGGGTTTCATCTTAAAATGCTCAAATTCGTCATCAGGTTGTGATTCTCTGTCTTCCTTGGTTAATTGAGAACCGAGAAGCATCTTGACATTGTCCCAATTTGCCTTAGCGGTGTTGTGATTGATCCCTTGTAAATGTCCTTAGGTAAGCCCAAGTATGATGTTAGAAGCCACGATGTGCGCATCGTATCTCTCTTCTCCTTATCGGTCGAGTTCATCATACATTTTAGGTTGCAATCCGGTCTTAATATCATCGTGCCATCGGCCAGTTATCAGTATGTCTGCAAGTTTGTCTCAACTTGATCACGGTCCTTCATCAATTGACTTGAGAATGTTGACTCCATTTTATTTTCAGAAAAAGTACAACCTAATTTGTTGAGCCCATGAGTCATATCCCGATCGGTTCTGTCAAGCATAGGTGGGCGACTATATCGATCCAGTGATTGGCGTCCTCGACAACGAAGAGATGATTGTAGGTATGTTGGTAGACATGATTACAGATTTCACGAGATTTTAAAACTCTATGATTAAACCGGGAAATAGATTCTTTCACGGGATTTTACTGAATCAAGAGAAAACCGTATTAGAAACAAAATCAACCAAGTCGCTATAACCCTTGAAGACAAGTCGCTAAGACACCAAGTCGCTAAGTAGCAACTCGCTAAAGGCTCAAGTCGCTATGAACCAAGTCGCTAAAACAAAAAATCGCTAAGCTGACAAGTCGCTAAACTCGCTAAGTAGACAACTCGCTAAGGAACAACTCGCTAAAGTACAAGTCGCTAAAACGTCAAGTTGCTAAAGAGTAACTCGCTAGTAACAACAAATACAAGTCGCTAGAAATAATAAAGACAAGTATTCACGTCAACCAAGTTAAGCTAGCAGTGGTGTCTCCACTACTTTATACTGTTTGTCGTCTTGTCTCAATAGACAAGTCGCTAGGGCTCAAATCGCTACCACTTCAACTACAAGTTGCTACCAACTAACAAAACAAATTAAGTCGCTATGAAGAATATTTATCCGAGAACCAAATTAAGCTAGGTTGAACAACTTAAATACAACCCTTTTCAATCAAAACAAGCTCAACCAGTGATTCAAGCTTTCCAAATCAAAACCCAAGCACTTACAATGATTCTAAACACAAAAGTACACTCAAAATTCAAACTTTAACACAAGAAATGATCCAAATGATGCAAAAACCACTAAACTTTTCAAACCCAAAAACCATATAAAACCACTAGAAATCCAAGGATATGTAAGAGATGATCAAACCATGGCTCTTGATACCAATTGTAACATATTAGATTTCACAATCATATCAAATCATGATCACATATGGCATTATAATATAAGGTTTTTAGAGAGAGAAATAGTTAGAGGTTTGGGAACTTAGTGAGAGAAAGTAAAATTGTTATTATGATCTCCAACCCTCTACCTTGGGAGGTAGAGGGTATTTATAGTCTTACATAAAACGCCACCTACGGGCTGTGGATCAGGCATACAGTGGGTAAAGACCTGTCCGTCCTCCATGGTGTTACTTAACTAAATACTACTTAACATTAAATAACTACGACTACGAGGTTTCTAATGATTACATATACTTGAGGTGACCGACACTTTAATAACTGGATTTACTAAATCCTAACAAAGTCATTCATAAACTATCAAAGATTTATCAAGTATTAAACACAACGATAGCCTAGTCGCACTCCTAAGCCAATTACAATTAAGATAAGAGACAACCTAACAATAATTAACAACTAGGTTTCATTTATCTAAGCAAACACACAAGTAATTTAGCCGGACATGGTAAACATGCAAGCATACACACAATCAATCAAACATAGGATAGACATAATGATAAATTGAATATATAGATTAAGATATAATCAACAAACCATTACAATATGTTTTTGGTGAGATTGAAACCATCAAAGTTGCTGGAAAAACACCTATCTAAGCCCTGGAATCGGAGTTAGGGTTTAGAGCCTATAAAAAGTGAAGTTATAATGTTCTATTTATAGGCAGATTTTCTGTCGGCAAAGAGTGACGGCGTCACACCTAAATAGTGAAGGCATCACGAAGACTTTTTCACCAAACTGTAGATTTTTTCGTTCGGTCGCGTGGGCTTTTGAATCACCTAAATCCGAGTTCGTATGCAAAAGTTATGGCCAAAACGATTATCACTGCTTATTAGCATGTTGTAGCTTGTGGCGGCGTCACCTTATCGTTATTCGGCTTCATCTTCGGCGCCGTGCGGATCAAATCTAGGCCGTCACTGAGCTGCGGCGCCCTACTCTTTTAAAACCGATGCGTCACTTGTAACTAAGCAATTTAACTCGCTCTTGAGTCGTCACAAAACTTGTTCGGCCAACGTCCACAAGTATAACCTTTGGCCGTCCCCTTTCAATTCAGCGGCAGGTGTCTCGATTCTTGACTTTGGCCATTTTCTTCGTATATTCACGCCTTTTTGTCTGAATAAGTGTCATTCCAGCATTTTGCCTTCAAGATACCTAAAAAGTGAAAAGGAACGATATTAAGTAATAATGGATACAAAAGTGATCAAATAAGGGCTTAAACGACCCCTCAAAAAGGTACATTTTAAAACCTTATCAACTATCTTTATCTTTATGTTTTATTAGGATATGTCAGTCATGTTAGGACAAGAGTCATTGAGAGTCATTGTTCGTCTAGGAAACGTCTTTATGTTTGTGTTGGATTAGCCTTTGAGTCGTGTATATGCTATTTAAGCAACACCATTAATGAAATCATATAGATTTTCTAAGTCAAATACTTCTCTTCTTCTTGCTTTTAATTTTGACGGAGCTAGCACCCAAAGTCCTTGTATCAAATATCTAGTACTAACATCTAACATAGTGGAGGCTAGTCAATATAACCCTGAATGGAAATAACCTTTCCAGTCATGATATTTGAAGAGAGGTTCAATGCTTAATTGAGCACGATCTCCCAATTCTTCATCATGATGATGGCTCTCTGTTTGAAGAAGAATGAATAGCTCGTTGGTGGTGGATTGTGATGGTCATTTTCCCTCTGGTAAGTGATGTAATAATCCCATTTGTAACTTACATAGTAATGTGTAATACGTTTTTTCTTTAATTATAAGTACACTTTAAATTAATAAATTAGGAACGATGAGCTATTTAAGAAGAGTGTTAACTCCTTATTTTAAACCTTGTAGAAGTATTATAGAAAGTTCATAGAATCATCCTTTCAAAAATAGTGTATAACATTTTATGTACATAGTAGATTAGTATAAATAGGTGTGCCCTCATTTGATACAACACACCTCCAATCACTTGTATTCTTCCTTTTTTGAAATGGTGAATATAGCTTACAATTCAAAAGCATTAATGGACATGGCCATCAAGCTACGGCTAGAATTCCTAAACAGAACATCATAATACAAACACCATCATAAAGAAATGCTATGTTATTCACCATTCTTCTAGGAAGCATCATGTAGGAGAGATGCTACACCTAGGAAACCATGAAAAAATCTCATTTGCTTGACTACATTTCCTCTTACAAACACCTTACATAGCATGAGAAGCCTATACCAAATGCAATAAAGGCTCTTGTAAGAGGCATCATCAAACATAGAGCAAAACTTCTCATCCATCGGGCTTACATACATAAAGCTACATTTCGGATAAGCGGCATCATATATATGTACAAAGTTTGCCCAAGGAGTCATCCCACCTTGACTACATTTCCTGATATATAGCCCAATCCAGTACCATTGCAGCATCATCCTCACAATTGGCATTAGACGGACTACACACATGCTTCATCAGGATGACATTCCACCAAAAAACCCATCAGGAAACCTACTTTATGACATGGGTGTGCCTTTAACTATATAGTAATCATTCTTCATCATAGTGACTTATCCAACATCCACTACAATTCAGAGTTGCACTTATATAGAAAGGTTCCCAATGCCAAGATACAAGGCCCTCTGAATACCATCATCATTCATCACCTTTGTTACACAAACACTCTTTAATGTAACACTAGCAGTCTTATTCTTCATACCTCAATTCAACAACCCATATATCAGCAACTTTCTTCACCTTATTAGTTCTCTTTACTTTCAAGCACATCATTTGGGATCGTATACTTTCCATAATCATCTTGGCACCACATTATAAGCTTTCCTCCCCCAAACAATATATAATTCCTTTCTTTCCAAATATGATAGGCTGGTGGCAAGAACTAGTCTTCTCAGCACACTCCATATTGAATTAGTACAAGGCTTGCTTGCTAGTTATCAATAACATCTGCCCATTTATCATTCAAGTCCTTTATCTGCATTTTATCCATCAACTACTCCCATATATTTGTTAAGAAATCACATTCAAAGCATAATTGACCATGAGAATCACTTACTTTACTGCACAAAGGACGCATCATATTAGCATTCAGATTCCATCTAGCAATCTTGTCCTAAGTTTGAAGTCTTCCTCTAATAGCCATCCATAGGACGAATGCATATATAGGGTAACATTGAGAGATCCAAACAACTTTACACCATGGTACCTTTGGCCATTCTTCCCTTACCACTTTCCATGCATTTTTGGTAGAAAAGTCAACAAATTTCCCTTCTCTAGTGTTCCATTTTATCACATCATTCTTCCTTTGATCAATTTTTGGAATATGTAATGTATTCAGAACAACTTCCCATCCCTCTGCCAAATCTATTTATTATTCACAATCATCTCAGACACCTTCACACTGTCTTAAAGCCTAGCCTTATACATACTTCTTTTGCTCACAATTCTGCACAAAGGCCCAATTTCACACCAACTATCATACCACATGGATGTACTTTCTCCATTGACAATCATTTTACACATATGATTCCTGAATTTCTCTCTCAAACTCATTAAGGATCTCCACGTCCATCTATATGAGTTATTTTGTAGAAACTTATAAAACCAAAGCAGTATTATACCAAAAAACATATTTAACAGTGAACCCAACAACCTCCCCTTGGCTCAATTTTATTTTATTAACAATAGCTAAAGAATAGCAGTTTTACAATACAAGAAAAACAGATAAAAGATTTAGACAAAAAACTAGGGTTTCTGCCAATCTCAGGGAAACAAGAGAGAAGAGAAAAAATATCACACACAGAAGAATGAGAAAACAATATAAAGACTTGGCTTGACTTGGGCTTTTATAGCATCAAGTTTGAGACTTCCTCATTTAGTCCTTGAACTTCTGGAATGCACAATAATGATCCTTCAACTTCACACGACTTTGGAACTGATGCTTATATCTTCAACACTCCCCCATAAGCATTAGCTTCCTGAAGCTCCCCCATCATCCTTTACTTTTTCTCCAGAATTATCCTGAAATACATTAAACAAACCAAGAACTTTGCAAAAAATGTTATGGTCAGAAATGTTAAGACCTTTGGTGAACAGATCTGCAACATTATCCTCAGATCTGACCTTTACTGGTTTAATGAAACCATCAGCCACTTTTTCCCTCAAAAAATATAGGTCAATCTCAAAATGCTTGCTTCTTTCATGGAGCACGGGATTACAATCTGCATAGCATAAGCAAGTATCACAAAACATATCCACATACAACCTCACCCTAGTATGCGGATCAGGTCATAATTTTGGTGATCCACATAACTTCACAACACACATTACACATAACCCTAACTCAGCCTCGAGAGGATCTAGCAACAACTGACTTGTTTTTACTTTTCAGAAACCAAATTATTTCCTTAAAACACTATAACCAAGATGTACACCTTGGTCACTTTTTCATTTTTCCCAATCAAAATCAACAAACACTTTAATACTATTAATATCACCTTCTTTAAAAGTGATACCTAGACCAGGCTCTTTTTTCAAATATCTCAAAACTCTAAAAGCAAGTCTTAAATGAGACTTCATAGGCTTATGCATTACTTGACTTAGACAATGCACAACATAAGAAATATCTTGCCTTGTCAAAGTCAAGTATATTAATTTGCCTACAATTTTTTGGTAGTTTGTTATACTAGACAAAGGTTCATCATCTTCAAACTTATTTTTTGGGTAAAAGGTCAAAAGACCCGGTAAATATATATTACTCCAAAAAAACATTGAAGTACAAAGGATATGAGTGAATCTCATATCTCAGCCCGTTACATAGGCGAAAAGCTTACATAACAAGATACTTCCTATTCTCTAATCAAGAAAATAAACCACTTCTTAATAGATAACATTAGACATGTATGAAAACAAAATTACTTCCTACCAATGCCTTGGAGCTTAGTACCATACATGTCATAATAAGTATCCAAGCTCCTTAGAAGATCGTAGACCTGATCTTCATAGTTATCATACTCATAGTCATCATAATCATCTTTACGGTCATGACCACCACCAAATAGGTTCATTGACTCATCAAAAGTGTTCACAACCTCCTCTTCGTCACTGTAGGAAACAACAATCTCTCCCACCTTAGAGAATGGGTTAACCCTTTTAGTAGAAGAAGTAGACGAAGAAAAAGTAGAACTAGATTTACTAACTGCGGCCTGCACCTTCTCTTTCACAACACTCACAAGTGGTTCTTGAAATAAATTACCAGTGTTTGGAGCCCCATCCATCATAGCTACCTTTGTATTTCCCGGATAAGCAACCTTTTTAATAGGATGACCATCATCATCCACAAGGGTAGCTTTCCCATCAAGAATTAGCTTTTCAAGCTCCCCAATTTTCTCAACAATAGGAGTATGACAAACCTCCTTAGCTTCCATTGTATTTCCAGAATCCAACTCTGCCCCATCCTTAGCCACGACATCAGTATGAATGCCACATTCATCAGTATCTATCATATTAAGGACTTCAAATGTATTTGATGTAGCAACCTTCGTTCCACTCGTACTAGCTACATCAAAGGCCTTTCTCTTTGTATTATCCACCTGCTTGGGTTCAGGAGGAGGCGCTTTAGGTTGATACCTAAACTTAGGACCCACAACAGGTTTAATAAAACCATTACCTGGACCACTTTGGCTGCCATTCTTACCATTGTTTTTGCGTTTAACCATCTGAAAACTATCACTACCCTTTTGAGTAGGCTGAACTGGAGGAGGAACAAATTTAGGACCCGATTCCATCAGTATGACCAACACAAGTGTCACACGGTGGTTTCCACTCGTACTCAACCTGAACCTTTTCAATAGTAGAACCCTACCCATCAAGTAGGGGTATTTCAACAGTGAGACTTTCCTTAAGTATCTCATCCGCCTTCACTTCAATCAGACACCTAGCAAAACTATTACGGCCCCAAGATTCCATGCACATTTGACTAGTGTAAGAATCTAACATTTTAGGCGTACCAATCAATGTAGCTAGGAGTCTGAGACCATCATTAGAAAACATAGCAAGGGGAACATCATGGAATTTAACCCACACCGGAATGTTAGTCAAATCCTCTTTAAGTAGATTAGTATTCAAAGTCCAAGATTTAAGTATAATAGGCACATTCCTAATCATCCACAGTCCGTTTTCCAAAACATCTTCAACCCCTTTACGAGTGGAAAACTTAAAGAAAAAGAACCCCTTTGCATTCATCATAACCATTTGAATACCATACTTGGCCCACGTATTACGCACGTAATAATCAATAACCGGGAAGGCCATACGTTTACCAAGGAAATAGCCATAGAGAGTATTTTCAAACCTAATGTTTACCTCCTCAACAACTTTTATAGCGACAGTAAGTTCAACACCATTCTTGTTCTTACTACAGTCCAACCTACGAAAGTTTGACATGCGTCTCTAAGGATCGACAGACATAGCACCCGCATAAGAAACTGATTTGACACAACTTGCACCATTAGGTGCCATAGTAGTCTGTTTCAACTCACTTGGGCTGTTTTGAAGGGAACCAACCTGATGTGATGTAGATGCATCCCGATTTTCCGCGTTCTTCAGATGGATATTATGCGTAGCCTTCTCAAAGTCCTTACACGCATCTAGCACCACCTTATTAATACCATTATTTTCTATAGTCGTTGGCTCAAAAGAACTAGGAATATCCACATTAGACGTAACATTAGTATACGTACCAGTAGCCTCAATCGCATTAGTATACGTACCAGTGTCATGATTTAGCCAATGAATGTTGATCATGACCCCCCGATGCGTCATGACTAGGGCTAGAACCAAGTGGAATCGGCTCCACTTGTGTATTGGTAAGTTGGGCAACACCGACGTTCCCAGCTTCTTGTTCCATGCTACTATCCATACTAACCGTGGGTACATTACATTAGAACCATGATTCGCAGGCCATTGTCTTGTCCCTCAACCCATCTGAGCGGCTGACTCCCGACATCAACATTAATATTCCCATAAGACTTATTAACATCAGCTGCATTCTCGTTATTAAGAAAAACCTTATTAATCATCTCTCTAAACCCACGTACAACTAATCAACTTAAAACGACCAAACCGGAATAAAACCCTAACTGGAACAGCTAGGGTTTTAAACAAACGCATAACGAAATCAACCACCAACCATGCTGATCATACAATAGATAAGATTAATTCAATTAAAACAAACCCAAAAGAATTTTATAATCGACTTACAAGAATGATAGTGTGATCAGAAAAGAACCCAAACATATCATGGATAGATGCCACCGTCTAATAGATTCGAATAATATAATGGAATGGATGAATTGAGTGGTCAAAGATATCAAGCCACCGACCTAATATCCATCAAAAACAAATAGCTATAGTTATGAAACACTAAAACAAACAATTAATTCCTGATACGCTTACACAGCGCGTTCGGGGTCAAAGGAACTTCCTTTTCATCGAGCAAGTTTTTCAACACCCTAGGCAGTGAACCTGATCGTTGTAGTGTAGTATTAGGGTAAGCCACGGGAATTGATATCGTTCTCTAGGGGAATAGGAATGCTAGTGAGAAGTTACTACGCTAAGGTTGGGGTTGAGGAAGATTATTTTTTATCTTTTTATATTTTTTAGGAAATGGAAAGGTACAAATCTCGGGGTTTGGATTTGGGGTTGGTATTTCTCCGATTTACTTCTATCTAATTATCTAATTAACTAAGGTAAGGGTAGTCTATGTCTATTGTTGTGTGCTCGTATGATGATTAAAAATGTATTTGCTTAGGTTTTATTACTCCCTAGTTATCTCCTACTGATGGTTGAATTGTCATGTCCTTATTCTTAATTTCGTTGTGTCTCTAAGGTCGTAGGGTATGCGTTTATCGTTAACTCTTTGAAGCTACAAAGGTTAATGACTACAAAATCTCTAGGATTTATAAACTTTAACTCTAAGGTATTCTTTGGATGTATAGCCTACAATTACTCTAGGTGATTATAAACTAAGGTTCAACAAAGATTAATCAAGCATTAATGACACAACGAATGACCTATCGCAATACTAGGTCAATCACAATTAAGATAAGAGACAACTAATCAATATTCAATAACTAAGTTTCATATTACCTAAGCAAACACACAAGTAAATTAGCCGGACATGGGGAACATGCAAGAGTACACACAATCAATTGAATACATAATTAAATTAATTAAGTAAAACACTTATCTTGATGTAAGATAGGGTATGGAACCCTAAAATACTGTACAAGACAGCCTTAGTTTGGTTTAGGTTTTTACTCCACAAAACTACACACCGAAAACTAAAAAATTCGGTTTCTATATATAAGGTTACAAGCTGCGGCTGCGTAACCCTTTAATTTGTGGCCGTCGGGTCGCGCGTCATTAGGGTTTCGTCTTGGCCCACGTTATCATTGATTGTGGCGGTGTCTGTAGTGACGCCATCGCCTTGAGTCTCGATCCGTCCGGATCAAATCTAGGCCGTCGAGTACTGCGACGTCCTACTCTTTTAAAACCGATGCGTCACTTGTAAATAAGCAATTTGGCTACTAAGTCGTCACAAAACTTGTTCGGCGGCGTCTGAAGTATAACCCTGACGACGTCCCCTTGTTTCAGCTGACTTGAGTGTCTCGATTCTTGACTTTGGCCATTTTCTTAGATATATCGTGCCTTTTCGTCTAAATAAGTGTCATTCCACAATTTGCCTTCAAGAGACCTAAAAGTGAAAATGACGATATTAAGTAATACGGATACAAAGTGATCAAATAAGGGCTTAAATGACCCCTCAAAAAGGTACATTTTAAAACCTTATCAAATATAGTAGTTCTTTAGCTTTGCAGTACCTTGACTTTGACAGCAGTACCTTGACTTTTTCTTTAGCAGTACTTTGACTTTTTCCAGTACTTTGTCAATCTTCAGTACTTTAACATTCTTTAGCACTTTCATATCCCAACAATCCTCCCCTAACTTGAATTCTACTTGTTTGACTTCAAGTTCCTTTGTAAAGTTATCTTTAACAGCTCCATCTTCAAGGAAAGATTGTGTCTTTGTCTTTGGATTGTATCTTTGTAGACTCTGTGCTTACATCATCATTATCAAAGTATTCTTTAGAAATTATTCTTTACAGCACCCTTGATAAGTAATCTCTTTTCAGCAACATTCAGCAAGCTCCATCTTTTCAGCAACATAAGACAATTTGTACATAAATTCAGTTTAAGCTTCATTCCTTCTCATCACTGGTGTGTAAACTCCTGTGAGAGGTGAATCATTGAAAATGTAATGGATTTGAGTTCTCTTTACCAAACCATTAACTCGGAGTAGCCAAATGTTTTGGTGTGTAAGACCATGGTACATTGATAACCATATGATTTTTAGCAAATCATCAGCTATCAACAGATTTGATTTGTCTTTACCAAAAGTTGTACCCTTTTGGACTAGTTAGTTCTTTCATCTATGGTGAACTAATTACCAAGTAATGGTTTCCACAGCCTTTACCACAAGCCATTTTCTTGTGGGCTAGCCAACTCTTCACATTTTCCGATATGGTGAGTTGATTACCATACAACTTATTAGCAAGTTGTCAACTAAAAGCGGATTTGAGATATCTTTACAGGCCGTTTGCTCATGGATTAGCCAATCCTTTTGTAACCATGGTGGATTGATAACCTATTTGGTTTACCATCTCAAAAACATTTATCTTTTAACCTTTGTTTCAAAACATTTATCACTTAACAAAAGTTTTCAAAAACATTAATCGGTTTAATGCTTTAAGCGTACTTTGATGAAAGTACTTGTTTGATCAGCATACTTTGAATAAAGTCTTGATATTTCAAAAAGAATTTATTCAATTAAGATTTATACCAGTTATTCATCATCATCAGCCATAGAAGTCCATCTGATAAACAATTTGATGACCATACAAGCAATTTCATTATCTTCTTCAACCTCCATTCCATGCTCTAACATTCTCCTCATAAGATCGATTAATAGCGGATATCTTAAATCGCTAACATGTGAATCATAGTCCCATCTTCTAACTCTAGAACATGTACTCCAGATTCTTCAAAGAATCTCCAGCTGATAATCTCCCAATCTTCTTGGTTCTTCCAAATCTCAGCAGTGCTTTGTTCTTCAGTTTCCCAAATAGTTGTGAGATCCCCAAGCAAGACTAAACCAACTCCTTCTGATGGATTGTGTTCAAAATGCCATCATAGCATTTCTTTGTTTAGCAAGATTTGGTCTTCTTGGTAGAGAAGAAATAGGAATAGGTGATGGTACAACAACTTCAGCATTCAATTCTTCTTGTAATTTCCTAGCTGCTTCTTCATTCATAGCTTCTTGATTATCAACTTCAGCATTCATTCACTTGTACCTTTCTAGCTGCTTCCTCATTTATAGCAACTTGAGCAGCCCTTATCTGTGCTAAAGTAGGTTTCTTTTTCTTCTTTGTTTCTACCAACTTCCATTTTCCTTTATCCTTAGGATCTATAGTAGATTGAGAAGCTCTTGGTTGTTCTTCTTGCACTCCTGGAATGCTAACACCCCTTGGCTTTGATAAATCATGCAAGATTTCAGCAATGGTTTCATCATCACTTGCAGTATGTATAGGTTTGGGTGTTTCAGCTTCCTTTTTTGGTATGACAGTTGAAGGACCAGCTTCTCCTTTAGTTAAAACAGTTGAAGGACCAGGTTCTTCTTCAAAATCTAACAACCTTGGAGTAATCAATTCTTGCTTGTAGGTTCCTTGTTGAAAAGCAGTACTTTGATCTTCAGTACCTTGATCATCAGTACTTTGAACCTTAGTCCTTTCTTCCTCAGTACTTTCAATATTGACATGCTCTTCAGTACCTTGAGGTTCTTTTTCTCCTTCTGACATCTTCTTTCAAATTCTTTTCTTCTAAATTCCTCACAAATTGGACAGAAGATGATTGTTGAACCTTTTTGCCTTTGGTTGTCTTTTGAAACTTCCTAACTGGCCTGCCTTGCTTCGCGTTGAGACTTGACCCATAGCGATGATGTTGAACCAATGGCGGACAAACTTCTTGAGTCTTAAAAACTTAAGCTTCAACTTCTGAATCTGTGTAGCCTGTTCTTCAAAAGATTTCTTCAACCTTGTCAATTCTCTTGATAAAGCATAGTTGTTTAGAATTGGATACTCAGCGCGAAACTTCTTCATAGCCTCTAGATGGTGAGTGTTCTTCTTGTTGAGAATCATGAGCAGTGGAGATGGTGAAGATGAAGCTGCAACATCTTCTTGAACTGATTACTTGGCGAAGCGATTTGTGATGCGATACAGGGATGCAGCACTTTGAGAAGTAGTACCCTGTGTAGAAGCAGTACCTTCGCTGTCATCACCCTCTGCAGCCTCATCTCTGATAGCTTGAACAACCTCCATCATAGAAGTGGTTAATGGAGTGTGTCTTCCAGTGAATAGATCACTTTTCCTTGCTATAAAAGTGAAGATCTTGAATGGTTTTCACACAGGTAGTAGATCAGTAGGCTTGGGTACATCAGCAAGTTGTTTGTTCAGGAACACTTGAATAAACCTTGGATACATCAACCATCTTGAACTATTAGAGATGTGTGAGAGCATTCCATCTAGGATTAGCCTTGAAAAGTTGAAAATGCGATTTGTAGTCAACCCCACTATAGCAGATGCTATGTTAGACCCAAATTGCTCCCATGATGTACTTTTAGCACTAATACAATAAAGTAGTACATGAACTAAATACTTCCAGTGAGGACAAAATAATGGTTTCTTGAATGTTTGTTCAGTTAAGGACCCTTCATAGCCAATGTCTCTGAATGTATCCCAAATCAGTTGCTTATCAAAACGAACAGCCCCTTCTTCATCATCAAACAATAAGTCTTCACGAATAGAGGCTTCAGTAACTTTCACAGTTCTCCCAGCAACTTTAGCTTGAATATATGAATCATCATTCTCCATATGAGCCCTAGCAGTTGCCCAAAATTGTTGAATCCAGGGCTCAATGATATCTGGTTCCACTAAAAGTGCATAACTAATAAACCCATTGAGAAAATCAATGATATCATGAAAGATAACATTAGCTTCAGTCTTTTCTAAATTCGCCACCATGTTGTGTTTTGAAATTGTATTACAATTTGCCATTGATGATATGTGGACACAGAAAGTGATATGATGAATAATATGGGTGAAAGAGAGAGAAATATGGAAAAGATTATATGGTATCAATATGAGAGGGAAATTCAGAGAGTGGTTATTTATAGGTGATATTTAAAAAATCACAACCCTTAATAACAAAGTTACCATTAGTAGTACTTACCCTTCAATATTACCGTTGGAACAATACTTTGATAAGACAAACAGTTCTTTCCACGTCTGCAGTACTCGGGCGGTACTTTCCAAGCAGTACTTTCATAAAACCAAAATGCAGTACTTTCCCATTCTCCTCTTTACAATAGCACATACATCAAATAAACATGAATTACCTTCCCTCAAGCAATGCATAGGACTATACATAAACTAAATAGTCCTCCCCTGATGGCTAGCTCGATAATTAATCATGCCAATGCTTACCACCAAGTGATTGAATCTTGAAACATCAAAGCCTTTGGTGATAAATCAATACGCATTATCATCTGTGTGAACCTTGACAACATTAATGAGCATGTGCTCATAAAATCTCGATGAAGTGATTCCTAATCTGAATGTGCTTGGTCTTGGAGTGATACATGGATTCTACAATGCAAATGGTACTCTCATTATCAATATTGATAGGAGTATTCTTGAAATTGAACCATAGTCCAAGAGTTGATTCTGCATCCATAAAACTTGTCCACCTGGCAGCTGCTACCACATATTCTGCTAATAGGGATGTTGCGCAATAGTCAATTTCTTATTGCTATGAGACTAATCTTCTTACAAGATATTGACATCCTCCAGTTGTTGATCTTCTATCATAATTATCACCTACATAATCACTATCTGAAAAAGCTTCCAAGTGAAAAGGTGAATCCTTTGGATACCACAACCCCAACTTAGGTTGTTGTTTCAAATAACTAAAAATCCGTTTCACTGCATTCATATGAGAGACTTTTGGTGAGATGCAGTGAGGTACATAAACAAACAGCAAACATAATATCAGGCCTAGATGCAGTGAGGTACATAAGACATCCAATCATGGATCTATACAACTTGACTTCAATAGGTTGTCCATCTTCATCCTTGCCCAATGAGTTGATAGATTTAATAAGTGTAGTGCTGGCTTCATAGCTTCAAAATTGAACTTAAGTATGTCGGTATACTTGTCTTGACTTATGAAAATTCCTTCCTTTGACCGCTTAACTTGAAGTCCCAAAAAGAATGTTAACTCACCCATTGAACTCATTTGAAATTCCTTCTGCATCAACTGCTCAAACTCCTTAACCATGGTGATTTGGTAGCTCCAAATATGATATCATCAACATATACTTGAACTAACATGATATCCTTCTTATCTCTCTTGATAAACAAAGTCTTGTCTATGGCTCCTCTCCTATAACCATGTTGCAATAAGAAGGTAAAAGCTCTCATACCAAGCTCTAGGTGCTTGATGAAGACCATAAAGAGCCTTAACCACATTGTAGACTTTGTTTGGATGTGTAGGATCTTCAAAACCGGGAGGTTGTTTTGACATACACCTCCTCTGTAATCTTGCCATATAAAAAGACACTCTTGACATCCATTTGATAAACACGAAATCCCATATAGGATGCAAAAAGCAAGGAAGATTCGAATAGCTTTAATCCTTGCTCACGAGACAAATACCTCATCATAATCTACTCCTTCTTCTTGTATGTAACCTTGAGCTTCTAACCTTGCCTTGTTCTTGATGACATTCCCTCTTTCATCTCTCTTGACTCTGAACACCCATCTTGTACCAATTACCTTCTTTTCATTAGGTAGATCACATAGTACCCAAACTTCCTGAAGCTTAAATTGAAGAAGTTCTTCTTGCATAGCTTCAACCCAACTCTCATTAGATAATGCCTGAGCTATATTCTTGGGTTTTTCTTGAGAGATAAAGCAAGTGAACAGGCATGTTTGATGATCCTTATGATTTAACCTGTTTTGTTTATAAACAAAGCTAAGCAAAGCATTATGTGGTGTAGTAAAACCCTTAGCTTTGGTTCTTGTAAGCACTCCATGAGAAGAAGGTCCAATGATTTGACCCGATGGGATGATCTTTGAAATTTTAGATAGGATTACGTGGAACTTCATAATTATCACCCAAATTAGTTAAGTCAACATCTTCATTAGAATCAAGAAAATCCCAATTATCATACTCAACATCAGAATCTTCTAAGCGGGCATGGTAGGATCATCCAAATCATCCAAAGTCTGTCAATAGGTGCAGCAGGTACTTTGTTCGAAGTATCTTGTCACCCAAATCTTGTAATTAGAACTCTGCATTCTTGTTCTTTTTCTTTGCTTCTACATAGGCTCTTCTTTGTTCATCATTATAAGAATGTGCTACTACATCTTGAAAAAGCATCTAATTAAGTTCCTCTTGAATAGCTTGATCCTCGTGATAATGAGGATTTTGGTTCATCAAGACTTTGCTTTGGATCAACGGTATGGGTTCTTCATCGAGAACGACATCGAGTCTAATATGGACTCCATGAACAACATCTTGTAAATCTTCTCCATTTTGCACGGTTTGATTTTCTTCTCTGATAGGTACATAATTCATAGAAGGAGTCAAAACTTCAAGATCAAACATCCAATCGGGACCTTTACCGCCGATTTTCTTGATCTTCTAAAAATTCAACATGAAGACAATCTTGAACCTTCTTGGTGACTCTGTTGTATACTCTCTAGCTGATAATCTCCCAATCTTCTTGGTTCTTCCAAATCTCAGCAGTGCTTTGTTCTTCAGTTTCCCAAATAGTTGTGAGATCTCCAAGCAAGACTAAACCAACTCCTTCTGATGGATTGTGTTCAAAATGCCATCATAGCATTTCTTTGTTTAGCAAGATTTGGTCTTCTTGGTAGAGAAGAAATAGGAATAGGTGATGGTACAGCGCCGGCATTAAATTCTTCTTGTAATTTCTAGTTGCTTCTTCATTCATAGCTTCTTCATTAGCAACTTGACATTCGAGTTCAGCTTGTACCTTTCTAGCTTCCTTCATAGAAACTTGAAGCCTATATACGTCTAAAGTAGGTTTCTTTTTTCTTCTTTGTTTCAACCAACTTACCTTTTCCTTTATCCTTAGGATCTATAGTAGATTGAGAAGCTCTTGGTTGTTCTTCTTGCACTCCTGGAATGCTAACACCCCTTGGCTTTGATAAATCATGCAAGATTTCAGCAATGGTTTCATCATCACTTGCAGTATGTATAGGTTTGGGTGTTTCAGCTTCCTTTTCTGGTATGATAGTTGAAGGACCAGCTTCTTCTTTAGTTAAAACAGTTGAAGGACCAACTTCTTCTTCAAAATCTAACAACCTTGGAGTAATCAATTTTGCCTGTAGGTTCCTTGTTGAAAAGCAGTACTTTGATCTTCATGCCTTGATCATGATACTTTGAACCTTAGTCCTTTCTTCCTCAAGTACTTTCAATATTGACATGCTCTTGATTACCTTGAGGTTCTTTCTCCTTTACGACAAATTATTTTCTTCTAAATTCCTCCCCAATCAGACAGAAGATGATTGTTGAACCTTTTTGCCTTTGGTTGTCTTTTGAAACTTCCTAACTGGCCTGCCTTGCCTTCATTGAGACTTGACCCATAGACGATGATGTTGAACCAATGGCCAGACAAACTTCTTGAGTCTTCTAAACTTAAGCTTTAACTTCTGAATCTGTGTAGCCTGTTCTTAAAAAGATTTCTTCAACCTTGTCAATTCTCTTGATAAAGCATAGTTGTTTAGATATGGATCCTCAGGCGCCATAACTTCTTCATCGCCTCTAGATGGTGAGTGTTCTTCTTGTTGAGAATCATGAACAGAGACTGGTGGAGATGGTGAAGGCAAGCTACAACATCTTCTTGAACCGATGCTTGGCGATGGTTTGTGATCACGGTACCTTGGGATGCAGCACTTTGAGAAGTAGTACCCTGTGTAGAAGCAGTACCTTCGCTGTCATTACCCTCTGCAGCCTCATCTCTGATAGCTTGAACAACCTCCATCATAGAAGTGGTTAATGGAGTGTGTCTTCCAGTGAATAGATCACTTTTCCTTGCTATAAAAGTGAAGATCTTGGCTGGTTACACCACAACAGGTAGTAGATCAGTAGGCTTGGGTACATCAGGAAGTTGTTTGTTCAGGAACATTTGAATAAACCTTGGGTACATCAACCATCTTGAACCATGAGAGATGTGTGAGAGCATTCCATCTAGGATTAGCCTTGAAAAGTTGAAAATGCGATTTGTAGTCAACCCCACTATAGCAGATGCTATGTTAGACCCAAATTGCTCCCATGATGTACTTTTAGCACTAATACAATGAAGTAGTACATGAACTAAATACTTCCAGTGAGGACAAAATAAAGGTTTCTTGAATGTTTGTTCAGTTAAGGACCCTTCATAGCCAATGTCTCTGAATGTATCCCAAATCAGTTGCTTATCAAAACGAACAACCCCTTCTTCATCATCAAACAATAAGTCTTCACGAATAGAGGCTTGTCATTTCCGGTTCATCGCAGTTCTTCCCACAACTTTAGCTTGACTATACGAATCATCATGCTCCATATGAACCCTAGCGGTTGTCCAAAATTGTTGAATCCAGGCTCAATGATATCCGGTTCCACTAAAGCGCATAACTAATTGAGGACCGGTGAGAAAATCAATGATATCATGAAATATCACATTAGCTTCAGTCTTTTCTAAATTCGCCACCATGTTGTGTTTTGGCTGTATTACGATTTTCCATTGATGATATGTGACACTGAGAAAGTGATATGATGAATAATATGGGTGAAAGAGAGAAATATGGAAAAGATTATAAGGTATCAATATGAGAGGAAATTCGAGAGTAGTTATTTATAGGCTGAGACTTAAAAATCACTGCCCTTAATAACAAAGTTACGTTAGTAGTAGTTACCCTCAATATTACCGTTGAACATTACTTTGATAAGTCAAATAGTTCTTTCCACGTGTGCAGTATTTTCCAAAGCAGTACTTTCCAAGCAGTACTTTCATAAAACCAAAAAGCAGTACTTTCCCATTCTCCTCTTTACAATATCAAATACAACAAATAAACATGAATTTTCCTCCCCTCAGACAATGTATAGGACTATACTTATACTAAATAGTCCTCCCCTCAAATGTAGCTCAGTAATTAATCATGCCAATGCTTACCACCAAGTGATTGAATCTTGAAACATCAAAGCCTTTGGTGAGTAAATCAGCTACATTATCATCCGTGTGAACCTTGATAACATTAATGAGCCTGTGCTCATAACAATATCTGATGAAGTGATGCCTAATCAGAATGTGTTTGGTCTTGGAGTGATAAACTGGATTCTTCACAATACAAATTGTACTCTCATTATCAATATTGATAGGAGTATTCTTGAAATTGAACCCATAGTCCAAGAGTTGATTTTGCATCCACAAAACTTGTGTACAATAGCTTGCAGCAGCCACATATTCTGCTTCAGTAGAGGATGTTGCTGCAATAGTCTGTTTCTTACATTGCC